>JXTB01000056.1:1289342-1346315 GCA_002914805.1 Parasponia andersonii
AGGAATTCGACAAGAACCACTTTTAGCAATTCTGTATCTTTGGTTGAGGCTAATTTGACAAAAGTGTTTGCTTGAGTATTTTTAGTGCGAGAAAGGAATTGAATGTTATAAGCAATGAATGTCGAGAACAATCTCTACACCTTCTGTAAATAGGCCAGCATCTTTCCACCTCTGGCTTGGTAATCGCCCATCACTTGACAAATAACCAACTGGGAATTATTGTATACCTCGATCATTTTGACCTTCATTTTTTGTGCAAGCTTGAGTCCAACTATTAATGCTTTGTATTCTGCTTCATTATTCGATGCTGAAAATCTGAAGCAAATTGCACAATGGATATTATATCCCTCTCGACTAATTAACATCAAGCTTGCTCTAGGCACATTCTCATCCGATGATCCATCAATATAAAATTTCCACAATTTAGTTAAATCCATATTAGATCTCTTAATTACTTTAATAGGAAGATCGACGTCATAAGAAAACCCTACAATAAAATCTGCGAGAGGTTGTCCCTTGATCGTAGTTCGAGGTCGAAAATTAATTTTGAATTGACTCAACTCGACCGCCTTCTTAAGTTATTGTTCCAACACTTCAGGCCTTTGCAAAACCTGTTTCAAAAGAACACTTGTGAAAACCTCGATGGAGTGTGCATGAAAATATGGTCGAAGATTCCTAGTTACGATGACAAGCGTTAGTGCCAACTTCTCCATCTCTAGATATCTCATTTCGACATCAAGTAATATTTTGCTTACATAATATATAGATCGTTATATATTTTCTTCTTCTCGAATTAATGTAGCGCTTGTTGCATATTTGGAAACGATGAGGTACAAATACAACTTTTCCCCTGACTTTGGCTTCAACAAGAGTGGAGGAGAACCCAAGTATTTCTTCAAATCTTAGAACGCCTGCTCGCACTTCTCGGTCCACTTGAATTTCTTCAATCCTTTCAGTACCTCGAAGAATAATTGGCATTTGTCCTTTGATCTTGAGACAAGTCGACTTAGTACAACCACTCTTCTCACCAGGCTCTGCACATATTTAGATTTGCGAGGTGACTACATATCAATCAATGCTTGGATCTTTTCAGGGTTATCTTCGATACCTTGATAATTGACCATAAATCCAAGAAACTTCCCAAATCATACCCCGAATGCATACTTCTGGGGGTTCAGCTTCATCTGATACTTTCAAAGAATTTTGACCATCTCATCAAGGTGCTTAACGTGATCTTCAGCTTTCTTCGACTTCACCAACATATCATCAATATACACCTCCATTGTCTTGCCAATTTGTTTCGCAAACATCATATTGACAAGGCACTGATAAGTTGCCACTGTGTTGATGAGTCTGATGGGCATCTTTTTATGTCAATATAATCATCGATCAATGATGAATGAGGTATGCTCCTCATTTAGCTCATACATGGAGATTTAGTTGTATCCATAATATGTATCCATAAAACTTAGCAATTCATGCCTAAATGTCGCATCTACAAGCTGGTCAATCCTTAGAAGTAGGAAACTATCCTTCAGGCACACTTTGTTAAGATCAGTAAAATTAATGCATGTTCTTTACTTTCAATTGTGTTTCTTCACCAACATTGGATTTGCAAGCCAATTTGGGTAAAAAGATTCCCTGATGAATCCAATCTCGAGTAACTTCTCGACCTCCTCCTTTAGTGCAAAGTAGCATTCTGGATCTATTACCCTTCTCTTCTGTCATAAGGGCTTTTTTGTTGCTTTTTGGTTGTATCAATATTAAGGCGGTGGCACATAATATTCGAATCAATACTCACCATATTCGAGTGTTGCTATACAAAGACATCCAAGTTCTCTTTTAGAAATGCAACCAAATTAGCTTGCACGGGTTCTTGAAGCTTTACGCTGATCTTTAACACCTTTGAAAATTCGTCGATTGGCAGATCTTCTAAGTCTTCAATTAGCCCAATTTTAACCTCGCCATCGATTTCTTATGGCTCGAGGTCTTCAGTTGACATTTCACTTAATTCTCCTTTGTGTAGCTGAACCATCATGGTGCGATGTGTTATTTCTCTCATTATGAGCTTCAAAGAATTATTATAGCAGGACCATGCATCATATTGATTATCTCGCACTTCGCCTACTCTATGATGAGTTGGGAACTTCATGGTTAGATGATAAATTGAAGTGACAGTTCGTAGTTCCCTCATAGTTGGACTTCCTAAAATGGCATTGAATGCTGACATGCAATGTGCCACCAAGAATTGAGTCATTATTATTGAAACTCTAGGATAAGTTTCAACATTTACTATTAACTCAATCATGCCCCTCGGCATTATGCTATTGCCAGTAAAAAAAAAAGAATGGAGTGACGACAGGTTTTAAATCGCTATCAATCAACCTTATCTTTTTGAAGGTATTATAGTATAAGATGTCGACAGCACTCCTATTATCAACTAGTACTCACTATGGTTGTATACTCCTACAGTTGATCTTAATGGCAAATGCATCGTTAGGTAGGTAATGGACCACCCTTGTATCCTGCTCTATGAAAGTAATGTCCATGTTTGGTACCCGCTGAAGCTTTTGTGATCACAGCTCGAGGTACATTATATTACTCAATGGCTACTGTCAAGTTTCATGTGCATACCTATCCTATGCCCTCCTCAAATCTCCTCCTACATACGGTCCTCTGAAGATGGTTCATACTTTGCGTTGAATCTTGGGAGGTCGCTATTAGTTTTCTTCTCTCCTTTCGTTATTCTGCCTAGTATACTGCCACAGCCACCCTTCTCTAATTAACATTTCGATCTTATCATTTAGGGCATAGAAGTTATTTGTATCATGTCCAATATTATTGTGACATCAGTAGAGCTAGTTGGGATCATGTTTAGCTCTATTTCATTTTTTTAGCTCTGGCTGATAATATCGCTCCTATTGATTTATGAATTCATAAATATGATCTATGGGTACACTTAACTCAGTAGAGTCATTGAATCATAAGGAAGCCCTTGGAATCTCCTGCTTCTTTGGCTCGGGCTACTTTTCAACTAGTTGCTCATTTTTTCTCTTTTTTGACTTCTTACTATTATTATTAGTTGTTATGGTTGCATCTTTAGTCATGTCTTTTTCTCCTTCTTTCTTTGTCTTGTGAAGATTTTTACGAGAAGATTCCACCCTTAGATGTCGACCAACTCTTCGATAGAAGTCCTCAAAAGTCCTACATTCTTGCTCTAACAAGTCTTTCTAAAGTTTAGTCTCTAGTCGCATTTGGCCATCATTGAAGTTAGGACTTCTCCTTCAAGTAGGTTGTTGACTTGTTCCAACTCCGAAGTAAATCGGTTGAGATATGATCATAGAATTTCCTTTGGACCTTGACGAATAGCAAATAAGCTGACTAGTGGTACAGTAAAGTTCTTCGCAACCTGGAATTATTTTAAGAATGTAGTCTGAAGCTACTACCAGGATGAGATCAAACTAGGTTGAAGTCCTCAAAACTATTTCTTTGTTGTACCTATGAGGGTTATAGCAAAACACCTATAATGTGTGAGGTCATCGACCTAGTAGAGCTCTATCAGGTTATTAAAGTGATCCATATGATCCCGTGAATCAATTTTCCCATTAAACATGTTTATGATGGAAGTTTGAATCGAGCAAGTAGTGCAGCAGCTTGAACTTCTTTATTGAATGGCGACTGAGAATATCCATCCACGAGTTCATCATCACATCCAGCAACTGTATCTAATGTAATTCTAAGATTATTAACATCAATGTTAGGAAAAAGTGCATTGTCTCTTGTTGATGGTAGGGGTGGTCTTTGGTCGCTATAATCACGATATAAGATAGGTTGATTAGACAGGGTCTACAGTGACCTTTGCAAAGATTCCATTAAAATAGTTCGACGTGAAAGAGTTCGGTCGTTATGATGTGATATGGATCGCTCATGACTAACTCTTTGACGTAGTTATTCTAGATGTTGTCTTAGGTCTGCAGAATTTTGCCTTGGCTCCTTGCTAATTCTTTTGAGGACGTTTCTCGATTGGCAATTTTTCTCGTTACTTAAACAATCACAATTGACAGGGGCTCTCTTAGAGGATTATCTATAATCACAGTTTGTACTCAAACTCCCAATACTAGATTCCTATGGTAAGTTTGCAGCTTTTTCCTTTCCCTTAGAAGTGTTATCTACATGACGCTTCTGACACGTCCTAGGCTGGTCCTGATTTCCCACTTCTTAGATCTAGATCCTTTTTCTGGTCATCAGGTAGGGCGACCTCTAGGATGTTCGTGCTATGATGGAGTGACCATCTATCCTTCAATAAGTCTCCTCAGAGAATCATTGATCTGATTCATGACTTGCTGAAGGTTCGCAAGAGCATCCTCAATACGATCTTGTCTTTAGACGATATTCTCCTCAGGTGTGGTCACAGTTGATTGATCCTAAGCAGGATCGACATATGCAACAAAAACACTTTGAGGTTGATTTTGGCTAACTCTATTTTTCCTGATAGTATTTCTGGTGTTTGCTATTGTTGAGTAAGCAAAATTGATAAATATTTTACTGGAATAGCCCTCCTTCTAGCCTCAATTGTTGACGGAAGTTTTGTCAATAACGAATTTTGAGATTTACAAGGCGTGGCTTGTGTATGAAACGAATTGAAAAATAAAGTAAATAAAGAGACAAGAATTTTATAATAGTTCAGCCCCAAAAAATGTGAGCCTACGTCCACTATTCTTCACTATTTCCTGGAGAATTATAAAAGTTTCTCTAAACCTTAAGGTGAGAACAAAAAGAGAATAATGGAGAGAGTATATAGTGAAGTGATTGTGGGATGACTGTGAGATGAAAAATAATGAGATCAAGTCCCTTTTATATAAGTGAGGGTAATTCAATATTTTCCAATTATAAAAATAGAAAAGTATATAATCTGAAAATATAATTTCGGGTAACCACACAAAATTAGGTAATAACTAATAAATAGATTGCTTATTCTCTATCAAGAAGCTTATTTCCTTTATTCATAAATTACCCGTTACTTGATCTAATTTCTTTTTCTGCCGGTCGTATGTCCATCTATACAGAGTAAATCGTATTATTAGTTATTCGACCTGCCGCATTCTCCTCAGTCGTTAACTTTCCTTTCTTAACATTAATTTATGATATAGATTTAAGATCGCATAACATACAGATTATGTATTTCTCTTTTAAAGTCTTATAATCACGTTCTTTTAATTAAATGTTGGGAAAAGCAAAGAAATGTCATTTAAGCTAAACCGATTAACATTTTGGAGAAGTCATGATGAGTAAGTCGCATTCTCAATTTCTTTTAATTATTAATATGATTGATAAGTCATATTGATTGATAGAGAAACAAGGAATCTATGTCAATTAATTATAAGCCTAGAGTGTAACAGTGGGGTTTTGTTAGCAGCTCCTTATAACACAAATCAATATGTTGCACACTCATTTACAGAGACACGATCGATCGAGTAGTAGAAGTTAGAATGGAACTTGGATTAATGATGTAAATAATAAATATTTCAAAAAAGATTACTACTTGTAAATAAATAAAAAGAGCTTAATTGAATAAGTACGTATTGGTACCTAAATATTATTTTGTACCGTAAATCTATGAAATTGATAGCTTTAAGACTTGAGTAATTGGGTTCCTCTTATGCTTTATGTTAAAGCAATTGCACAATCTTTCCATAAGAGTAGGTGGAATCCGAACAAAAATTGAAAGGAAATGAGAATTAGAATAAAAATAGAGGAGTGTAACTTGCTACAGTGGATTAGAAAAATATACCCATTTATGAAGCAAAATTAAAAATCTTCATTGAAAACTCTTCCATAAATAAATAAATATATATATATATATATATGAAAGATCTGAATAAAATATTTTAAAAAACTACAATAGCCTCAAGAAAACGACATAACGACAATTAGAATACCAAACGACATCATATGAAAAAACGACACATCAGAAAATGCCATCTTCTTAAAACAGACGTTGACAACTAATCAAACGACTACAAAGCCAAGACACTGCACAATAATTACTAAAACAAAAAGGACATCATCCAAAAGAAAATAAAGGGCCTTAGCAAAATGGCCGAATTTTATGCCATTTTTAAAATAGCTATATGTTTTTCAAATGCTGTAGCGAATTGGACAAATAGACAAACTTTTTTTTTTAAGTTATAATTTAATACCAGACAATATCGTTCTTGCAAATGATTTGTAAATGAGAGTATTTTTTTTTTCAATAGCTAAACTGCTGATCATATCAATTTTTTGACATGGTATATCATTTGATACTAGTCTCAGTTTATATATTCCAAGTCACGATCATTTGATTCTAGTCTCAATTTATATATTCAATGTCACGACCATGTGAATTTTTATAGTTCGTTTATTTGATTTACCTTTCCAAGGAAAAAAATTGATGGTAATTAATAAACTAAAAAGCTAGTTTATTTTTAGTCCGTGGATGTTAAATTCAATTTTGATCCTTAACTTTCAAGGTTTCTCAAATTTGATCCTTAAACTATGTTTTTTGTCCTAGTTTAGTCTCTGAACTTTGAATAGTGACATTACACTCTTCTAAACAGTGCCTTCTAGTTTGGTCAATTTTGATATTTGATCCCAAATCGAGCAAACAGCTATTAATTAGGGCTAAAACTAAAACCGCGAAAAAAAAAATACAATTAATTTATGAAATCTGCAAAATGTGACATTGAAGATTCATAAATGCCAACTGAGATAAAATCGTTTATCATGAACTAAATCAGGGACAAAATAAGACGAATTATTTTTCTGGGACTACAAAGAAAATTATATTTTATAGAAGTTGATGCTATGATATGGTGTGTCAAGTCTTTTTATACTCCTCCTGTTTGGTTTTTTATTTATTATTATTATTTTAAGTCTTTTTATGCTCCTTTAAATTGTGTTATTCTCTATATCAATGTTGTATTTTTATGTTTTTTCTTTCAACGTGTCTGCATGGTGCTTTAGCAAAGATTGCAGGACTTCTTACAAAACTCCAGGTCCGAAGTCCAAAAAACAGAAAAATTTCGTAAAAATTTATACGCAGTATTTCTTTTTATAACTTATTTTCAAAAATACTTATTTTTAATTTTTTTCAAAAATATATATTTTTATGGTATTATGTACAAAATATGAGTAGTATATATTTACAATGTAAATTTTTATCTATGGAATACACATTTCATGTGTAACATATAAACACTATATATTTACGATGTAAATATTTACTATAGTTTACATTTTTCATTATAAATTTGACCTATAATATACATTTTGTTATATGTCAATTTTTAGTATAATTTTTATTCATAAAATATGTATCATATTATACATTTAACGTATAAAATATATACCATGGTATATATTTAATATGTAAAATATTGATGGTCTATATTTCTAACAAAACTTGTATAAAATATCATGAAATAAAAATAAAAAACTGATATTCATGACATAAAAATAAAAACAGGTATTTATGAAAATATGATTTTAAAAATGGATATTTGTGAACTTTTCCTAAAATCTTGGATAGCCTGAATTTTTTGAAACCTCATATTTACTTAAAAAAAATACCACATTTTAAAATTAGCTGGAAAATATATGTTTCAAAAGTATTTAGGAAAATACATTTTTTCAAAATTAGTTCTTTTTAAAATATTCAAAATAACTAATTGAGTTATTTTCAGTAACCAATCGAGTTACTTGAGGTACATAATTTTGTTACCTCAAGTAACTTGACAGTTACTAATAGTACATAATTAACTAGTTAAAAGTGGTATATTTATAAATATTTTAAAAGTGATATCTAAAATAAATTTAGAATTGAGCTTCATATAGAAAACCCAGCTCATAGTCTAAAAAAATTAAGAAAATCTTGGACGGGCCAAAACATTTGAGAAATCCCTTATATATTTAAAAATAATTCCACTTTTGGACAATATTTAGAAAAATATCTTTTTTAAAAGAGTGTTTTTTAAAGATACTCGATATAACCAACTAAATCACTTAAAGTAATCAAGAGTAACTTGAGGTAACTAGTCTAATTACCTGAAATAACTTGGCCAATTACCGCAACTACCTCATCAATTAGTGAAAAATGAAAATTTTCCAAAAACTTTTAAAATCCAGAATTTTTCAATATTTTTAATAAATTTACTATATAAAATCAAATTTCCTCAAGATTGTAATCAGGTTGGGAGGGGGGAGGGGAGGAATCAATAGGAAAATGGGTGATTTTTTAAGCTCACTTGATTAAACATTTGGTTTGTTTTTCAAACTGTTGAAAAAAATTTCAAATCTTAGACGAGATAGACAATATAAAACAAATTCAGACTTTGTAAAAATGTACATAAAAGTGGACATTTTTTAAAATCAAATTTGAAAAATAGACATCCACTCTAATTTCTTAACGAAGCAAAAAACCTAAAGCCAAAGCTAGAAATAAGATAAATAGGTCCGTTTGGAATAACTTTCACTTCTTGAAAAAAACGTTTTAGAAAATATTCTTAAAAAAGCTAGCGATTTCATACTTTCTTAAAAAAGTATTTTTTTTGAGTTCTTAAAAATCTTTGGAAATCAAGCCAAATTGGACCGTATTTTAGTCAATTAAGGCTAATATACATGTTGAGACTAAAGAAAGGTGATCGGACAATTTGCAAAAATAAAACTCTGCAATTAAAGAAGAAATTAAAAAAAGAATATTGATATGTGTGGAAAATTGAGGATTAACATTGAAAATAATCCAATTAAGCACCTTTTCTTCTTCATTTTCAAAAAAAAGAAATGCAATTAAATGGATTAGTACAATATTGAATGGCGCATTAACTCAGTCACGTATATTATGATAATCTATAGTTCTCTTCATTTCTATCATGCTATAAATGTAATTAAGCATATTGTTGGAGTCACTTTCCACCAACTAATGTATCGTAATTATCTCTTGCTAATAGAATGGGGTGGTGGAGTCGTTCAAGATTCTCTAATGCCTAAGTCGACAAACGAGAGTGATCGAAAATCAAGAATAAAAATGACAATAATGAAAAGTGAAGGTGACTCTCCTATTTATAAGAGTTAGTTAATATATCATCTTTAAATTGGTCCACTTCATAAATGGGTATAATTATCTTTCTGACCACGAGAAGTCTAGAAC
Source organism: Parasponia andersonii (assembly GCA_002914805.1). Taxonomy (NCBI): domain Eukaryota; kingdom Viridiplantae; phylum Streptophyta; class Magnoliopsida; order Rosales; family Cannabaceae; genus Trema; species Trema andersonii. The sequence continues at coordinate 1,298,530 of JXTB01000056.1, forward strand.
TATTTAGATCATATATATATATAGGCACCAATCCAGTAGGTATTTTTTTTTTTACCTTTACATAGATATCAATTTGACTAATGAAAATTTAGCATGTATATTTTTTTATTGTAAAAAGTAAGAGAGAGAAAGAGCATTAATGATACACGTCTTTTCATGCACTTCATATGGTGATCTAACGGCTAAAAAAAAATACATACCCATAAGTAAAAAAAAAAATACTTATTGGATTGGCAACCTATGTATAGACATATATATATATATATATATTAATTCATCTTAGATTTGTGATGTCTAAGCTGGTATAATATAAAACTTTGTTTTACCTAGGTTATACATTTTAAAATAAGGGTGTTGACCAGATTTATCAAATCTAGAACCAAACCAATCAAAAAAATGGCCAAAACCAATTAATGATGATTTGGTTTGATTAGTATTTCTAAAAATGGAATAAGTTGGTTCAATTTGTGGATTTACTCTCCGGAAACTGAACAAACCCAATTGGCTTATACATATAGATTGCTAATCTAGTAGGTATTTTTTTTAACCAATTCATAGGTATTTTTTTTTAGTTAGTCATTAGATCATTAATTCAATAGCAACCATAACTTAAGTAATTGAAAAAAATAATAATAAAAAAAATACTCATTACTTAATATTTTTTTCTCCTTTTTTTATCGTGCAAAAGACGTACGTGACCAATTTTAAGTAGTCAAAACAAAAGTTATAGATAGGTAAAAAAAAATACTTACTGAATTGGTGCTCATACATATATATATATATATATAGCACAAATCTAATATGTATTTTTTTATACCTATCTATAAGTATTATTTTGTCTAATTAAAATTTACATGTACATATTTTTATAATAAAAGGTGAAGAAAGAAAAAAATTGAATAATAAGTATTTGTTTTAATATTTTTTTCTAACTACTTAAATTATAGTAGTCATTAGACCAATAAACCAATGGCTAAAAATAAATACCTATAGATAGGTTAAAAAAAAAAAACTTATTAGATTGAGAACTATAAGATTGAGAATTATAGTTCTCAATCTAACAAGATTTTTTTTTTTTTTACCTATCTATAGGTATTTTTATTTTTTAGCCATTATATCATTATCTAATAGTTAGCATAATCTGAGAAAATAGAAAAAAAAAAACTTAATAAAAATTAATACTTATTATTTTATGTTTTTCTCTTCCCACATTTTACCATGAAAAGGCATATGATGAATTTTAATTAGACAAAACAATATTATATATAGGTTTAAAAAAATATCTACTAGATTTGTATAATAGTATTTACTTATTGATGGATAATTTGATTTTAGATTATTCAATTGTGATCAAATTGCTAAAATAAGTCACATGTACCAAAAATCCTATGGTATTTAATGTAATCTAAATATAAAAAAAAATTATTTAATACTTTAAATGGCTTACCTGTTAAGTTAAACATTAATTTATATTATTTAGTTTTCATTTTCTCAATCCTATTCTATTGATATACTCCTGAAATCCTAATATTCTAAGTCTTAGTAGTTTTTCTGAATGGTATAAATCCTCATTAATTTTAATTCCAATAAAGTGTAATTCATATTAAAGCGATTTTATATAAATAGCAAAAATCTTGTTAAAAAGAAAAAGTAAACTCACAATCCTACAGTAAAGCATAGAACTATATTTAATTCATATTAAGAAAAATTAAATTAAACACATCAATAGAATATGTAAGAATTTGATACTTAAATTCTATAAAAAAAAAATTAAAATTTGTTTATAGGTAACTACAAAATGTGACAAAATCACATTTTAAACTTATGTATATGAAATAAGGTAAATTAAATTCCAAAGTGTTTCATCTCATATTTAAAAAGGAAAATCAAAATAAAGTATAAGGAAAAAAAATAATTTTCCATAAATTTAAATAAAATATTTTTATTCCATTCCTCAAATATTAAAATATTCCTAAAACTAATTTATATACATGAATTTGAATCAAAGTATAAGTAAATTAGTTTCCTTTTATGAATTGGGATTTGAATGGAAATAAGTGAAATTAACTACTATTACGGGTTAAAATACCCATTGGTGGAGCAAAAACAAAAATACTCATTGAGAACTAATATTTTAGATATATATTTATATTTATATATATTACTAAATGATTTCTCAAAAATTTGACCTATTATAGATAGATTTGTATATGGTTTTGTTTTTCATTTTTACTCATAATAGAGTGCTCTACTTTTTATTTATTTTTATTTTTGTTGCTTGAATGTAATGCTATACTTGTATATGTCATTGAATGTTTGCCCAAAACATTGACACCAAAATGGTTAAAGCCTAAAAGAGAAGAAGGCCATACAAGAAGCTCAAACTAATTAGATTGGATTGAAAAACTCAGAACTATAATACGTTAGATTATTCAAATATTACCTTAACAATGCGATTTGGTTTGAATGAACACCGTTATATTGAAAAATGAGCTAGTTCGGATGTAAAAATCTTTTGTAATTATAAGGACAAAGTTGACAAATGTTGAACATCACAAGCCTAAAGATGTCAAATGGGCTGGCACGGGAACGCAATAATAAAAAATTCGTGTCGAGCATGGCATGACATAGGATAATTTAGGGTCGTGCCAAATACGGCACAAGGTATTGGACCATGTCGGGCTTTAGTTTTTAGGCACTATGGGTTGGCACGGCGTGACACGACCTTAAGCATGAGCATGACACAAATACGACACAACTCAAAAAACACGAAAAGTATGACTCTGAATACTTTTAAAAAAAATTATTTTTATTTGTTATATTATTTATATCTGCAAATTTTGCATGTCTTTTTTATTTTTGCTTATTAATAAACTCACTTTTTCTTATTTTTTCTTTTAAAATTAATTTTGCATTAGTGATTTTTAATTAAATATTTTCTTTTCAAATAATTATGGGTATATTATTTATTTTGATTATAAATTTAAATCAAAATATAATTATTTAATAAAATATTTTTAAAAATTTATAAAATATTGACTATCACAGTAATTTAATAGGTCAACCAAATATGAGCACAAAGATATGTTAGTACGTTTGGCAAACTACGTTCAGCATGAGCACGGCATGAGATGTGCCTATACCTGTGGGTTGTATCGGGCCTAGCATTTTAAAATTTGAGCCAGCATGAATACGATATGATGTTTTATTAGGTCGCACCAAGTACAACAAAAGACAGAAACAGACTTATCTTTCATGGGGTGGAGCTAGCACAGCACGACCTATTTGAAATCTCTACACAAGCCTAATACAAAGTATTAGACCATTAGTGAAATTTAGTTCATCATACATCGTTGTTATAGAATTGTTTATGGATCTAAACTATATATATTGAACTATTCTCTGTTTCAAATCAATCTGATCAATTCTTAAAATCGCAAATAACCAATAAACTACAATAGTTTTTTCAGCTACTTAGTGTGAAAAAAGAAAAATAGTTTCCACCAATACCAATGATTTTGCTACGTGTTTTAAGCCCCAGAAAAAATATTTTGCTACCTGTATTTATGTAAAAGCACCAACGCGAGAGGGTCATCTGTAGCAATGTACAAAAAAGCATGCATAATTTTAATTTAACCCAAAAAAAAAAAAAGCCCCAGCCCAAAACAACTAAAAGATATTCAACTCCTTTAACCAACAAAAAGGTAATTAATATTCAATATTTTGTTTTTCAAAAAATTTAATAAAGATAATTGTATTTTCTTTTTAATTTGTTTTATTTTTGGCTGGAGGCTTTTAAGGGAAGATTAATAAGGACTCAAAACCGACTAAAAATCATCATTACAAATCTTAGTCTATAAAAACATGAGGATGAGCTTAAGCTAATGGCACCACCTGTAAAGCCAATTAAAAAGAAAAAGGAAAAAAAAAAAAAAAATCGACCGTTATTTGTGTAATAGTGTATGGATCAAAAGGTCAAAAAGGTGGGGCAACAAAGAATTCAAACGTAGTGTCCAAGAAGAACATGTCTAATCAATAATCAGAAACTGAGAGAGGCCCTGCCTCAGAGTTATGGGCGACTACATAGAAAAAAAATGCAAAACGCCAAAAGAAACGGTTCATCAATACATGGCTCCATGTCAGCTGGAATCTTACCCAATCATCCCCAACCCACATACGGTTCGTCTACTATGATGAATCACTCGGCAATCCTAACGCCATTTTTACTTTTATTTTTTAAAATTAATTTTGGGAAAATATTTCAGATTTTAAGAGCTTCTTAGTATAGCTATCAGATTTTAGAATATTTATATTTGTTAGACGTTCATTATCAAAATCAATAACTTCGAGTTAATCTAATTAGAGTAATATTATGCACGATAGGTATCCTTAAAACATTTTTCATAAAATATTTACATATTGTATGAATATGATTAATTACTCTAAAAAGTTTTTTATGGCTAAAAATTCCTAATAGTACTACTACTATTATGTGTCCTTTTATCACATAAATGTGTGAATATTCATGTTAAAAAGTCAGTCAAGAGTCGAGACTAGATTCTTTTGTGAAAAAGTACTTTTGAGAGACAGGGAATGATAATTCATCAAGAGAGGAGAAAGGCAGTGAAGGGAGTAAATTTGCTTTGACCAGAGTCAGAGTCCCGTAAATGAAAGAGAGGAATGAGTTGAGTAACATGTGATGGAGTGAAAATCATGGTGCGACAAAAGAGCAAGGCAGGGCTGAATCATAAAGAGAAGAAAAGAGAAACTAATCATGTTGAGTCAATTGCTTTCATCTTTCTTTGAACAAAATATTAAATGAAACAAGAAAAGGCAAAGGGGGAGAGTGAAATCAATTAATACTTGTTCAGCATCCCAAGTACAGTAATCCAGAAAATAAAATAAAAATAAAAGAAAGAAAATACTATAATCATGTATGAAATAGACAGGGCACTGTCCCAGAAGACATGTCTGTACAACAAGAGCCCTTTTCTTTGTCTCTCTCTGTCTCTCTGGACCCAATTTCTGGGGGTTGGGAGTGACTCTTGGAACTTGGGAGCACATCTCCTCTTTTCCTGAATGACCATATGCCAGAGAAGGCATAACTGTCACAGCAGCTAATGCTTCATGGGCCAAATGGACTATATCTTCAATATAAATTTTAGCTTCAATTCAGAAAATTTTATCAAAAACTAGAAACTCTGATATGTATATCGTATTAATAGGTTACAGAAAGATTTTACTCTGGTAGATGAGGAGGCAAATATTCGCCTGTATCATGTGTTGGTCAGTCCTATCCATGAGTTGCCTCGGATACATGGCTCTCTGAATCCGCGGAATTTGTTGGCATTTCAGATGAATCAGAAATCTCCTTCATCGATTCGATTTCCATGCTGGTCGTCCGGCTCTTTCTGTTTCTTCGATCCTGTAAAACGGTGTACAAATAGTGTACAAGTCAAAGACGGAAGCAGCTCAACAACAAAAGACTTTAACTCTTCCTCGCCACAAAATGATTTTTCGGGAAGACTGCAATGTCACTTTGACATTAGAACTGCAAACTAATACCACTGACAAAGTAAATACTGTAAAACAAAGGAAACTATTAGTAGTATGAGAAGTATGGAGAGTATCCATATACTCCATACTGACAAAGTAAATACTGTAAAAACAAAGGAAACTATTAGTAGTATGGAGCGTATCAAAATGCTGAACCAAAACAAACCGCAACAAGTTGTTTCGGAAAAAGGGTAGGATTGGCACCTCGCGAAATGGGTAGTCGTCGGTTTCGAGCATTCGTACAACATGACTCATTTTTGGCCTCTTTTCTGCATCAGGATCAACACACCTAAGGGCGACCAGAAGGGCATGCTTTAAAGATCGTGTGCTCGGCTTAACTTCAAGGTTTGGATCCACAACCTCCTCAGCTTTTCTTGTGCCCACCATCACCTTTAGCCACTCAACAAGATTAACCTGTGAAAAAGTAAAACAAATACATATCAGACAACTTTTCAAAACCAGTAAATATTACTCTCAATAAGCAGTAAGCAATCCACATTATCCATTATAGGCTGAACGAAAATGAGAATCGGTGTGCGAGCATTAAGCAAAACTCATTCAGGACAAGTAGAAAACATATCAAGAATGCAGTACCTCATTAGCAGGACGTCCATAGTCGACAGGGTCCCTTCCAGTAACTGCTTCAAGCAGAAGGACACCAAAGCTATAAATGTCACTTTTCTCGTTTAACAAGCCGGAATTAGCATATTCCGGTGCCACATAACTGAAATGAAAAGAACAAACCCATTTTTAATCTTCCATCAGACCTGGCTATTATCGGTAGGTTCTATGGCATTAACAGTTATGCATACCCAAATGTTCCCATTACTCTAGTTGTGATGTGACTCTCTCCTGAATCCAAGAGTTTGGCTAATCCAAAATCAGAAACCTTTGCGTTGAACTCATCATCAATCAAAATGTTGCTCGACTTAATGTCTCTGTGAACAACTTTGGGTTCTATTGCTTCATGTAAATAAGCAAGCCTGCAATTCAATATGTGAAAGTTAATTTTACCTCAATACTCAATTTTTCAAAGAAGTTTATTAAAAAAGAAAAAATACAGACTGAACCAACTGAACTCTTGAATGGAATCAGATGGATGGACAAAAGTCCCAGAGAGGCAGGATATTGTTCTCAGAAAGGACTTATGCTTCGTATAAAATGTTAATTTACCTCCTATAAAATCTATTATGCGAACAATTTGGCTCCAATAAAATATTAACTGCATTGAGTTGAACAAAGAACTTACGCTTTAGCAGTACCAAGAATCACTTTCATGCGAGCCTCCCAAGTAAGGGTGCCATGATTGCGCATGGCTCCATGTAGCCACTGTTCAAGATTTCCATTGTTCACATATTCATAAACCAGCATCCTGTGTAACAAAAGTGAGTACAATCAAACTGCAAAACCTTAAGCCGTGCTATTGAAGGCAAACAAATGGGAGAAACATTAACAATATAAATAGCACAGAAGCGTAATATACTAGCACATAAAATAATATTCTGGCATAAAATATTAAAGAAATCAAGAAAAAGAATAAATAAACTCATATGAAAAGTAAAAGAACTTCACCTGTGAACTCCTTCTATGCAATAGCCAAGGAGCCGCACTAGATTCTTATGCCGAACATGGCCAATGGCTTCGACTTCAACTCTAAATTCTTTCTCTGCCTGTCCCCTATGTAAAAGATGAAAAACAATAGTTACTATGCACATCTCTTCATTTTATTTTTACTTTTTTAATAGGAAAAGATGAGTACAAAATGGTGTTTTGATGCCTTTATCTTATCTGGCTTACAGATTATTAAGAAGTTTTTTCACGGCCACCTCAGTTCCATTTATCAGTCTGCCCTTGTAAACAACCCCATATCCACCCTCACCAAGCACATTCTCTGCAGAGAAACAACTTGTCGCAAATTCCAAATCCCTAAGAGTGAACCAGTGGCCCCACCCAAGATGTGAAATTTCTGGCAAGCCAACTAATGGAGAGGCTGCCACAAGTCCACCATACGACGATGAGGGGTGCTTGCGGACAGTCCCAGAGCTTCCTTCTTCCCCTGACTGTGAACTACATGCTCTCTCGTGATGATAAGCTGAGCTGCATTGACTCATGTTATCATGATCACTTGATTTGCTCATCCCCAAATGAACTAACATCTTCTCTGAATTCTTATCGCTCGAGTTATCGTTAACCGTCAGAAATAAACTCTCATGGTGATCATGGTTACTCTGAGCCCCAACCCTATCAACCTTGATATCTTTCGAGACGTTCGGAATTTGGGTGAGCGTAAACTTGTCCAAGGATCTCCTAGATTTTCTCCGAAATGTAACCCATATAGACAGGAAACAAAGGATCAAAATGATAAATGCTCCAACACAAATGCCAATCAAAACCCATAACTTTAAACCCAAAAGTGAAGTCTTCTTTGACAATTCTGCATTCAAAGAATTCCCAGACGACATTGCTGATCCCCTAGATATTAAAACCCAGAACTAAACAAGGATGTCTAAGTACCAGGCCCGAAGAACTCAAGACATTTCCACCTGGGTGACAGAGACATATTATATAACTTTATGCACATCCGTCGTATTACTTGCATAAGTATTACTTGCTTGACGCTAAGCAGATATAAATTGTCCTTTGTTTCTTATCAAAACAAGCATTATTAGAAGAAATAAATAAAAAAGAAAAAGGGACCTTATCCTTTTCTTAGCACTTATATCCCACAGTGAAAGGAATATTTTCAAATTGAACCTGAAGAATTAGATTTCTGTAACTTGCAACACAACAGTAAATCAACAGAACAAACCCCCAAAGGGAAAAAGGGAAAATACATATATAATAATATCCAAAAGCAAGAAACAAGGCAGCTTAATTACAGTTGCATTGACATTTTAAGGAGAATTCAGTGTAATGAAAGTAAACTCACGCAGCATCAGGGACAATGTACTCGAAGATAAGAAAAATAATGCAAAACAAATAGGCAATATATGTAGCCATGTCATTATCCACATTCTGTGTGAAAAAGCAAGCTCTTATCCATGAACCACAAGCCAACAAATCAAAAATCAATATCTATCACAAAAGGGAAAAACAAATCTGAGAGAGCATCACTTATGATCCAAGTAAGAGACCCAAAAAGAGGAAAATGTGATTCAGGTTAAAAAAAAAAAAAAGGTGGATTCAAAGAAGAAAGCACTGACCTTTGCATTGATCTATGCTAACCCCCTTGATCTTCTTCCTTGAGAACCCAGAGAATCAAAGGAAGGGCTTCTTTTTGAACCAACAGGGACTCAATAAGCATAGATAGGCCAATGTAGACCTGAAACAACAGAAGCCCACCAAAACCCAGATGCCTCTAAAGGCTGAGAGCCCCAGATGAGTAGTTCACAAGTAGGGGTTTGTGGCCTCAAGTGGGCCAAAATGAATTCAGAGAGAGAATGATATTTAAGTAAAAAAAAGAGGGGGGGGGGGGGGGAACAGGAGAGGTAAGGCCAGACAAAAATGTAATCTTTGAAGGGAAGGGAGAGAGAGAGAGAGAGAGTAAATATATAAACAAAAGAGTGGATTTAGGGAAACAAAAAGAAAAAGTGGGTAAAATGGTTAGTTGTATTTTGTCTGTGAATGAGAGAGGGACCTGAGCAAGCTGGAAAGGAAGCTTGGTGTGCAATGGAGGAAACCAGAGAGAAACAGTAGTAAAGGAAAAGCAAATTTGAGGTGAACAGTAATGAGGGGTGCATTTATTGCTGGGTAATAAAAATTAATTGATTTATGAAACAAAAGTAAAGTGCAAAACATGGAGAGAGAGAGAAAGAGTCAACCCAAGAGGAGGGAACACCAAATCTAGTTTGGGTTCGTCTACTTACCAAACTATCCTCATCCCTTGAAGAAAATTCTCTTTGAAATCCAAAATCTCATTTCTCAGATATGAGAGAGAGCATCACAGTCTGTCACTGCTGACCTTGCAGTTGACAGACATTTTGGAGTGGTGGAGCTCCATAAAATGGTTTACAGTTTTTCCGCTAACATTATTTCTTTTTAATTTGGTATCATCAACAGCCCTATTTTGCTTATTATTGCAATTTTAGCGCTCTATATTATACTTTATATTAAAGGTCTTCTTCTTCTTCTTTTTCTAATTTTTTCTCTCAACCAACTTTTGAGGGTCACACAACAAGTATTGTTTGTCTGTAATATTTTGAAGTTTTAAAATATTAAAAAACAAATAGTATGATAAATAGTGTCTAAATTATACTTAAACTCGTTTGTGTGTGCTTATATATAAAGAATAAATAAAACCATTGAATACCTTCTTCAATTATTCATTAGGGAGATATAATTCCTTTTAAAACTATGAAAATTGAAGTGGTGGGAGACAATTATTCACACAAGAATTAAATTCCACAGCCATGAATAGTACATTAAATAAAACATTGTAATGGTTATAAGGTAACATAAATTTCCATTATCGTATGCGAAAAAATATGATTCGATTTTGGTCCAATGTGCAAATCATTATTCAGTGCACTTGGTGTATTAATTTCAGCAAAAGTCAAGGCAATTAATTCCATATCACAATTTTTTTTAAGAGGAAGTCAGGATTGGGTAAACTAAAGCTTGACATTTAATTCCACAAAAAGCACCATGTTCACATACCAAAAGTTCTTATGTTTCAGGATGAATCAATGTTGCCAACATCGATAACTCTTGATTATTCTAATTTAAAAGAAAAATGTTACGTATGATCAGATTCCAGCAAATGAGAGGTAAGACTCTAATGTGCTTAAAATTCTTTTTTTTTTTTTTTTTCCTTTTAAGGATCAATTAGACAACTCTTTTTAAAAAAAAATTAAAATTTTTTTATAAAAAAAAGAAACTTTTTTCTCGTTGTGTTATAAGGGTTCCTAATTGGTACAAACCATATATGTTTGCTAGTATTCGTGGGCTGGTATTTAATATTTATCTAGAATAGGTTTACGTAGAAAGAGAGTCTCACAACCTCTTCCAAATTACTCCCTTTTTTTCGTCAATTCCGGAAGTATAATTAATTCTAAAAATATTAATTTAGGTTTGACTTTGTTACGCAGCTTATATTCCGAAAAAAAAAAATATTAGTACTGGGCGTGCCCTTATTTGAGTCTAAATTGGCCTATTACATATAACAGAGATTAGGCTCAGTCAAAATCCATATATTGGTTTAATATGATCCACATTAAACTTATATTTAGTCCTTCAACATATAATTTTAAATATATTTTTTAATTAAAATTTTAAAAAATCTTAATTAAATATTTTATTTTCAAATAATTATGGGTATATTATTTATTTTGATTATAAATTTAAATCAAAATATAATTATTTAATAAAATATTTTTAAAAATTTATAAAATATTGACTATCACAGTAATTTAATAGGTCAACCAAATATGAGCACAAAGATATGTTAGTACGTTTGGCAAACTACGTTCAGCACGAGCACGGCATGAGATGTGCCTATACCTGTGGGTTGTATCGGGCCTAGCATTTTAAAATTTGAGCCAGCATGAATACGATATGATGTTTTGTTGGGTCGCACCAAGTACAACAAAAGGCAGAAACAGACTTATCTTTCATGGGGTGGAGCTAGCACAGCACGACCTATTTGAAATCTCTNACCAATATAGATGGAGGTGGCTCATTTTACATTTCTAATCAATTCTCACTTGCACTAAAGAAATATTAATTAATGAGAAATGCTAAATATATATATTTTTTTCATTTTTTTATTCTTTTCAAATCTCGACATGTGAATTTTATTATTTATTTTAATATTTTAATAATATAATAAATTATAATAAAATACACCTGTATAAAATAAAGTATTGCTATCTTTCCTAGTTAATCACTAGTTCTCAGAGGCGCTAGCTGTCGTGCCTATCTAGCTTTATTATATTCATGGATAATGTGAATTTTCACCGAGTCCCTGCAAAAATTTTCAAACCTTTTGTTCCAACGGTTCTCAAGGGCAAAATTGTCAATACAACTTGACTAAACAAAACCCAACATTCTGACAAAGAAACAATTTAACACATAAATAATTAATCGTTTTTTTTTAAATGATAAATAATTAATCTTTATCAATAAACAAATGTGCCTTTCTTGAATACCATGTAGCTTGGGACTTGAAGAGAGATATAAAGCCTCCCCCAATAAGGGGGTGAAGGAACAGAGGCTTTGATTTGAAGCATAATCTTTTGATTAAATGTGTCCCAAAGAAACCCCTTTTTCAATCCTTTTTGAGGGTTTACATTAAATTTAAAAGTGATTTTAGGATTTAATTATTCCACTAAAAAGTAGCCAATTAGGTTCATTTCATGTGTCCCACCTAGTGGATCTCTTTTATCACAAATTTTGACTTGTATACCCAATCCCAGCCGTCGATTGCTCCAAATCGTGTCATTTCTCATCTTTAACCATGTAGAATGGATTAGATCATATGAGCGTATACATATATATATATATATATAGGGCACCAATAGGTATTTTTTTTATTTTACCTATGCATAGGTTTTAATTTGGCCAATAAAAATTTAGCATGCACATTTTTTTATTGTAAAAAATAAGAGAGAGAAAGAGTATTAATGATGCACGTCTTTTCATTCACTTCATTATAGTCATTAGATCAACATTAGATGGTGATCCAACGGCTTAAAAAAAAATACCTATCCATAGGTAAAGAAAAAAAATACCTATTAGATTGGCAACTATATATAAATATATATATATATATATATATAGTTGCCAATTAGGTATTTTGTTTTAATGTATGGTAAGTATTTTTTTTATTTTTTTAACAGAAAGATGATTATCTAACAGTGATCCAATAGATATAATAAAATGTATGAAAAGACGTGTATTATTAATGCTCTTTCTCTCTTATTTTTTACAATAAAAAAATATACATACTAAATTTTCATTGCCAAATTTGATAACTATGTATAAGTAAAATAAAAAATACTAGATTGGTCCTATATATATATAGGCACCAATCCAGTAGGTTTTTTTTTTTTTTACCTATGCATAGGTATCAATTTGGCCAATGAAAATTTAGCATGCACATTTTTTTATTGTAAAAAATAAGAGAGAGAAAGAGTATTAATGATACACGTTTTTTCATGTACTTTATTATAGCCATTAGATCACCATTAGATGGTGATCCAACGGCTAAAAAAAAATATCTACTTATAAATAAAGAAAAAAAATACCTATTGGATTCGCAATCATATATATATATATTGTATAATATAAATTTCGCATCCCTTGCTTTCGTGCATGTCACGTGAATCTCCAAATCATGTGATATCACTTCTATCACTATCTAGAAATGGGCCCTTAAAAAAAAATAGAAAGAAAAAAAAATAAAGAAAAGATCAAATGGATAAAGTTTTTTTTTTTTAAATTCTCATTTTCTCTAATAGTGAAACAAATTTGTCTAGTGAATAGTCGCTTCTAAGCTCATATGCCTTTCCTCTTTCGATCTTTAGATTTTATGAAAGTGGTAAGAACATTTCTGTCACTTGTAGCGTCCGCTCAAAGAACAAGCTCTTAGGAATTTTGTGTTACATAAGACATGTATTTTTTTTTCCCCCTTTTCCACTTGTGACACATGCCATTTGATTTGATGCATTGAGAGATTTTTGGTGAATAAAATATATAAAAAAAATGTTTGGTGAAAGTTTTGTACGGTATTGGTGTATGAAGGGAATGTTTTCATGCTTTGTTGAGATGAGGTTAATAGTGGGCATTTATAAGAGCATCATTGAAAACACATTTTTGCATATTCTATCTTGAAGTTATAAATGCGTACCACACAAATTTCAAAGTAATCTTGGACTGCTAAGTTTTGGCCATGGAAGTTCGTTGCTACGTGATCAATAGTGAAAATATGAAGCCAAAAAAATAATAATAACAATAATAACACTATGTCTCATCTCAAAAAGCTTTTCGTGAGATGAAAACGTTAAAACAAGAACAAGAACTTGCAACTTTTGAGAACAAATATTAAAATAAGAGAAAAATGCAAACAAATGGTTTTCTACATTTTGAGGGTTGCAAAGTTAGCTACACGATGATATAGTATAGTATTATAGTTATTCGTTGTTTGAGAGAAAGTTTACATATGTGTGTAGTATAATAGTGTTTTATTTTTTTATTCGTTATAAATATTATTATTTAATTCACATTGAAATATATTTTAATATAATTAATTATAATCATTAGATTAGATTATTAGATTAAATTAGACAGAAAGTTTACATATGTACGCAGAGAACTAAGTATAATAAGTGTTTTTTTTTATTCATTATTAGTAGGTAAATTAATTTTTATCGTTAAATTTTAATCTAATGATTATAAATATAAATATTATTATTTATTTTATATTAGAATATATTCTAATATAATTAATTATAATCATTAGATTAGAATCTAATTGTCAAAATTAATGTATCTACCGATAATAAAAAAAAATCTATTATACTAGCGACAATATATATAATATTGTAAAATGTTATTGTATTTCATTTTTTTGATGAAATCTCATGCATTTTAAGAAATTTGGCTTTGAATTTATTTATTTTATTATAAAAACCTTATAATTTAATTACTTTTGAAATTCGACCTCCTTTTATTATCAATATTAGGGAAATTGATAGAAAGGATGATATTACTCTTAGTAAATTATTGATTTAAAAAAATTTTAAAGTTGCCAAAACTAGTTTTGAAACAACATTTTGATTTTTCAAATAATCTTATAAGTGATAAAATAGTTTCTAAACAATTATTCATATATCTAAATACAAAGCAAAAATATAATATAAACTTAAATCTATAATCTATTAAGGGTAATTTTGTCGTTTCATATTAACTTTCCCAATTTAGTTTTTATGAGAATATCAAATTTCAAAAATGGTCAAATTACAAGTTTTTTTTTTTAAATAAAGAATCAGATTTAAAAAGGTTTTCCCATAGTTCTTAAAACCACAGTTAACAAAATACGGGATCTGAATTAAACAACTAATAATATGTGTAAAACCCCTTAAATTTTGGAAGGGTATTTTAGTCTTTTGAAAAAATATATATACAAATTTAATTAAAAATTCAAATTTTGGATTAATTTGAAAGAAATTTTGATAGAGGGACTAATTTGCAAAACTAAAGGACTATTTTGAAATAAAATTTTAAAATTAGGAACTTATGTGTAATTTTAAAAAAAATTACACTGCCCATTTAAGAGCAGACACGTGGCCTGCATCTTTCTCCCTAAGCTCCTTCTCTCTCCTCTCCCGCGATTTACCGGCCAAAAACGCTGATTTCCGGCGATGCTTCGACGAAGCTTCTCTCGACGTCGACGAGGACTACTATAGGCCGACGAAGAGAGTCCAGCTCCGGACGATTACCGCGCCGCAGGTCCCGCCGCCTGAAAGCTCGCCGTTCGCCGGAAATAGCCAAAAAGCACTACAGCTTCTGAAGCTCACCGGCGCCAATTCCGGCGACGTTTCGCCATGAAATCAGTCGAGTTTGACTCGTCTCGTCACGATCTTCAACATGGTATATATATCTTGGCTCAATATTGCCCGGATTGAATTTTGCCATTTTTGTTAATTTTGAACTATTTTTCATTTTATATTTAAATTTTTCAATCCGACCATTTGATCGTAAAATAAACCTCATATTTATGATGTACTCGTGAAAAAAAAAATTTGATATATATATATATATACATATTGTCTATATTTGGTGACGGGCAATAAAATCTAAATCTAATGGATTAGATCGTCTCGTTTTGCGTGTCGTGGGCTCGGGTTCGGACTGAGCCCGAATCAGTTGAACTATATATCTAACCTAGTGTTCTTGGGTGCTCTGAATTCAGTGGTGAAGTCCGTTTAACGATCTGAAGCTCCGATTGAAAATCGAGTTTTCAAACTTATCGATCAAAGGCTCTAAAACGATGCCCGATCTTCCAAATGATACCCGAATGATGCCAAACTTTCTTCATAGCTCCGTAGCACTATTTGAATACTTAATTGAGGTAGGGGATTCAATTTCCTTGTTTTCTATTATTTTCATTAAAATTAGAATTTATTCTGAAAAATAAAATTTCGTAATTTTATTAAATTGAATTATTTGAATAGTTATTTTAATGAACTATGAATTTGTGAAACATTGTAGACTGTTCTAGATATTTTTAAATATGATTTTATACAAGTTTTTATACTTGGAATTTGGTAAAACCATAGAAACTGTACTTTTGGATTTTAAAGTACAAAATGGATTTTAAATTAAAAATTAGAGCATGTCTAGAATGTTAAACCACTACATGGTTGATTGAGAATCTATATATATATTGTACATATCAGATGATCATACATATGAGTCGCCTTAGACATCACGGTATTATAGTAGGCGGACTAGTACACCCGCCTTCGGTAAGAGCCCGTAAACCCATGCGAAGTTTGATTTATGACTATCTCCATTCGGTAGGCGTAGGCATTTGTTGCCTCTCCGGTTTGATAGGAGTTGACACATGGGTGTCCTTCTAGTTTTCAGAGATAGATGTCAGGCAAAGAGCACTCAATACATGTAGTATAAGTTACTCTAGTTGTGATGAGAGGATGAGGACTCATGTGATGTATTGATTTATATGATATGCACTATGCTTGTTTTATTATGGTTTACTATCTCTTTTAACCTGGATATATATCTAGTTTTAGTTTGAGCATGATTTTCTATAAAGATTTCCTATATATATTTCGAATACTCCATAGTTATTAAAATATTTTTCAGAACTACTAACCATGCAGTTGTATTGAGAATTACTAAAAAAGTTTTTCTTAAAAAGGTAATTGAGTTTTCTATTTAGCATTCACGTGCTCACCCCCTACTTCCTTCCCCTTTCTGGTGTCAAATTATTCTATGATAAATATTCGTGTGGCTTGGCAAGCATATTTGGCATATGCTTGCAGTTCCAGTCCTCTTCATTGGTTGGTTTGTACTCTATATCATTTTCCTCTTTTCTAAGTCAAATTTATTTAGCTATTAGTAGTATATTTATTGAGTTGATGTATGAGGATGATTTCGATATTTAATCGAGTAATTAGATATAGAAATGATTTTATGAAAATTATTTTAACTATGCGCCTATGGTTTTAAATTGAACATTTTCATTAAACTTAATGATTTAAATAAAAAGTTCTAAAATTTATTATTTATCATTTCTCTAAATTTAAAATTAAAAATACCTTGGAAATTTAAAACTAGTAGATAATGTTATAATTTCTCGAGTTAGTCCAATATTAAAATTTACTTACTCTTGAGGACTAAAACTTAAATTTTAAGTACTCGACTTTTTCTAAAAATTTTAAAAATTTCTGTTTATCACTGTTTACAATTAAATTTACTAAAAGTCATGGCCTTAGATTTTCGGTCGTGACAGTTTTGGTATCAGAGCTTCAGGCTTTAGATCCGTCTGGGATCTTGCCTGTGATAGTTTGATATTTAAAAAGAATTTTGAAAAGTGTTTGACAAATATCTCATGCATCACTTAGGAATTGGCTAAATATGTTGACTTTGCTCCGATTCGTTCTAATCCTTCGTTTATCTCCCTAAAGTGGAACTCTGGTATCCTTGGGATAGTTATACCCCTTAAAATTATTGTCTCAGAAGTGTCGGGGATGACACGAGACTAGTGAAATCTACTCTTGTCAAAATTCCTAAATTCAAATGGACATTTATTTTTGTACTCCTATGTCCATTACTGTGATAAGCTATATGAACTTCGTAGGTTCTAAAATAGTAATTCAGTGTCTTGTGTCTTGTTTTGTTATAACTTGACTTCATTTGTGCTTGTGATATTATAATTTGAATTTCTTGGAAATTATTTGTGTGTACCTAACCAGTTTGAGTATCTGATAGTATGTTTTTGTAACTTTCTATCATACATCAGTTGGACTTGTTAGTGGACATGACATGATAGTTTATATTCATGAGATGATTTAATAATATGAACTTAGGAAAAAAAAAAAAGTTCTTTTCTAGTCTTACCAAGTTTAATTTTTGTAAGAAAATTCCTTAATTAGTGGAATCTAATTGATTAATAAATTGATATGATATATTATGTTTACTTGAATATTGCATTGTACTAGTTTTGTCAAATTTATTTATGTGGCCCTTAAATGTAGACATTTTTGTAAAATTTAAATTTGGATTAGATATAAGCTTGATTTATTAGTCTTGAAACTTTGAGAAATTTCAAGTTAAGAAAAATTGGTTATGCATGAGGTAGACGTTTATATTCGACCAATACATCATTTTTATTTTCAAAGAAACCATATACGTCTTAATTTTGAAAAATAGTTGGGTATATATAATTTATATTTTTCAAGGAATATATGGTTTTAAAAATTAATAATACCACTTGAATTTAATGTTTGTGAAATAGCCAGGAATATAAAATTTAAATAATTGCTTTACTTAAAAACTAGTTGTTGTACTAGTGAGGTCTCATTACGTATTTAGTGGTGTTAATTTAGAAATGAAGTTTCTAAATGTTTTCTTTCTAGTTTTGAATATAGTAGATACTCTTGCTAAAAATTTCGAGTTTCTACTTGTCATATGATTTTGAATCTAAAGAAAGCTTTCGATAATAAATTTACAAATTGACTTGAAAATAAACATAAAATGTTTATGGCAAAAATTATGTGGTAACTTTTGGAAAAAAGTTTGAATTTTTAAAAGAAATCATTGGTGTGATTTAGTAAAGTATGCATATAAATTTTTGAAAATTTGTGTATATATTCCTAAAAGTCAAATGTATGATATCTTGTTACAAGAATTTTATTAAGAAAAATTTGTTATACTGATTTGTTTGGAATCTTATATAAATTGAAAACTTTTATATTTTGAAAACTTATTTGGAAGCTTTATGAAATCTTATTGTCATGACCCTATTTGTCTTACTGTAAGGGTTTAGTTATCTTTCTAAGTTTTTCATTATATATATGTGACTTGTTTATTTGAGCTATGCATGATTTTAGCAATCATTAAATTGTGAAATCTTTGGTATGCTATAAATATCTTGTTTGTTGGATAAGTAACTTAAGTGGAATTAACTTTGCATTATGTGTCTCAATTAGATAATTAAGCACTTGTGTGGTTAAATTGATTTTATATCCTGAGTGTTGGGAACTCCTAATATTCGAGACTTGGAGTGACATTTTATTTGAGTTTTTCAATAAAAATATTTTAGTTTTGAATACCTAAGCACTGGAGAGATTTAGATAGTGCAAAATGATGCATGGTATCTTTCTTGAAATTAAAAATCTAAATTGTTCGATTTAAGAAATTTGGATTTTCAAATGTATATGAGCTATAGATTAATATGTTTGACAAATTGGGTGAGGCTCTAAAAAAAAAAAAAACACTTGACACACTCTAATATTTTCTAAACTCCTTTATAGATTCTTCCTATTGTTAAAATATTTTTCGAGATTGCTTTAAATAAAATTGTCAGAGTGTAGTATTTCAAAGTTATAAAGCTCAAAGGAAGCCTCACTAAAACATTACCTAAAGTTTTTTTTTTTCTAATAATAAAGAACCATGGGAAATTATTTGCATAATGTGATTTTCTAATAAAAAGAAGATATGCTTTTAAATATATCGAAGATATGTCCGAGAATTTTCGAAAAGCCTTGAAATTTTGAGAAAAACTTCTATTATGCTTATCTATGATTTAAAAGAAATTGTCATGTTTTAAGTGCTTGATAGTTTGATCAGTAAACTATATATCAAAATATATATATATATATATATATATATATTCTTCTTGTCCTATTTACTTAGCATAATAAGTGAAATTGGTGTGTTAAACACGAAATTGATTGACTGATGATGACAAGAATCGATCTTGTCAATATATTCCCTCTTGATGTTAATGAGTGAGTACTACTTGTGGTACTTTACTTGTACTGACTTTTGAGGATTATTGGAGACTCTTGTTATAATCTGTTGTGGATTAGAGTCATCATTGAGTTCCTTAGTACTGGGTTCAGTTTGTAACTCAATACTTGATTTGAGTTGGATCCAAGCATCATTATGGTGGTATAATTGATGGTATAGGGATCAGATCACTCATGAGTCTATACAGAGAGTTATTGAACTCTTGCTACTATATTTTAAAAAGGAATACTTGAAGTTCAAGTTTGGTTTACCTATAGCCAAGGTAAGACTTTATTGTGAACTGGTGTAGTATTCCTATATCCCCCTAATTTTGTGCCATATGTTTTCTAAAATATTTCTGAAAAATTGTTCATGATTTTTAAAATGAAATGAGGTTAGATAGAAGACAGGCGTCGCCACGGAGACAACCTATTCTATTGGAACCGTGTTTCTAGGGCATTGTAGTATTGTCACTGGTTGTATTTGCATATTTGGTATTTAGTCATTTCTACATGACTATTCCTTGTACCAAAGACTTACAAAGTCTTTGGAGGTGGCTGATGAATTGGGATTGTTATTATAATCCTATGTTGGACAAAGAGACTTGAAAAGTCTCTGGGTTCAATTATAGTATGAGTTAATACCCTGTGATATTACTTTGGATAAAAGACTTGGGAAGTCTTTGGATAATATTTATTATATGGATACGTGTATTTTATAGGCTTGAACTGTTGTGGTTCTATTCCCATTTGTTGTGCCAAGTGCTTCTGTGTTGGAGATTTACAATCATAGTGATTCTGGTCTCATTCTTGACTAGAAATGTCTTGCGTATGTGGTTGTTACTCGCTCGTTATGAGAAATAGTAAATGACTTATGTTATTGTACTCTTATTGTCGTTTATTATCTCTAAAACTCGTCTATCTTGTGTGTGGTGTAACACAAGTATAATTGTCTTCCACTTGAGACCTTATTGAGTATTATCCTGTAATGATAAGGAATCTTGTTATAGTCTTTGGACTCAATGATTGATTAGGACCAAGTTTAGCTATAGACAAATGGAATTGTCCCAGTGTATTATTGATTTGGTATAATCTAGGGACGGTATTGTACATACCTGACATTTGATCTGCTATATTGTATTGGTGCCTAACAATCACTATCCTGATTATAGAAGTTCGGTGTTTTGACTTCTAGTACTAATTAACACTGCTGCTTCTACGAATGATTGCCAATTTGAGGTCATCATTGTCATGACCCAAAACCCGAGCTAGTGGCAGAAGGGGAATTTCACAAAGGTGGGAAATTTCTTGATTTATTTGAAAAATGTCAAAAGTTCTAGTTTTTATAAAAACGGTCCATTTAAGTAAAATAATCGGAATTCTATCCCGTGAACTACTTCCACAGTTCGTATACACCATTAAACATGGATTGAACAATTATTTAAAAACGTGAAATTAAATATAAAACCCAGTATCATCATCATCCATCAAAAAGTCAAACACCAGAATGGCATACATAAGTTCGCAGACAAAATAGAAAGCAGTAATCTTGGTTCAATGCTAACACAAAATCCAAATAGTCCAAAGACTACGACAATAACTCCTAGCATTACCAAGAGATGAACGGCAATCCAGATGACGTCTTACTCCTCTTGATCACCAAGATTGAACTGGACACCACTTGAGGAATAAGGTAGTGAGTAAGCATAAAATGCCCAGTAGGAAAAACAATTATCTCGATCGAAAACATTTTAGTGATGGAGAATTCATACATAGTTAGTTTAGTCCAAAACATCCATATATATAATCCAAATCAGAAATCCAAATATATATAAAAAGCAGTGTAATCAAAACTATTCAATTCATATGCACATGACACAAATCAACCCATACCCATGAGCTCACATCCTCTCTTCTGTGGAAACCCAAGTTGATGGCACTAAGTGTACTTAACAACCTGTCTGATACCTAAGCCCATACCCAGAGGGGACACCTATGTGTCGCCTACCAAACCTGGAGGGGTAACCAAATTGCCTACACCTACCAAATGGGGAGGTAATCAGAAGTAACAAGACCTCGTGCGAGTTTATGGACTTTCAGCAATAATGGGGCACGCAGCGCCACACTATAGACCCACGATACTAACACGGTGCTCATGTATGATCCTATGACACATGCAATACAGAACTGAAGTGTGAAAATAATCGTGCTCTAGTTTTTCAGTAAAATCCGCATACTAGATTTTTATAGAAAAACGGGCAGCATAACGACCCTATTTTTAATATACCCAAAATAACATGCACTCAGAAAATTCCCAGAGTAATACAGTATATATCTCATACAACCAATTCCCATCACAGATATTCGAGAAACCAAAAATCACATTTGTTTTCATATATTGTAGAAAATAAGTTTTATTCAAAAACGATATAAAACACAGGTAATTAAATCCCTACCTCGCTTGAATAGCAATACTACACTATTGAGTCCTCAAGGTGTCGTTGACGATCACCCGGAGTGTCGGGAACAAATTCCTAGCCCTCGATCGTCCTCTTGCGAAAAACCAACTTCTCACCGGAGCTTCAATTCCACAAACGGACCTCTTCACTAAATTCCTAGCACCCAAAATAGCTAGGTTAGACATATAACTTGTCCAATTCGGGTCCGGGCCCACACCAGACCGATGGCACGTAAAACGAGACAAAATCTCGACCATCTGGTCTGGATTTTTGTGCCAATCACCAAACAACACAATGTATATATCAAACTTCTCCATTTTCCAAGTACATTCTAAAAATACAGTCAAAAACACAATCCAACGACTGGATAAAAAACAGCAACCATAAACTCGAAATGCCCAAAAATGGCAATTTTCAATCCGAGCAAAATGGAGTTGAGATATATATACCTTGATGATCCTTGCGACGATACGAATCCAACGGGACCGGTTGGAGGCCGAATGGTAGGCGGAATCGTTGCCAGTGACGAAAANTATATATATATATAATCTGATTTTTTTTTCTAGTCAAAAAACCATTTTGCCTCTTAAAAAATTGGGTTTTTACAATCATCTCCTAAATCTTGTATCAAGGCCTTATCATATATATTTGTGTGGTATTGCTATTAGCAAAATCCTAACACCAAGTAAGAAGTGCAAGTTTTACACTTTTTGGTTTAACTAGTGTTAGATTTACTCCTACACTCTATGACCGGTGGTTCGCTGTTCTTTTTGGCTGTTACCCCTCATTGTTTTATTTGTTCCTATGTTGTTTCTGAATTTGGGGACGAAATTCTTTTAAGGAGAGAATGATGTAAAACCTCTAAAATTTTAGAAGGATATTTTAGTCTTTTGAAAAAAAAATATAAATTTAATTAAAAATTCAATTTTTGTGTTAATTTGAAAGAAATTTTGATAGAGGGACTAATTTGTAAAACTGAAGGACTAATTTGAAATAAAATTTTAAAATTAGAGACTTATGTGTAATTTTTAAAAAAATTGCACTGCCCATTTAAGAGCGGACATGTGGCCTGCATCTTTCTCCCTAAGCTCCTTCTCTCTCCTCTCCTGTAATTTACCGGCCAAAAACATCGATTTCTGGCGTTGCTCCGACGAAGCTTCTCCCGACGTCGACGAGGACTGCCATAGGCTGGCGAAGAGAGCCCAGCTCCAGACGAGCCACAGGTCCCACCACTTGAAAGCTCGTTGTTCGCCGGAAATGGCCAAAAATCACTGCAGTTTCCGAAGCTCGCAGGCGCCGATTCCGGCGACGTTTCACCATGAAATTGGTCGGGTTTGACACGTCTCGTCACGATCTTCAACATGGTATATATATCTTGATTCAATATTGCTCGGATTGAATTTTGCCATTTTTGTTAATTTTGAGCTATTTTCGTTTTATATTTAAATTTTTCGATCCGACTATTAGATCGTAAAATAAACCTCATATTTGTGAAGTACTCGTGAAAACAAAAATTTTGATATATATATATATTGTCTATATTTGGTGACGGGCAAGAAAATATAAATCTAACGGCTTAGATCATCTCGTTTTGCATGCCGTGGGCTCAGGTTCAGCCCGAGCCCGAATCAGTTGAACTATATATCTAACCTAGTATTTTTGGGTGCTCTAAAATCAGCGGTGAAGTCCGTTTAAGGATTTGAAGCTCCAATTGAAAATCGAGTTTTCAAACCTATTGATCAAAGGCTTTAAAATGATGCCCGATCTTCCAAACGATACCCGAATCACGCCTAACTTTCTCCATCTCTCCGTAGCACTATTTGAATACCCAATTGAGGTAGGGGATTCAATTTCCTTGTTTTCTATTATTTTCATTAAAATTAGAATTTATTCTGAAAAATGAAATTTCGTGATTTTATTAAATTGAATTATTTGAATAGTTATTTTAATGAACTATGAATTTGTGAAAAAATGTAGACTGTTCTCGATATTTTTAAATATGATTTTATACAAGTTTTTATACTTGGAATTTGGTAAAACTATAAAAACTGTATTTTTGGATTTTAAAGTACAAAATAGATTTTAAATTAAAAATTAGAGCATGTCTAGAATGTTAAACTACTGCATGGTTAAGTGAGACTCTATATATATTGTACATATTATATGATTATACATGAGAGTCGTCTTAGACATCATGGTGTTGTAGTAGGCGGACTACTACACCTGCCTTCGGTGAGAGCCCGTAAACTTGCGCGGGGTTTGATTTCTGACTATCTCCATTCGGTAGGCGTAGGCATTTGATGCCCTTCTAGTTTGGTAGGAGTTGACACATAAGTGTCCTTCTAGTTTTCAGAGATAGATGTCAGGCAGAGAGCACTCAATACATGTAGTATAAGTTGCTCTAGTTATGATGAGAGGATGAGGACTCATGTGATGTATTGATTTATATGATGTACACTATGCTTGTTTTATTATGGTTTACTATCTGTTTTAACCTAGATATATATCTGGTTTTGGCTTGAGCATGATTTTCTGAAAAGATTTCCTATATATGTTTCAATGCTCCATAGTTATTAAAGTGCTTTCCAGAACTACTTACTATGCAGTTGTATTGAGAATTACTCGAAAGGTTTTTCCCAAAAAGATAATTGTGTTTTCTATTGAGCATTCACGTGCTCACCTCCTACTTCCCTCCCATTTCAGGTGTCAAATTATTCTATGATAGATATTCGTGTGGCTTGGTAAGCATATTTGGTATATGCTTGCAGTTCTAGTCCTCTTCATTGGTTGGTTTATACTCTATATCATTTTCCCCTTTTCTAAGTCAAATTTATTTAGCCATTAGTAGTATATTTACTGAGTTGATATATGAGTATGATTTCGATATTTAATCGAGTACTTAGATATAGAAATGATTTTATGAAAATTATTTTAACTATGGGCCTATGGTTTTAAATTGAACACTTTCATTAAACTTAATGATTCAAATAAAAAATTTCTGAAATTTATTATTTATCATTTCTCTAAATTTAAAATTAAAAATAACTTGGAAATTTAAAACTAGTAGATAATGTTATAATTTCTCGAGCTGGTCCAATATTAAATTTTTCTTACTCTTGAGGACTAAAACTTAAATTTTAAGTACTCGACTTTTTCTGAAAATTTTGGAAATTTCTGTTTATCACTGTTTACACTTAAATTTACTAAAAGGCATGGCCTTGGATTTTCGGTCGTAACAATATGGACAGATATAATATCGAATTTTTGTCAAAAAAACTTTCAAAATGAAAATACGAGTACGCTAAAAATTTGTATATTTATTTATAAGGTGTCAATTCAATAGTTTGTTTTTTAATTTATAAATAAATATTATTTTACCTAATTAAAATTCAACGTGCATGTCTTTTCATGGGAAAAGATAAAGAAATAAAGTGTATTAAATAATGTGTATTTAATGTTCTTATTTTTTTTTTAAGTATTTTAATCATAGTAACTATTAGATAATGATCTAACAACTAAAAAAATACATATAGATAAGTTAAAAAAAGTACCTTCTAGATTATGGCTCTTATTTATATGTGTAAAATACTTCTAATTTTGAAAAATACATTTAGAAAATACGCTAATAAAAAGTAATTTTCTATGAAACAAATATTATAATTTTCTCCCACTTTAATAAGTGTTTATTATTCCAAATAAATCAGTATTACATGATAAATAGTAACAAAAAATCTATTGGGAAAAAATAATTAAATTTGAAAGAAATTAAAATTTTAAATAAAGAAAATAAATTTGATGAAGAGTATTTTATAGGCTCAAATATACGTACATGTACAATACGTTTTTCATTGAAAAGTGTAAGCATTTTTTAAGTATGTTTGACAAAAGCACATAATTTGAATGTATGATTGAAAAATACATACGTGCATATATAATACAGGTATTATACGTAAAATTGCTAACTGTGCTAAAAACATAGGAGTTTCATAAAGAAAAAAAAAAGTTGAAATACAAGATTATTTTATGACGTTATATATATATGTATATATTATGCCTATATATGGGCACCAATCTTGTATTTTTTTCTTTTTTTTCCATTTATTTATATGTATTATTTTACCTAATTAAAATTCATCACGAATTTCTTTTCGTGGTAAAAATTAGAGAAAGGAAGGGTATTAAATAATGTACATTTAATGTTATTTCTATTTTTTTTTCTAACTACTAAAATCATGTTAGCTATTAGATATTGATTAAATTGTTAAAAAAAGGGGAATAGCTATAGATAGGTTAAGAAAAAAAGAAAAATCTCCTGAATTATGATCCATATATATTGGACACATTTATATTGAGAGCCATATTTTTGCGCTATATTACGGACCTTTTAATTGAGAACAAATCAGTAAACCAAAAAGTAAACATATGAAAAAACTGAATAATTTGCTATGGTTCCCAATCCAAAAGGAATTTTTGTTTTTTAACCTATCTATAGGTATTTCCTTTTTTAGTTGTTAGATCATATATTCAACAGGTATCATAATTTAGTTAGTTAGGAAAAAATAAATAAAAATAAAAATATATTATTTAATATTTTTTTCTCCTCACTTTTTACTATGAAAAGATGTACGTAATCAATTTTAATTGGGCAAAACAATACTTATAAATATGTTAAAAAAGAAATACATACTAGATATCCTCCTAATTGATTTTAAGACTGACAGTAAGCCAAATCTCATGTTCTTGCTAGATTTGAAAAATCAATCGAAGTAATATACATATATATATATATATATGATGTTTCAATGAAGTTTTTTGTTTTTACTCTATGGATAGGTACTCTAATTTGGGTCATTGGATTTTAATATGATAGTTATAATGACATTAGTAAATTTATAAAAAAGAAAAATCTAATTAATATGTATATATATATAAAGTTATTTATGATTAAAAATATTGGCAATATGTTTATGACCTATGAGTTAAACAATTTTTTTCAATCATCTTTCTATTTTTTTTTTTGTTTTTATTCTTATTTCATGTTTGATTTCTATATTTTTATTTCATTCCGCTTCATTCCTCACCTCTTACCAATTATATACAAGTGTAACTTTCTCTTTTTTTTTTTTCTTTTTAATTTTATTCCTATATGTAACTAATTTTTTGAAGTTCTAGATAACCTTAGGTAATTAAATTTTTCTCCTGCACAAACTTATCTCTTTATTTCTTCTTTTTTTTTTTTTTCATTTCACGTGTTTTATAAAAATTTACTTTTTAACAAAAAAATCAACTACTTTTAATTAATGATTTGATAATTATTGATTAAAATATTATTTTTGCATATGTTTTTTTTATTAACTATGTACCTATCTCTTTCTTTCTTTTGCTTTCTTTTCTCGTGTTTTATAAAAAATTACTTTTTAATAAAAAATCAATTATTTTTTTATTAATGATTTGATAATTATTGAATAAAATATTATTTTGCATATGTATTTTTTATTAACTACCAATATGTTAATAGTCTTTAACTAACTATTTATTAGTTAAAAAAAATGAAAACGTGCATATCTCAAAAAATAATTAAAAAAAACAAAAGTATCTCAATAAAAAATTATCAAAACTCTTTAAAAAAAAACCATATATATCAAACTATTAAATATTAATAATTTCGATTAAAAAAAATCTTTTAAAAAACTATTTCTAATTATTTTTTTAAAAAGTCATTCTCCAATCTTATTCCTAATTCAATGGAAAGAGGATTCTCTAAAAAATTGGAATAGGAATAGTTGTAGGTAAAAATGACTTGCTATTGTAAGCCATTTTCAAACTGGTCAAATTACCCATACATTGAGCGAAAATAAAAAAAACTCCACTGAAACATGACCCATATAAGTATCAAAACAAAGATGAATATCTAGTTAAAACAAGCAATTAAAATTGGACAAACTTCATCAGTACTAATACTTGCAAATTTGGACAAAATACCAACTCCTCATGAGAGTTGGCTTTTATACCATAACTTTTGAAATTTGTCTAGATATCCCAAAAATTGACAAATTACAAAAGTTGTGTTAGTTTTTCCTAACTAGAGATAGGTATTAAAAATTATAAGGGTAAAACCATAACTATATCATGTTAGCTTTTTCAACCTTAAATCTATGCCAATTCCCAAATTTCAAACCCTATAGTGAGGTCTTCAAATTTTTTTTTTAAAATTTTTTAACATTGTTTGCCTTAAATAGTGTCAAACTTTCTTCTTCGATGCAAATCTAGAGCAAGGATAGAAATTCTACTAGTTCCTATGGAGATTTTCTTGAATTTATAAAGCATATAAAGTGGCATTTTTTTTCTTTTTTTTTTTTTCTATAGGTTTATAAAGCTCCGCTAACTGCACTTTGCTTTTTCTTTCCTTTATTTGTGGCTAAACGATTGTAATCCCCAATCTTTATTTTTGATTAGTGGTGTCAAAATGGGTTGGTATGAGCACGACACGATTATAAGCCGATATTGCACGATACGATTATAAGCCAGTATGGCACGACATGATAAGATTAGTTACCGTGCCTAGCACAGTATGACATGATTAATAATAGTGCTCGGGCCGGCATATCACGATAAATGTGCTCGGGCAGGTGCAACACATGCACGGGCAAAGGTAGAACACGTGGCACGATAGGTACGAATAACAGTCACGATTGAGAAAAATAATTAGTTTACAAAAAAATACTTATTTTTAATTCATTTTAATTTTTTAGGCATAATTTTAATACAATAAATTTTAAAAATTTAGAAAAATAAAAACTGAAATATTTTCTAAGTAAAACTAATATATATATTATAAATATTATGTCAATTTCTTATTTTAAAGTAAAAAAGTTACAAAATTTAATAAGTTTGAGCCAAAGAGTTAAAAGATATTAAGAATTTAAGATAAAACTCATGTCTAACAGAAAATCCTTAAAATATTAAAAACAAAAAATACAGTATAAATATGTGTTAATCATAACTTCTGAATTATATATTTTGATATAATTTGAGTATGTGTCAATTAGTTAGAATATACTTTAACGATAGAAATTTAAATTAATTATCATTACGCACTTACATTCTAATATTTCAATTTAGCTTTGTTTTTATTTAAAAGTTATCTCAATTTGTAAATAATGTCTATCTATTATATAATAATTAATAATTTATAATTCATAATTACTTAAAATTAATATGTCTAATAGTATTAAAATAACTAAATTTGAAAAAAAAATCAATAATGAGAACGATTATGAAACAAAAACAATAAGCGTTTGAAAATAGAAATAATTAGGCTTGAAATTATATATGATATGAAAATGGACAAAATTAGATTCAAGAGTAATATAATAAAAAAACAAGCACAATTGGACGTGAAAATATCATAGTGCTTAAAATTAGTGCAATTAGTACGAAAATAGCATAATATCGAAAACAACATGATTAGACACAGAAATAGCATAATATTAGAAATGAGTACGATTAGGCACAGAAAAGAGCCCAATATCGAAAAAGGACATGATTAAGTGCGATAATAACATAATACCAAAAATAGAAATAATGAGACACGAAAATAAACAAGCATGATAATGGCACATTAATGGAACGAAATCGGACACGGGTACGACACAAGCACAATACTGGCATAGGCACATAACAAGCTAGGTATGGCACAGTATTGCATGATTACTAATCATGCACAGGTTGGCATGTCACAAGGCACGATACGGCATAATTAACATCTCTATGTTTGATTATTTGTGAAATTTTAACATTGTATTTCATTTTCCTCTTTGACCTTAGTAGATATTGTGTGGTCTGAAAGATTTCAATTGAAATATTGCAGTTATGAATTTGTAAATTTTTCTCTTCAAGTCAAAAATATAGTTTAAAATTGGTTAAAAGAAACAACGATAAGCAATTACATTTCTTCCCCTAAAATCTCTTAAGTTATCTTTTGTTGGGGTAAACTAACATAACTTCTGTAATTTTTGGCGCGCTTGGGACAAATTTTAAAAGTCATGGGATAAGAACTAACTCTGAACAAAAGTGGAAGAGTAATAGCTAGGGTCTTTAGTCCTACAATTTTTGTCAGTTGTGGGAGGGAGCATAAAATGTAATGTAGAGTCCTTCGACTTCGACTTCTATTTCTTTTTTTTTTCTTTTTTTTTTTTTTCAATTTCACGATAAGGTTACAATCTAAATGGCAAGTACTACTTAATATAAAGAATTATTAAGAGTCTTATAGTAAAATGACCGAATTTTGGACCTAATTTAAGTAAATATTTGGTTTTCAAATATTATAACAAAATATCTGATATATATATATATATATATACAAAGTGTATAATATTATATAACAAGCATAAAAATTTTATATACTTAGTACATTAACTGAAATTAGAAATAAGTATATATATATCAAGTGTAAAAATATATAATTAGATATTTAGCTATAAAATTTAAAATATTATCTATTTAATCAAATTTAAAATATTGAATATCCACTTAAATTTCTCAATTATTAATTTCTTTTTCGGGCTACGAGGAATTATCTCTTTCTTGTGCTATCTCTTTTCCCAAAAATTATGTAAGATTAGACTTTGTATGTGTGTTTGGTTTGTAAAAACCCTTTAATTAAAATTTCTTTTTTTATTAACCTAGCCCATAATGGTATCCAACCTTAAAAAGATTAAAAGTTGAAACTGGTAAACTATAAAAAATACCATGAAATTTGAGTATTTTGTAATTTTAACCTTCGAGTTTGAAGTCCACAAAATAATACTCTAAGAGAAATTTTTAAAAATTGATACCTTGAGTTGACTTTAAAAGACAATAATACTCTCAAAATTAAGGATAATAATGAGGTTTAATGACTCTAATCCAATTTTGATAGAGGATATTATTATCCTTTTATTATTGAAATTACTCAAAAATCTATTTCAGGTATCAATTTTCACAACTTCTTAATCTAAGAGAATTAATCTTATGGTTTAAATTACAAAATACCCAAACTTCGGGGTATTTTGTCTACAATTCAACAAAAAAGAAAGAAAGAAGAAAAATAACTGGAATTTATTGTACTACGAATCCACATTTGGTGAAATGGAAAGAAAAAAAAATTAAAGTTTTTGCTTTGATCGAAAAATATAGAAAGCTGCAGATGAGAGAGGTAATAATGTTTCAATGTTTTCTAATATGCTATGATTCAGTGCAAATAGAAACATTCAAAGCTTGCTTTTTGTGAGCCTGATTTTGCATGAAATCCAATCTCAATCATTGTATTTTGTCCATATAGTAGAACTAAAATTGAGGGTCCTATTTTTTTTTTTTTGCTAAATGGTACCTAGAGGAAATAACTTAGGTTTTTACGAAGAAAACTAAGAAACCCTCCGGTAATTTATTAAATAAAAGAAAATAAAATAAAAATAAAAAAGGTACAAAATATTTGAAAAATACAACCTCTAAAATGAAAAAAAATAACAACTGAAAATACCCCTAGGAGGAGCCAAATAGTAATGCCAAAACAAAACTATTGTCTTAACCTTCCAAAAATGCCTCATTAAAAAACTTTTTGCATAAAACCCAATGGAAAAAACTACAAAAAGGAAAAAAAGAGCACATTATATTATAAATGGGCAACTAAGAAAAGTGGTAACCATAAAGCCCTGAATAATCTTTCTTAATTACATCATGGATAAATGGGGGAGCAGTATGCCACAAAGTCGGAGTTTGAATACTTGTCTCCAATGCATCTTTGAAATTAACCCAAGACAATGCATCTTTGAAATCAACTCAAGACAATGCATCCATGATGGTCTCCAATGCCAAGGAACAGACAAAGAACGAGACTTCAGAATCAAAACCAAATAAGCTGAATCTCTTTCCAGCCATAAGTTTTTCCACCCTAAGTCCCATGCATAGAAAATTGCATAAATCACAGCAGTCAATTCTACCTCAAAAGCATAGGCCTTACCAATAGAAATGGTAAAATCCCCTTTAAAGAAACCCCTGGACATCCTAAAAATACCACCACAACCTGCTAACCAAGAACAACCATAAGCAGCACTATCTATATTAACTTTTAACCATCCTACTAGTGGGACTCGTCAAAATACTTCAACTATTTTTGGAGCTTTTGATGGCTTTAGCTTGACGTTAAGACATTTCATAATTCCTAACTTATTTAAAGAATTTCTCATAGTACTTGATCCAACATTGTTAGATTCACCATTTACATGCCATACTAGAGTGATGGCCATATGGATAGAAGTGAGCTCATTGTCAAATAATAACTTGTTACGTGAGGTCCAAATAACCTAAACAACAGCCATAATAGCCGATCTCTAAAGCTGTGAAACTTGGCTACTAAAATTAGCCTCAAGGACGTCAAGCCAAAGATCAATAACAGAGTCATCTAGTCGAATACGCTGCCTAAAAGCCGAAGAGATAGCTCCCCAAAGACTGTGGGCAAAGTCACATGAGATGAAAAGGAGATCAGTAGTTTCCTCATTTCTAAAGAAAAAACGACAACACAAAGTCATGATAAATCCTCTCCGCATGAGATTACATTCCATTGGAAGTTTATCTTGAAGAAATCTCCAAAAAACCATAGAACGCGATGGAAGAATATAATGTCCTATTTTAGTCGTCCTCGGTTATTAGATTGTTGTTTGACAATAGTTTAGTTTAAATATGTACGTATATTTGGGTACTGGCAGCATGCATGCATGTTTTGTCCCCACCGGTAGGAAACAAATTTCATCCCTTAGATCTAAAAGAAAAGGTGATAAATGATGTTGGTCCAGATTCTTATTTTGTACTCTACCCTAAAGATTCTTCTCCATAAAAATTTTTATTCGAAAGAAAAATAAAAATTCCTACTTCCCCAAAGCTCTCTAGCGATTATCTCTTCAAAAGTTTTGGTGTTTTCTGTTGTCAGAGATTTTCTAAGGCTCTGTTTAGAATTCTGATTTTTCGAAGAAAAGAAAAAAAATTTCAAGAGATTTTTTTTTTCTTATTTGGATTGAAACAAAATACGATAAAAAAAATTTTCAAAAAAAGTAAAATGTTGATTTTATGTTTTTTTTTTAGTATATAAAATGTTGACACATTAATTAGTAAAACAAAAAAATGTGAAAATAAAGTTCTATAAACTTTTAGGAAAAATATTTTTCTATTTCTTTTTTCATAACTTTTTCTTTGCAATTTTTTTCCTTCAAAATCCGGGTTCCAAACGAAGCCTAAAAGAACAACGTGCACATTTTGCAGACTTGTGATTTAGAAGAAAAAAAACAAATAGATTTGCCATGGGATCTAGGTTTTTGAGAATTTGTCGTGGGTCTTTAGATAATTAGATTTTCCATCACCTAGTGATACGACGGTTAAAAGGGCTATACCAGCAAATCTTTTTATCAAAAAAAAAAAGAAAAGAAAAAAAAGTAAATGTTTAATTTTTCAAATTAGTTTAAGTAGATGTTCATATTTAATATTTATAGCTAAATATTCAATTTTTTAAAACTTCAGTTGTAGAATATATTTTATTTTATTTTATTTTATTTTTTTCATTAAGTGAGTTAGATATTTAAGTATAAACTTTTGAACCTGGTCATATATTAGGTTCTAAACTAAAAAAAAGGTCAAATAACTAGTCAGTCTATCCACAAATGCGAAGGCCAACGTTGATTCGACTTTAAAATAGCTAGTCCTTTTTTACCTGATTTTTTAAAATGGTATTTTTCTTAAATAATTATTAGAAAATGCAAATTTATTAGTGATGTAATTGTATAATAAATGTTATTTATTTTTTTGTTGCTTTTTTTTTATAACAAAATATGAAATAAAAAATTGTTATTATTTTTTTCTTATAGAAATTTATAAAAGGCCAAGCCCTAGCTCTTCATGGCCTGGGTACCCTGGCCCATGGCCGTAAAAGTCTGGCCTAGGTCCTTCAAGGATTATGGCTTGTCCAAGCCCACAACAATTGCATGTCGGCCCTAACCCGACCCTTCACTAGTATTCGAGATTATGCCGAACTGACCATGTATGGCTCGATGTAGACTTGACTCAATTAATACCGCTACTCAGTAAGTTTGTTCAAAATTATGCTATTTATTTTCTTTATAAGTACCAACAAGGTGATTTTTCTTAAAGCTGAAATAATAGGTAAATACTTAAATTCAAGAATTCCACAATACCTATACTTATAAAATTGGTACCGTGTGGTGCATGCAAATATAAAATTGTTTAGTTAGTGTGTTGGACATCTAACAACATACTTGGTACATCCGATGTAGGAGAAATCCTTAATCCAAAGAAAGTAAGTGTTTTTTTGTAATTTATATTTTGTACTTAAAATTTGAAAATCTTTCATGAATTTCGATTCTTTACTATGTTTTTTTTATAATTTTCTATACTTAGTTAAATTTTTTGATGAACTTATTGATTTATTTTCTACATGTTACTATTTAAGCTGTTTTGAATCCTCAAGTAGAATAGAAAGATTTCCATGGTAGCATTATGACCTCTATACACAGTTCAAGAGTTGGTCATGGAACTGATGAATCAGTTAGAGATCCAGATGAGTTGGATGCAAATGAGGAGCATCTAAAAAAGGTAAAGACTGCTGACGAGATGGTGAAGACGACATATATTTTTTCCTTTCATGAGCCAGAGGTTGGAGATAAAAATTCAGAGTTAGAGACCTTGGCTCCTAGTTTAAAAAAAATTGCAGGTTGATATTGATGAGCTAAAGGCTACTTAGTTAGAGATTAAGCAGTAACAGGGGGAGATGATGAAGTTGTTGATCATTTTGGTCAAAAAGAAAGATGACCCTAAGATAATCGAATCAGATGAAGATATTATGCCTGATTCTTATTGGAGTGCTTTGTTGACTACTTTACAAGTTTATCACACTCCTCTTTGAGATGAGACAATAGCTGATTTGACGTCACCAATTAAGATTGTTGAACCATCAGAGTCAGCGAAGAAGAAATATAAGAGGAGGCAGATTGGGAATGTCAGATATAGGGACTTCACAGATCCATCAGAAAAGAAATTTAAGGTAAATGATCCTTGTGTCTCAAAACTACTTGGTCCATGTGATCCGTCATAGTACATGACCTTTTCCAAATAATTTAGTGGACTAATAAATAATGACATGACCATTGATATCAGAGTGTATGATGTAGATATCTCTTGGTTTGTGAAGTTAAAGTCTATTGGCATATGGCTTAATGGTGATGTAAGCTTATCTACCTACTATATAAATGTGTATTTTTTAAATTATACTCATATATATTATTACTAATCAATTTTTGTTTTTATTTTGCAGCATATTGATGCTGCTCTCTTACTAATCCAATAACGATTGTGGTTTTTTCCAAGACATATGAAGGAAAAACATCAATTATATACTCCAATTTGGACTAGTTTATGAGAGGTCATTATGAGGAGTTCAAAAGTGCTAGGATCAAGAATAGCTTCAATTTTTATGAGTGTTTTGTACACTACATGATTGGAGATGTGAATAAGTGTAAGAGACCATAGACATAGTATGAGCTACTATACTCGTCAATTCACGTTAATGGTAATCATTGGGTTCTATTACGAATTTGTTTGAGTTCAAAGATAATCACTGTATATGATTCAGATATCACTATATTCAACAAGAAGAACTTTAAGTGACTCTTAAACCCTCTTTTTCTGGGTTGTGGGTTTGATCACTGTCCAGAATTGTATCTTGTCCCACAAAATAAGCCTCACCTTTTTGCCTTTTGAAGATTCGGCTCTGATGTCGTGCCATAGAGTGAAAAAAAGGTAACATAATAATATTATATTCATGTTTAAATGAATTTTCAATACAAGATAATTTCATATCTATTTACAATATGCAGCTGGGATTGTGGAGTATATGTTATTAAGCATTTTGAGTATGTCCAACCTATTGACTCAGTTGTAGATGAAATGATGGAATTTTTAAGAGAGAAATTATGTGTAGATATATGGTATCATAATTTAGAACCTTGAATAATGTTCTACATATTTCAAACTACTTTTGTATGTGTATTTATAAAATTAATAGTAATTATGCTTTTTGATTTAATGTAATTAATCAGTAGGTCATAAAACTATTTAACGTATACAACCATAGTCGAATATTTCGATGATTTTTGACTATATTCGATACATTTCAATTAAATATTCGATAGAATTTGATCATATTAAAGTCCGTAGTATGTTAAGCATTTAACATTCGATGAGATTTTGATGTCGTTTCAATGACAACACAAGCGCATCGAACAAGGTAGAAACCCATTGAACATTCATACTTCGACCTAATTCGATGCGAATCGATAAGGCTTCAATGCTTTTACAACGCATTTCACTGTTTTTAAGAAATTTTAATGATTTATTTCGATGCATTTCGATTATATATTCTATGGAATTCGATCATAGTAAAGTCCATTATATGTTAAGCATTTGATATTCGATGTATTTCGACAGGATTTCGATATTATTTCGATGACAACACAAGTACATCGAACAAGACAGAAATTCATTGAACATTCATACTTCGACCTAATTCGATGCAATTTGATGTAGCTTCGATCCTTTTATTGCGATGTATTTCGATTATATATTTGATAGAATTTGATCATAATATAGTCCATAATATATTAAGCGTATGACATTCGATGTATTTTGATGGGATTTTGATGTCTAATTCGATGACAATAAATATAATAACCAATACCTGTTATGAAAATAAGCATTACAACATAATTTGAAATTAAACGCACTACATTGTACATCCAATAAATTGTTACAAATAAATAAAAATAAAATCTACTAACACTGCAATATGCTTTAATAACCCTATATACAGATGATGAGATTCTTGCATGTTCGGGTAAAGCATTGTAGACTCCAATTCTATTTCTTGCCATTAACTATAAGATGGATAAACTCATGACATTGATTAAGATGCATCTCCATAAATTTCATAGGCATATGTTGTACATAGTGCACTCAATAAGCATGTGCCTATGAATAATATATGCCTATAAAAATCAAGGAGACGCATCTAAATCTGTGTCATGGGTTCATTCATCTTATAGTTAATAGCAAGAAACAAAAGTGGAGTATACGTTACTTTCCCTGAATATGCAAGAGTCCCATCATCTGTATATAGAGTTATTAAAGCATATTACATGTTATAGTGGAGGGTGTGGGCATCATGTATTTAAAGTTGCTCTGTTATGTCCTCATCCTCCACATCGACTGCATTGATGTTGGGTTTTATTCTTTTTACCTTTCAACGGTCTTCTTTTGGTTTTTGGATGATCTGGCTTAAGCTTATATTGTGGGGAATCGACCTTTCGATGCTTAATATTATCCGGTACAACCCAGTTATCTTCTTGTCCTAATAGATATATTGTTTAAGTATATGAGTTTAACCATACCTCCGTCGTATAAAATCTAGAACATGAGGTGTAGGGGTCTACGTTTCACTCATGGGTAGCAACCAGTGCATGGGCATAAGGAGAACCAGTTGGGTCAAATTCTCTGCACGTACATGTTTGTATCTATAGATTACCTTTACCATCATGTTCACTATCTTGTACATAAAACTCGAAACTACTGAGTGGATGAACTATCATTGTTTTGTTCTCTTCAGACACCTCTCTTAAATAATTTTCTATGTCTGTTGCTAGAGGATTACCATACTTCTTTGCTTTTCCCCTTTGTTCCTAAAACCAAGTTTGTAGTATGAATCTAATAAACTCTGCTAAACCTGTAATAGGCCATTTTCATAGCTCCCTAGTTTTATTGTTTATACATTCATCATAGTTACTTGTCATTATATTGTATTAGATTATGGGAAAGAATGTTTGACTCCATTTCTCGACACTAATTTCTTCTAAATACTGTGCAATGGTGGGGTTCTTGACTTTTAGCTTTTGAAAATGATGATTGAAATTAGCCATCCGGTAAGATTTTGCTGTCAAGAAATATTCTTCATGACAATGATCAATTTTAAACTTAGTCATGATATTCATACTAACATGATATATGTACGCTTCATGATGTGCTTTTGGGAACTCCGTAGACAAAGCATTCGCAATACTTATATGTTTATCAGATACGAACACCAATTCTAAACATATCCTATGACTTCTCTTAGCTTCAACATAAAATACATCCATGAATTGTTATTCTTTGAATCTACGACAGCAATAGTTACTGGATATAACTTACTATTGGTATCCAGAGTAATAGCACATAACATCATCCTTCCAATCTTATTCTTAATGAAGCTCCCATCCACACAAAGCATCGGAAGACATGTGGTTCTAAATCCTTTAATATACACTCCTAAAGAGAAGAAAAAGTACTTAAAACATCCTAACTCATCAATCTCCAAATGAGTAACTGATCCTTGATTCTTCATCTCCACCACATACAAAAATGATGACAACTATTGGTATAATGCTTCGGGCATCCATCTAACATAAGTAAGGGTCTTTTCTCTACACCTCCAAGCCTTAGTATAATTTATGTTAATGACATATTTAACATGAAAATCTTCCATTATTTGATGAGATAGATAATTAAGTTTACTAATAGTGTATTTTCTCTTGATACATTGTTCAACAAGCCATGATACCACTTGGCAGTTATCCTTGTGCCTTACTGCCAATGTGCATTTGTGAGTAGAGACATAACTACATATCTCAAACATATCTAACTTCTCTAACTTTCTATCTCTCAGACACCAACAATATTTGTCATCCATATAGGTTATATACCATATATCTTTCCCTGACTTTTTCACCTTGAATTCAATTTTTTTTTCTTTTGTATTATAAGCAAATGCACCTTCATCTTCAATTCAAGTTTATTTTCAAATAATCGATCCATCTTTATTGTCCTTATACTAGTACTAGATGATAGAGGAAAACTTGAATCGATTGTGACATTCTCACCTTCTGGCACATCTTCATCATGAAATATTAGACTGCTCTATTTTCTCTCATATTCTAATATTCTAACTTTTCATACATGACTGCTTGAAATATCAGGTGTCTTAGTTGCTTTACTTGCCTCTAATGTAATATAACAACTTGTAATTTCTATATTCCTCGTGCAATACCAACCTTCTCTCTGTGTATCAAATGGGACATAGTGTCATAATTGTTATTATTACAAGCATTATCTAACATTAAATTATCCTCATCAGAGTTCAAGTTCATCTTTTCATAATAAAAATCCATTGCCTCTCCTGGACGCATGGTATATTCTCTCTAATCATTCAACTGCTCATGCATGTCACTATAATTATTTGCTAGAGCACAAGTTGATGGAACACATGAGGAATTTGATCCTTGTGGAACTTGACTATTAGTGGGTTCCACGAGATGACGTGGGCTTGGATCATATAGCTGAGTTTTGGTGTGATGATCTTTATTTTTCTCATTCGCTATTTCAGTTAGACATGATTGCATTTGACTGTACCTCTCAATCACAACATTTAGACGACACCTTTCTATCAGGGTTATATATATAGGTGTATGGTGCTGAATGGAGATGGAATACTCATCTAGCCAAAATTCGACATCGGCATCAATGGTAAGGATTATCGGTGGAAGCACAACACCATCTATCTTGTAAAGAACTTTGAAACGACTTTTTTTAGCTCCAATAACTTCATATAAATGGTCTACACGCCTTGTATACCTAATATTCTTTGAAACAGTCATGCCTTTATTTTTTTTTCCTATTAAAAAGTCATCGATCTTTCTTCTTATTATATTTATAATCCCCACCGTACATCATTATTATGTTCACACGTGAATAATTTGCAATAGGCAAAAAGATTAATTTATGAGATAAATAAATCAAAATGTGAAGAAAGAAAAACAAAATTCCAAAAAAGACTAATTTTTTTTAATTAAAAAAGTAGAAATACTTTTCAAAAGTATGTTAAATAAAATTACTTTTATTTTTTATTTTTTTTAATTTGAAAACAAAATTTTTAAAATTTTGAAGACAAAAGTTTCTGACTTTAAAATTTTTGTAAATAATTTTTCAAAAAAGCTAGTATCAAAATTCAAATATATTTAGACTTACATCACTATTTCTCTTATAATTTTTTCTCTCATCACTATCTCTCTTGTCACTATCTTTCTAGTCCATGGTAACAGTGCTATTTTCTAAATATTTTTTAAAGTAGTAATTTTCAAAATGAAAATTTTAAAAATAGCATTTTTCTGAATAAAATTGTAAAAAAATGGTAAAAGTTTCTTCAAAACTCCCCAATTTATTTAGAAAATATCATTTTTTAAAGT
This sequence comes from Parasponia andersonii, assembly GCA_002914805.1. Lineage (NCBI taxonomy): Eukaryota > Viridiplantae > Streptophyta > Magnoliopsida > Rosales > Cannabaceae > Trema > Trema andersonii. The sequence goes on from JXTB01000056.1 coordinate 1,338,892, forward strand.
TTTAATTTTTTTTTAAAAATACCACATTTATAAATTTATTTAGATTAATACCACTTTTTCTCACTCTCTATTCCCTCTTCTCTTATTCCCTTATTGCTCTCCCTTTTGATTTTTCACTTTTATGGCACATTTATTTTGCTGTAGTCATAATCAGAATAAATAAAAGGAAAAATGAATGAGAGTAAAATAAATAGTACGAGAATCATTATTTATAGTACGTTATTTAATTAAAACTAATGAGAATAAGAATTGTATTTGTTAGAATACTATTCCTTTGTTTACTTAACTGACGAAAAATAAAGAAAATATATTATATTTACTAAATTATTCTTTTAAATATATGTACGATTTAAAGTAGATAAATTTTTTGGGGATAAAATTGTATTTTATAATTTTAGTAATTGAAATAGAAGAAAGGTGTGTTTACGTGTGATTAGACTCCTTAGGTGTTTGTCGGGAAAGTGTTCCCACTTTTTCTCCTAAATTTGGGTGGGTCTTATATATTTTCTCCTTTCCCATATTTTAGTAAACCTTTGTATAGGAATCATTATCTCATATATTATTCCTACTATTCTTTGGTAAACATGTCATTAAAGTGAAAAATATTAGTTACCAAATATATTTTTATTTTTTATTTCAAAAAACAAAAAGCAAAAATATTAGTTATCAAACACATTTTTATTTTTGAGAATCAAAAAACAAATTAAAAAAGTACTTTTATTTTTGTGTTTAAAAAAATAAAAAACAAAACGTGTCACCAAACGCACCTTAGCCTTACGAATCTTCGATCTTGCTTTCATGATGTATGTGAGTGAATCAATGAAGTAGAATGTTACGATTTTTCATCTGCGGGATCTTGTATACGATGCTTCCATTACATTAACGAGGAATTTTATAAAATCAATCACCCTATGGCTAGCTTACTGCTTGTTATACATTCATTATAAACATTAGAAACGATCGCTATTTATAAACTATTTCAATTTCGTTGTCGAAATGTCACTCGTCATGGTATATAAAACGGCAGCTCCCCTTAAGTAAAATATTATAGCGAAAAGGGACAAACACTACCTTGTTTTTGAATACAAAATTAACTACTTAGCCTTTGTTTGAGACAGTTTGAAATCTGATTTCTTAAAATTAGTGCCAATAATTTTCTACACAACACGATGATACGACTCAAAAATGATGTGAAATAAATGGGTTTGTGTGATTTATTTAATTTTCGTATTAATTTCGAGTTGACACGTGTAACACGTATAATAAATAAGTAGGTTTCAGGTCAATCCGCTTTTATAAAAATGATTCGTGCAACCCATTTAATTAAATGAGTTGTTTTCGTGTTGTGTCAACACGACACTAATACGATATATTTATTAAGATTTTGATATTTTAAATATAATTTTGTTTAATTCTAAATATATTTTATATGTGAAATTGAATTAATTAGTGCATAATCGTATTAAATTAGAGTAATCATGTTAATTTGTCAAATATGTCATAATATGATATATATTTATTAAATAGGTTACACGTGTATTAATTATGTCGTATTCGAGTTTAAGTTTTTGACACATTTATTAATCGTGTCGTGTTCGGATTAGGTGTTATCGTGTTTGGTCGTAATCATACTAACCTGAATACGACACAATAATACGAATTGTCAATCCTACTTAAAATGACATATTTTTTCAAGAGACTGGAAAATTCTAGTTGTTATTGTTGAATTTTGGAGGAAAGAAATTGAGAAAAAAATAAGAAGAAGAGAGAAATGAGAAAATTACGTGTAAATAAAATGTATCATGCTCAATAGATGAGTTCATGACTTATGTTCCGGCTAATTTTTCTTTAATATATATGGCTGAATTTACTCGGGTAAATTTGCGGCAAAGGCTTAGGAATTAACCATTAAAATTGAAAAAAATATAAAAAATAATGCATTTTGCACCTTCATATAAGCTGTAATATATTACAACATTTTCTTCATGGTGGTCGATAATATAAGGTCAGGCCTCAGAGAACAAGAAATCATTCAGGTACCAAATTTTGTAGTGCTTTTGGTCCTCTGAACATCCAAATATTGGAGGTCGTCCTTTTTAGTACATTATAAAAAATGTAAAGAGATGAAATATATATATATATATATATATATATTGTCAGAGCGTTTTCACCAGCTGTCCACTGTCTCTGAACTGCTAATATTATATCCTCCAACTGTCCACGTATCCTTGCTATCCCAAAATACTCCCGGTTTTTGACAGGGTCAGAGAGACGGGGGTGACCACCTGTAAAGACTGTCTAATACTTAAGTTAGATATTTACCCCTAAGATTGAGTAGCAAAGATTCAGTTTTTTTTCTGTATCTATATGAGTATATCTTTGTTTCTTGCTCATAAACTTTTAAATATTTCTTTTTGTATGCGTACATGCTTCTTTTTGGGGGACGCATGGCTCATATATATAGTCCTGAAATTGTGAACCTCCTGATTCTCAATCTCAGGACCGAGTACCTTTTTCGTCAAGACTTTCTCCAGAGGTCACGGACCGAGATTACCGTGATCCCCCCTACACCGCTGTAGCCTAGTTTCCGCTGTCCCCTATGGCTCGAGTCTGTCAGGGGCAAGATTTGGACAAATCATCGTTCTATCAGGACGGCTTCCCCCCTATGCACACCTACTCAAGATCGTATTAAATGCTCTGTCTAGGTCTGGGTCTGGAGCTGTGAGTTGCTTTCCATTGTACTCTAGTGGAAGACCCTCGGGGCTTCCGACCCCCAGCTGTCGAGGTAAGAATCGGACTGGGCTGAGTCCATCCAGGGTCTGGGATGGGCTCGGCCCTAACCTTGGACAGCCCAATGGCCGATGTGGTACCACGTGCAACTCGCGTGGTCTTTAGCTAGTCACTCTCGACATATGTTGGACGGTGTACTCTGTTTGTGACCTATTCTGCCACTTAAATCGTCTATGTGATTTATGATTTGGGAACGGGTTCCACAACTGCCCCCATTTCTCTACTTGATGGATTCGTATCTATCAAGTGGGGAAATTGTTTCTCGATTCTTCCAATTTGAGGGATACACGTTGCTCCCCCTTGCCGGTTCGGTCTCCCTTGCTCTCCCCTTTTCCAGAAAAAATCTTCGGCTCCCTCTCTATAAAAGCCACATTTATGCTTATTTGCTACTTTACTAAAATTTTCAATTATTCTAGCCTCGTAAAATCTTAGGGTTTCTGACTTCTCTCCTTTCTAGAGACTTTTGCTCCTTCGTATCCAGAACGATGGCCTCGAATCAAGATCAGGAATTGCGCCCCGTCATGGACTCGGAGTTGGATTCGCTGAGGAGACAGCTCTGCCTCCCCGGCGGAGTCACACTACAAAGGGTCGAGGGCCCCCCGGATTTGTATCTACGTCCCTCTGCCCCTGAAGGCTCTATTATTTTGGGAAGAAAACATCTGGAATGGCTGCGTTTCCCTCTTCCTCCTCTGATCTACTAGTTCTTCGCTTTGATGGGGATCCACCTGATGCAGTTAAATGTAAACAGGGTTATGATTCTGATGGGGCTCTCCGCCCTGTCAGTTCTTTATAACCTGCATATCGACCTAGAGGTGGTCTTTTATACTTACAAACTCACCATCATCCCCAAAAAGAGTTCCTACCCCATCTTTTACCTTCAACTACTCCCGAGACATCATATTTTCTGAGGCTTGCCAAGGTCGGACAAGCAATGGGACTCCCACTCTAGGCTATACGCCATTGGAGCGGCGTGGTGCTCCCCTTGGGTGTATAGAGAGTACTTCCAAATTCCCTCAGTTTTTCTACAGAGTAAGTGCTAGGTCGTGATTTTCAGGTCTGCGTACTCCTCGTCTATTATTGCTCAAGTTATTTTGTCTTGTGTAGCCTCTGCAGAAGAAAATAGATTCGAGCTGCATTTGTTGGTGGGGTGGCTCAAAGGCCTAGAAGGGATCGTCATCTTCGGATCTCCTGGGGACTGCCGACACATCCAGGACGCCCTTAATCCCTAGGTGATGAATATAATGCCCAAGATGGTCTCATACTTTCCCTTCCCTCTAGACACCTGGGTTATCACGAAGCACCTACAGAGCCGGCTTGATGCCTCTGCCCTGAACTGATTCCGCTAGGATGAGCACGATCGCATCGCCATGGTGGGTTGTTAGGTTACGGCTTCAAGCCAGTTGGCGAGTTCCAATGACCTGGTGGCACCGACTAGCCACGAGCTCGAAGAGGCCGTGAGGTTCGTGGCCAAAAAGTGCGTCAGACTCCGTAGAGAGGAAGCTGCCGCCCCTAAGAGGGCTAGAGGTGGGTTCATTTCCACATCCTTGAGCTTCGTCGATCGGGTTATGGTCGTGATCTAACCATGTTGCTTGTTCTTTACAGGTTCTGAGACAGGCCCCTCGGCAGACCCCTCCCCTACTAAGAGGGGTACCGCTAGGCATAAGGCTTACCCCAAGGCAACTGCTAGTCGTCGTCTCGTGGTGTCTTTAGAGGATAAAGTACCCGTCGTCCCCCGCTCCGATGCAAGTGGACCTCTGTCCAGGGAAACATCAGCCACACGGGCCGTATATGGCAAGGGGATGCCCCTGAGTCTGCCCAGGGGGTCTGCTGCGCCAACCTCTTCCACTCCCGACTCTGGTTCGAAAACGAGCGCAGGGTCGGGTGCTACTTGCCTCGATAGGGAGATCACTGAGCTCAGTAGGGGGCTCCGAGGTTGAAATCTTGGCTGTCTTCCCCTCCTCCGGTCCCAATAAAGCGGCGCCACGAGGTCGGCTCATCTAAAGAAGAAGAGGGCCCGGCAGAGAAGAGGGGCAAGGTTATCTTCTCATCTGACAGTGATGACGACAGGGCCACGTTGACCCTTCTGAGGAAAAGAAGGTCCGTGCGCAGTGGCCCGTTAGGAGGGGATGCACCGCCTCCCACCGTCATCGACGGCACTCTCGGCGATGCCCAGCTTTCCTCCGTCCCTGCTACTACTGCTTCAGGGGCGTGCCCAGTCGAGGGAGAGGGTGCCCTCGCAGTTGGCAGGGTGGAGTTACGTTCTGCAAATGCGGACTATGCCCAAAGAGAGGGTCCAGCCGCAGAACCCGAGCTGGAGGCGCTCTCCTTGGAGAACCTCGAGCTCGTCGCTAGCCGTAACTTCGCACAGGTTTGGCTCGTCTGGTTGCCTCCATACTTCTCAGCATCCTTGCTAGACACTGACTTTTTTTCTAATTTCTCTTGCAGCTAGCCGCCATCCGGTCTTTCTATTCTTCTCGCGTCAGGACCCTGACCGAGAAGTTAAACTCTCACTCTGCACTGGCCGAGCACAGCGAGGCTGCCCTTGCCGAGTTGAGGACTGACTTCGACTTATATCGGAACCTCGATGAAGCTAGGGTCAGCAGCGCAGTGGCTCATGCCCTGAGTGTCGAGAGGGTCAGGCGCGAGGAGCTAGCTGGGAGACTGGCCGAAGTGGAGGCCGATGGGCTTACTCAATCCGAGGATGTCAGACTAGCCCAAAACGAGCTCAAGTTCAAGGAGCAAGGGCTGCAGAGTGCGAGGGCGGAGGTGGGGCTGGCCTTCCTTGCTCGCGATAGGGCCGTTAATGATGCTAAAGAGGCGAGGAAAGCTGAAGCCAGAGCCAAACTGGAGGCCTATTCTCTGCAATGCAGACTCGACTGGTCGAACGAGTTAAGCCAACATCTTTACTTGGACCACGTAAAATTGATGAGGGCTCAAGTAGAGTTGTCTCGCAAGCACGGGGAAGACCTTGCTGACATTAACGCCCTTTTGGTCGACTTGTCGCAGTAGCAGGTGGAGCTGAGGCTGACGGCGCTGAGGGATAGACTAGCAGACGTGGAAAAACTAAAAACGAGATATCAGAGGCAGGTGGATGTCCTTTATGCGGAAAGTTACAGGTCGGGCTAGGAGAGTAGGGAATTTGAAGGCCACACGGAGGTGGTAACGCCAGACCAGTTTAACGAGCAGAAAGGCATCGAGAGAGACCATTATTCCATCAACTACTACATGCAGCAGCTTGGGGATGGGATTAACATCACATACCTCGCTGACGTGCTGAAGATGCTTGCCGCAGAAAAGGACGGGGCCTCTACATCCGCCTTTGTTGCCAAAGAGCTTATCCCCGTTTCCGGTCTGCCAGATCAAACTTCGGAAGTCCCTGGCAGTCAGCCTGGTCTTGGGGCTTTAACTGGTGAGGGGTCTGGTGCGGTCGTTTTATCCAGCGACGACTCCGACCCTGGTACACCACCCTCCACCGGGGCTGGTCCAAGCGCCAGAACTGGCTGCGCTTCCCTGGCCGGAGGTAATTAGGGTCCCTAATTTTGTACATTTGTAAAGTTGAGCCTCATTGTAACCGTCTGTATAAATAATAAGAACAGTGCAATTCTCCTTAGTCTATTCTCTTTTTCGTTATTGACCGCATCCGGGATAAAGTTCACCCTTGTTGCAACCATCTGGAATCGGTCGTACATGATTTCGAGTTATTAGTAAGTCCTTCTCGAGCTATGATCGACAAGATTAGTTCCGGAGATAGGGATGTTAGCTCTGGCCCATCCGGTTTTAAGGAGATATAACTTCTCTTATGACTTGTCTTGGCAGAATTCGACCCGCGCGTGTGGCTGGACTTCTCTGATCCCAAATGGGACCGCGCTTGGAATCAGCTCCAGGGGCTGGTTAATCACTGTCTAGATCCATCGCTACAGAGGAAGAGGCCCGGGGTCGGCTCTCATCGGGAGCATACTGGGCGTTACCATTTTGACGTGTCTCTGCGAGTCCGCCCAAGACCCGCTTCTCGCAGATAGAACTTTTGGGTGCGCATCCCCGTCGATCGTTCCCTTTGTTTTTTTTGGAAATAATAACTAAGGCCCAATTTTAACTTCTATCTTAGTGCCTGGTATGTGCATAATAAAATGTTATTTGGGGAGGGTCTACTTCCGACGGTTAGACCTTGACCCCTTTAACCTTTCCTTTACATGCGGCTAAAACTTTGTCTGGATGGGGTCTGCTTCCAACAGGTAGATCCTGACCTCTCCAACCTTTATTTTGCGTGCTGCTAAAATGTTGTCTAGGAGGGTCCGCTTCCAACGGGTAGACCCTGACCTCTCCAACCTTTGCTTTGCATGCTGCTAAAATGTTGTCTGGGAGGGTCCGCTTCCAACGGGTAGACCCTGACCCGTGCTTTCCTTTTGGGGCAGGTCGCAAACTTTCGCTGCTCGACTCTTCCTTCTTCGTACATTTTCTCGAGCCATCGACAAGGATTTTATTGCACGATGTGATCCCTATAGTACAATCATTTTCGAGGTCTGCTGGCAGGTTCTTGGTTGCGCAGCTCTTTCCTCTTCATACGTATTCTCGGGCCATCGGCAAGAATTTTATTGCACGATGTGGTTCCCATAGTACGATCGTTTTCGAGGTCT
>JXTB01000056.1:1346604-1376069 GCA_002914805.1 Parasponia andersonii
GGTCATTGGTCTGCTAGCAAATTTTTGGTTGCGCAGCTCTTTCCTCTTCGTACATTTTCTTGGGTCGTCGACAAGCAACGTGATCCCGACAAGCAACGTGATCCCCATAGTACAATCGTTTTCGAGGTCTGCTGGCAAGTTTTCGGTTACGTAGCTCTTTTCTCTTCGTACGTTTTCTCAAGTCGTCGACAAGCGACATGATCCCCATAGTACGATCGTTTTCGAGGTCTGCTGGAAAGTTTTCGGTTGCGCAGCTCTTTCTACTTCGTATGTTTTCTCGGGTCGTCGACAAGCGATGTGATCCCCATAGTACGATCGTTTTCGAGCTCTGCTGGCAAGTTTTCGGTTGCACATCTCTTTCCTCTTCGTACGTTTTCTCGGATCGTCGACAAGCGACGTGATCCCTATAGTACAATCGTTTTCGAGGTCTGCTGGAAAGTTTTCAGTTGTGCAGCACTTTCCTCTTCGTACATTTTCTCAGGTCGTCGATAAGCGACGTGATCCCTATAGTACGATCATTTTCGAGGTCTGCTAGTAAGTTTTCAGTTACGCAGCTCTTTCCTCTTTGTATATTTTCTTGGGTCGTCGACAAGTGACGTGATCCCCATAGTACGATCGTTTTCGAGGTCTACTGGCAAGTTTTTGGTTGCACAGGTCTTTCCTCTTCGTACGTTTTCTTGGGTCATCGACAAGCGACATGATCCCAGTAGTACGATTGTTTTTGAGATCTGCTAGCAAGTTTTCAGTTGCGCAGCTCTTTCCTCTTCGTACATTTTCTCGAGTCGTCGACAAGCAACGTGATCCCCATAGTATGATCCTTGATTGCGTGAATGGTGCGTGGGGTCTGCCACTGTAGGCTGACCTCTTTTCCATAGCAATCCAAAAGATAAATCCATGCGGCAAAAAGAGAACTTAACCTATTTTGGTTTTAATCTATTCAATAACATAAGCATTCACGTGGATCTTGCATGTGTCTCACACGTGAATAGTGCGTGGGGTCTGCCACTGTAGGCAGACCCCTTTTCCATAGCAGTCCAAAAGATAAATCCATGCGGTAAAAAGGGAACTTAACCTGTTTTGGATTTAAGCTTTTCAATAATATAAGCATTCACGTGGGTCTTACATCACATGTACGTGTTCTCACACGTGATACTTTTTTAAGTGTTGAGCGTTCCACGTGTTCCACAAGTCTTTTCCAGTCTTGAGTTCCTTTAGGATATACGCACCATTGCCAAGTGCTTTGATCACCTCATAGGGTTAAATCCAATTGGAGTCCAGTTTCAAGAAATTCCCTGTTCTGGCTTTCAAGACCCAATCGCCGATGTTGAATCGTCGATCACTAACCTTCTTTACGTAGTAGGACCTAGCCTGCTAGTGGTATGAATCCAGGTGGACCAGGGCTGGCCATATTTCTCGTTTCTTCTAGGAGGTCTGTGTTGTGGCTTAGCTGCCGTTCGTTTAAGGGGGCATCTCTTACCACTTCGGAGTGAAGGGTAAGGAGGCCGACCTCGGTCGGGATCACAGCATCTGATCCTTAGACCATGGCGAATGGTGTTCTTCTAGTCGACCTCCGCTCCGTGGTTCGATGGGCCCACACAATGACCGGTAGCTCTTCTAACCACCTGTCTTTAGCCTCCTGCAAGTTCTTTTTGATATTGCTGAATATGGCTTTGTTCGTTGCCTCTACTTGGCTGTTCCCCTGAGGGTAGTTCACAGAAGAGAAACTGAGCTTTATATCATGTAGCTCGCACAACTCCTTGACCTTAGCATTTTGGAACTGTGTGCCATGATCGGCATGTATCTCTTTCGGAATCCCATATCGACAGATTATATTTTTCCAAATGAAATTAATTGTGTCTGCTTTATATACGATCGCGTAGGCTTCAGCCTCTACCCATTTGGTGAAATAATCTGTGGCCAGCAGGACGTACCTTCTTTTCCTTGGACTTCTTGGGAGCTTTTCGACGACGTCCAAACCCCACTTGGTGAATGGCCAGGGCGTTATGTTCGAATGGAGATCCTCCGCGGGTTAGCATTTCATGGGGGCGAACTTCTGGCACTTATCACATTTTTTGAGGAACTGGGCCACCTCTGTCATCATGTATGGCCAGAAGTATTTGGCCGTCAGAGCCTTATAGGAGAGGCTACGTCTACCAGAGTGGTTGCCGTATACTCTCTCATAAATTTCTTCCATCAGTTTCTGCACTTCGATGGGACCTACATACCGCAGCATCAGCCCCATTATCGATCTCTTATATAGTTGTTCCCCTACTATCGAGTATCTGGCAGCTTTCAGCCTGATCGACTTCACTTCCTGGGGATCTACGGGCAGGTTTCTCAATGCCAAATACAGGATGATGGGTTTCATCCATCCTTCATCTGTGGGGCCAGCTGCAAATACATGACATGCGGGGGTCTCTGGGGGGTCCTCTGTATTCCTGTCCTCTAAGAGAATCTTTGCGTGTCCCGTTCCTCTGGTCAATGTGCTCTTAGCTAGCTCATCGGCCTTCTGGTTCATCTCTCTGGGAATCTGTTTGATATTAAAGCTACTAAAGCGGGCTTTCGCCCCCATTACTTTCGAAAAGTACCTGTGTAATCTCGGCTCTTTTACTTCGAAGTCTCCCCTGATTTGACCCATGACCAACTGCGAGTCCGTCATTACTATGATGCTCTCTACTTCAAAATGCAGGGACAGTTCAAGGCCTTGCAGCAGGGCCTCGTACTCTGCCTCATTGTTCGTGGCTTGGAAGCTGAGCCTCAAGATTTTCTCTACTCTGAGTCCTGTTGGGGTCTGCAGGACTATCCCGATACCTGAACCCGAGGCATTCGTGGATCCGTCGGTGTATAGGGTCTAGGTCGAAGGGTGGTGAGTCTGAGACATTTGAAGCAGATTGTGCAGCTCGTCGAAAGATTTGATTTCCACCAGGAAATCCGCTATGACCTGCCCATTTTTCGCTACTCAGGGCCGATACTCGATGTCATATATCCCCAGTTCGATGGCCCATTTGGTTAGTCGCCCTGATAGGTCTAGTTTAGTCAAGATCTGTCAGATGAGGAAATTCGTGCACACGGTAACAGAGTGTGCTTTAAAGTATTGCCTGAGTCTCTTCTTAGCGTTGACCAGAGCGAGGACCAGTTTCTCCACCATACTATATCGCATCTCGGCATCTAGGAGCATATGGCTTGTATAAAATACCGGCTTCTGCTTGCTGTCTTCCTCACAAATATTACGACGTTGATCACTACTTCGGACACTGCTAAATAAGTGTACAGGTGCTCCTCCTTTGCCGAAGTACGAGCTCAACACGCCGATCGATGTGATCTACCTCCAAAATAAGGACATGGGCATTTTCAAAGACCCGCCCAAATCTGGCGTTCATGAGCACATGAAAAATAGGAATAGGCAATTTCACAAAGATCACAGACATGACACCATCAACTGTTGCAACCTCTACGTGCAAGTCATGGTGGTGATTCATGCCGGCAAATTGAAGTAGTACGTAAAGACTGGCGGAATCCAGCCGCGGGAAGATGCCACTAGGCCTGAAAAAGGCAAGCAGACCCAGGCCTCCGGGTCAGCAGACTAGGCCCTGAGGATAGTACCAACCATCGTGGGCAGACCCGAGCAGACCCAAGGTCAGGAAGAGAAGGAATAGTGCCTAAGAAAAACCGAGGAGAGGGTGAAGCACCTGAGGGGTATGGAATATTCCGTTAACCATTTAAGGGTGGGTGAAAGCTGCGTCTCCACTGCCCCCATCACCTTCACCTAGCAAGATTTGACCACGGTGTGTCTGCCACACGACGACCCCCTGGTGATTAAGTTACAAATCGACTCCGCGTTGGTCGAAAGTGTCCTGATCGACAGTGGAAGTAGTGTCGATATCTTGTTCCTCAGCACATTCGAGAATATGGGTCTGAATCGGAACGCGCTCAGACCGACCTTTCAGCCACTATTCACTTTCGATAGTACCAAGGTCAACCAAGGTCAGCCCCTTGGGCGTTGTGACCTTGAAGGTCTGCGCGGCGAAGAGATGCTTGGACGTGGACTTCGTCGTTATTGACTGCCCGTCCTCCTTTAATGTCATCATGGGGAGAGGATGGATCCACGCCATGCATGGAGTCACCTCCACCCTCCACCCTCCACCCTCCAACAGGTTTTAAGATGTTAATCAAAGGACGGTACCTATACGATAGACACCAAAGGAGATAAGGCCTCCACGAGGAAATGTTTTTCAGCAGCCCTGAAGGGACCCAGTACGAGTACAAATGCCCCGACGGGGGACGAATAGCAATCAAAGGACTGCCTGCTAGCATATATAAAACAAATCGAGGAGGAGTCTGACGGACCAGAGTCTACGATTGAGGAGCTGGTGGCGGTCCCCTTTAAAGAGGCGGAGCCGACGAAGGTAATATTAGTCAGGGCCCTGTTGCTCGAAGAGGAAAAGAACGAGCTGTTGGGATTCCTGAGGCGGAACCTAGACGTCTTCACTTGGTCCCACGATGACATGCTCAGGATTGATTTCGCGCATGCCTGTCACTGGTTGAACATAGATCCAAATTTCCCTTCGGTCAGGTAGAGACCCCAAAGGTTCATACCAGGGAAAAACAGGGCGATCAACAAGGAGGTGGAGACGCTGTTGGAAAACGGCCTAATCATGGAATGCGTATACCCGTCCTGGATCTCCAACCCGATGGTAGTGAAGAAGAAGAACAGTGATGACCGAACTTGTATAGACTTCATCAACTTGAATAAGGCTTGCCTGAAGGATAGCTTCCCCCTGCCAAAGATCGATCAAATGGTAGACGCAACAGCAGGATTCGACAGAATGAGTTTTTTGGATGCCTACTCAGGGTACAACTAAATCCCCCTGTACGAGAAAGGCCAGATCCACATGGCATTTATCATGGAGCGAGGCCTGTACTGTTACAGATGCATGCCGTTTGGTTTGAAGAATACGGGGGCGACCTACCAGAGGCTCATGAACAAAATGTTCGCCAGACAGCTAGGGAAAACTATGAAAGTCTATATCGATGATATGGTCGTAAAGAGCAGAGAATCTTCGGGTCATCTGGGACATTTAGACGAGTGTTTCCAGATTCTGAGGTAATATCGGATGCATCTGAACCCCAAGAAATGTGAGTTCAGGGTGTCCTCCGGCCAGTTCCTGGGGCACATCGTAAGTATCGAGGCCAACCCTACCCAGTTGTCCTCTATCGCAGATGTGTGGACACCCTCGACTATTTGGGAAGTCCAGAGCCTAGACGGGAAGATAGGCGCCCTCAGCCAGTTCGTCTCCAAGATGTTTGACTGATGTAAGCTCTTTTTCCAGTGCACAAAGAGAAGCTCCATTGTTGCTTGGGGGGAGAAACAGGACAAGGCACTGACAGACCTCAAGCTGTACCTAAGTCACCCGTCGGGATCACGGGACACCTTCCTCCTCTTACCGTCTTCTTGACCGCCCTAGGTGGGGGCTTCCTGTTTCAGAATTGGTCCTCTGTCTAGCGCGGGCCTCTTTACCATTTGCAAGGCCAGGCCTTGTGCCAGTGCTGTTGTTATCGCGGCGGATATCTTAGGTGTTTTCTGGCGGCTTTCCAACACCCTGAATACCCCTTCTGATTTGGGCTGGATGTCTGCCATATCGTACGAAAGGTTCAAGAGCAGGTGGTCCGACAGTATCGATCCTAGCTGCAGGCCCTTAACGAACGAGCTCGTGGCTTGGACTGAATCGGTGTTATGTACTAGGGACATCACCTCCAGGAAACGCATCAGATATTCTTTCAGAGACTCGTTGACAGTTTGTTCCAGCCGGTCAAGATTTCGCATGGTTTTCTGTTGCCTATGGGCACCCGCGTACTGCTTTAAGAAAAGTTTGTAGAAATCTTCGAACCACATGGCTCATATATATATATAGTCCTGAAATTATGAATCTCCTATTTATCAATCTCAAGACCGAGTACCTTTTTCGTCAAGACTTTCTCCAGAGTTCACGGGCCGAGATTACGGTGATCCTCCTTGCACCGCTATAACCTAGTTTCTGCCGTTCCCTATGGCTTAAGTCTGTCAGGGGCCAGATTTAGACAAATCGTCGTTCTGTCAGGACGGCTTGCCCACTGCGCACACCTACTCAAGATCGTATTAAATGCTCTATCTAGATCTGACGCTGTGAGTTGCTTTCTATTGTACTCTGGTAGAAGACTCTTAGGGCTTCCGACCCCCAGCTATCGAGGTAAGAATCGGACTGGGCTGAGTCCATCTAGGGTCTGGGATGGGCTCGGCCCTAACTTCGGACAGCCCAATGGCCGATGTGGTACTACGTGCGACTCGCGTGGCTTCTAGCAATACGCAAATTTTGAGGGTTGTCTCTTTAGGAGCTCTAACTAGTCAGGGACTAAGGCACCTATGCATATTACATAAATAAATATAAATATAAATATATCAGCATTTTCTTGACAAAAGAGCCACTAGTACAGTGAAGGCAACAATAAAGAATTGCAAATTGTCGTATAACATAGAGATGTCACAATGTATATAGAAAACATAAGAAAAGTTTACAAAACAAAAATTATAAACGAAACATATATATTTTCCTTTCAAAAAAAAGGACATATATATATATATATTTGCATGTGATCTTCTAATCCCTCCATGGTCGTCTTACAAGTTAAGGTCTTATTTGTGTCCGTACGAATTCATTAGTCTTAGCAGAAAAAAACGAATATTTGACACCATGGTATGGGGAGTTGGGAGAGCAGAGAGCTCATAAGTTAATGTCACAGTTTGTACACTAAAAAAATGTGACACTCATAATAATAACTTGTATTAAGTACTAATGCAGCTGAAAACGAAATATGGTTTGCTTTGAAATCAGCATTCTTGAATGATCAATTGGACCCTTTTTATGCTTTTTAAAAAAAAGCCTGTGGTTGAATGGTAAGTTTGTTTCAAGGTAATTTCCTAATTTCTCTCAAAATCTTAGTTTGAAAATACAAAACCAATATTTCGTTAATAGGGTCTTTTGATTAATTCGGTAAGTAAATGGATGCATTTGAATATGGGAAGATAGGTTACGTATGATTATGATGATTAATTTGGTTTGGCAAGTTTGAACTGTTTTGTCACTTGGACTGATCTTCTAAGTTTCTTATCTCTTTTCTCCAGTGTGTTTACTTCTTTTTGCCTCTTATTCCTTATTTATTTTATTTTATTTTGCTTACCACATGACTGGGGTAAAGGTTGTGTCAATGTCTCGTATGTCTATCAGCATTAAGCTAGTGGAAGCTAATGGGACTAACTCTCAAAATTCTAGTACTGAATACAGGGTGGAATTGTTACATGTTACGAAAATCAAAATGGAAAAGTCCTATGTATTGTGTGTGCATCATATAGATGTCATAGTCACTAATATTAGATAGTCAACTACTAATCTGATCACATATGACCACATTGCTATATAAAGATAAAAGATATGAGAGGTATACAAATTCATAAAGAATGACAAGTAGTGTTTCAAGCAAAACAAAGAGGATAAGTAGTAATTAATATTATCAGTACTGTTAATAAAAATTGTAGGATCCATTACTACGACATGTATTGTTAGTTTTTTTGCCAAATCATTGAAACGAAGTTAGCGACCTTATCGCAAATTTCTCACATTTGGGGAGAGAGCATTTTCATCTTTTACAAAATTAGTGCGTTCCATTAATTTATGGTCTTTATATGTGTATATACGTGCTCTTGACAGCTGAGACGAACATCAAAATATAGCTCATTTTTATTCCAATCAATTCTCGCAAGATTCACAACAATTACAAACGCAATATGCCAGAAGAACGGCTCTCTTTGAAAAAAAAAAACTCACTTTCCGGGAACGAAGTTTGTAATAAATGCCCAAGCATTGTTGTTAACAGGGTCAGCCAAGTGATCAGCCAGGTTCTCTAGGGGTCCCTTGCCAGTAACAATGGCTTGGACACAGAAACCAAACATGGAGAACATAGCCAGTCTCCCATTCTTGATTTCCTTCACCTTAAGCTCAGAAAAGGCCTCTGGATCATCAGCAAGGCTCAATGGGTCAGAGCTCCCACCTGGGTACACTGGATCTCTTACCTCACCAAGTGGGCCACCAGCAATTCTGTAGCCCTCCACAGCTCCCATTAAGATGACTTGTGTGGGCCAAATTGCCAAAATGTTTTGGGCATGGACCAAACTTGGGTTCCCCAAATAGTCCAGCCCGCCTTCGCTGAAAATTTGGGACCCGGCCTTGAACCATACAGCCTCGCCGAACTTGACCCCGTTGCGGGCCCGGAGTTCGGGAAAACACAGCCCAATGCGCCGAGCATAGCCCATCGTGCATAGATGACCTCGAGCTCTCGGTTTTTAGCGAACGTCTCGGGGTCCGCCGAGAGCCCAGCAGTGCCCCAACCGTAGTCGCCAGGAAACTCTCCAGTAAGATAGGACGGGGCCTCGCCGGAGAATGGGCCCTAGTACTTAACATGGTCTGGGCCGTACCATGGGCTTCCGGATGAAACGGGCGTGGGCTTGGCCACAGTCATTCTCATGGTGACTCGGCCCTCACCATTGAGTTCAGATGCTGAAGGAGCAAGCTTCGCAGCCTGGCCAGCAAGAGATGGAGAGGAGAGAGCCACAGTTGAAGTAGCCATTATAAGCAATGAAAGAGAATTTTTCAATGGGAAGGTTTTGTTTTTCCTTGGGCTAATATAGTTTGTTGAACTAGCACTGTCCTTGGTCTGATATATATTGCTTTTGTGTGAGGAGTCCTTTTATCTTTATGATATCTTTATCTCTTTTCTCATTGGTATTTGATGAAGTTTAAAGATTCACAATCAATATCCTTTCATTTTTAAATTAAATGTTGACTTTCTCCAGTTGCCTTGAATGCTAGTCTCCACCAATCCGCTTTGACAAAATGCTACTCCAGTTTTGGATTTTAGATGGTTGATCTAGCCAATAGAATTTATCCACGTGCCTTTTGGATGTGATATGGTCATCTCTTGTAAGAGTTGAGATGCAAGGATAAGGAAAGAGAGATCATTCTAACATCTAATCCTTCGTTATGATTTACATTATATGTTTGTTTGTTTGTTTTTTTTTTTTTTTTGGAACTCAAAAACACCATGAAAAAGAAAAGAGAAAGTTGTTACTATGTTGAATAATAGATGAAGTTACTATAGCCTACTACTTACCACTTCCTTAGTTCTGGTCCGGGTGATGGAAGAGTAAACTAAAAATTACAGATTTCAGCCCTGTAAGACATGAATGATCCTGGAAATATTGAGACTTTGATCCATATAATATTGTTTTCTAGGATTACTTCATTATTCTTCCAGGCAGCAAAACTTAGCATGAAAAGTTAATGCAACAAATCACATAAAATCCTCCTCCATTTATTTTTTTTTTTAAAATCGATGTAATTTTAAATGTTACAGGCATGACTAACCGTAAGTCGAATAGAAATATGGTTCTAGCTCGACTCTCGTTAAATATTTTCACTTGGGTACTTTCTGGGGGGGAAAAAAGTGAAACAGAGCAATTGGAACAACAAAGTTAAAAAATTCTCTCTTTCCGTAAGACTCTGGAAGAGGAATTTGATTCCATGATTACAGTTAAAGAGCTACAAATGGTTATTGATGCCCAAAACAAGTTTCAAGACAATGACTCACTTTGGTAAAGCCAGCTACAGCTACCGAGTTAATTCACCAATACAATCAGCTAGGATCTTGCTCAGTGAAAGAAATAACAAAGATGATCTATCATGTCTAACACCAATCTACCCTTGAATTTTAGAGGTCCCATTCATCCATTCTTGCATCGTGGATGATTCAAATATCTGGAGAAGCAAAGTTTTCTCTCTCTTTCCCAACTTGTTTGCACCATAGTTCCTAGTAACACCGAGCTTGAGCACTTCACGTCCTTCTTCAGCAATCTTTTTTCTCACAGCCGTCAACAAACCTGTCCCTTGAGGACCAATTCTTTTTCTCTCCTCTGCATTTCCACTTTTCTCTTCGTCCATTGTCACTGAACCGGCAACCTCATCTACGGGTTGGCGTTGTTTGGAGACATCACCCGACTGCATTACATCCTTGGAGATGCTCTCATAGCCGTCAGGGCAGTTGCTTCCCCACCATTTATACGACACAGTTGATAACCCATCAGAAGGGAAGCCATGTTTGAATTCATCCAATGTAGTAACCCCTTTTGTCAAACTTGTGCTCAGCACAGTTTGGGGTCTCCCAATCTGAACATTCTTGCCTCCATCCAGCAGCTGCAAGCTATGAGAAACTGTATTCGTACTCTGTGATTTCGACATTCGTTGTTACTCGAGGTCTGAGGATCACTCTACTCACGAATGATTTACTGAAAAGAAAACAAAATATGACCCACTCGATACTACTCTTTAACATCAGAAACAGCATCTACAGTCTTAACAGAAAGAACAAAAACATATTTGGCACGTATTCTAATCCATAAAGAAAAAAATCATAACGGGAAAGAGTTCAAAATGGGTATCAGAAGGAATCAAAACTCGAGTTATCCCTCCAAATTTCACTGACTACGTGAGAAATTAACCAGTTTAGTATCCGAAACGGGAAATAAACACATAAACACCAATGGCACCCGAAATCCTCACTTACTGTCATTCCCATTATGAGTCTTTTACGGATTAGTAAATGTGACCATATATGCAAAATCTGACACACACACACACACACACACACACAACTAGATGGAAGTGAAAATTCGACTAAATACTTGCCTGGAAAAACCTAGAAATAGAATTGGTGACAGAAGCAAAATCACGTGGTGATTGAAATTTTTGGGAATAATGATCTCTAGTATTAGTTTTGGAGTCCAAAATTAGGGTTATTCCATTTTTTTAATTACAAGGTCCTAAAATTACCATTAATACAGAGCAACACAGAGTACGAACCAAAGAGAGGAAAAGAAAGATCTTACCCGAAGGAGAAAGATCGAGGCGTCGCTGACCGCAGCTCAGAGGAGCTTTTCCTCCGTTTCAGCTCTTAGTTTCGGGAATTTCGGTGTGCATTGAAAAGAGAAACAGTACTAACTGTAAATCGCTATATGTAGATCTAAGAGCGGCAGCGCCACCATGGAAGGCGTCTGGTATTCGGAGATGCCCCGGCGCCGGTTGCCGGAGGTGAAAAGGGTTAAGGGAGGAAGACACCTCAAGTTTGATGATGCTGATGTCCGTTCTGATGGTTGATGGATCCGTTTGGACTTCTAAGACTTTTTACCAATAAAAATATGAAAGAATTACAAAAATACGGGTCTTTTTTTTTTACACAATTTCTTTACGATTTTTAATAGAAAAATATCAATTTTTGAAAAAACTTTTAGAAAAATATTATTTTTCTATAGTTACTACTTATCGTTTCTAAAAATTAGTTACTAGTTAGCAGTTATAAATTATACCCTAGTTATAAATAATTTTGATTATTAATTACTAAGTATTATTTTAAAAAATAGTATTTTTCTAAATATTTTTACTAAATAGTTTTATTCTAATAGAAAACTATACTAAATTTAAAAAGACACATGCCACCGTATTTTTTAATTTTTTTTCTAAAAATACCCTAAGAGGTCTAATTTTTGCTTCGTCTTGGAAAAAGAATAATAAAATAAAGAATGTTGAGCGAGAAAAAGAATAATAAATAAAGGATGAACAAAAATAGAAAATAACAGAAAAACATGAATGACAATAATAACCAGAAAACACGAAAAAGAAGGGAAAATTATTGCAAAAGTACCTATTGTTAGTCAAAATTTACACTTTGATACTCAATCTTTTTTTTTCTGACGACAATAATACCTTCTGTCTAATTTTTGTAGTAATCGTCAAATTTTTCCATTAAATGCCACATAATTATACACGTGTCAACATCTGAGTTTTTAGGCTATTAAAAGTCGTTAAAAATGATAGAAAAATACGAAAAATGAAATAAAAATGAAATTAAAGTATTAATACTAGAAAATGAACCTGAAACAAGTTTTTTTTTTAAAAAAAAAAAAAACTAAATCTATTTTTCTCCACTCTCTCTCTGTCGACCAGGTCTTTGTCGAAAATTTTTCATTAATCTCTGCAACACTTCGGAATAAAGAATCCCTAACTATTGTGTGTGAAGATTGGGGAAATTTTGATCTATAGCAGTAATTTTGTGTAAAATGGAGTTTTGCAAGTGTAGATATATCAAATGGTGGTGAGGACCTCATGGACTAATGAAACCCAGAGAGGAGGTTCAAGTCATATAAGAAGTTTCGAGTAAGTAATTTTAGAAGCTTCCTTTTTTTATTATTATTTTTGAAGTATAAGTGATGAAGTGAATTTTTGTTCAGGCTTATGGTGGTTATGGATTTTTCTGCTGGGTTAATCTAGAAATGTGCGAGAGATTAAAGAGAGTAATACTGGGGTTACTAAGAAGAATTCGTAACTTAGAAACAAAGAAATCGTCAGTTGATGAAGGTGAAGTTGGTGCTGAGCAGAGTTACACTACAACTTATGATAGTTCAGAGATAAGAAAAGGACTTTCATGTATTACTGAAAATATGCCGAGATATACTGAGGAAGTTAAAGCACATATGTGTGAAAGATTGGAGAAAATTGTACTAGTTTTTACAGTTATAATTGCTATTATTATCTGGTTAACTTGAGGTATCGATATAATGGTATAATTAGTTTTATTAGTTAGTGTAAAACAAATGTATGCAACATTTAGCACTAAACTCTGAAGCAATAATTGTAATGGTTGGATTTTGTCATTGCAATATCAGTGGACTAGTTTAGTTTTGTAATTCAAGCTGAGTTATTTGTGTTTGTTAATAGCATTATAGTTAAATTTTGAATATAGGAAGAATTGTTAAAACAAAACAAGATATAAGTAAAATGGCTAACTGATTTTGCATAGAAAAACCATTTATGTCTCAAAACGATTATATATAACTCATGTATATTGTAAAATGCCAAAAGAGGCACAAAGTTTTTGCACCTAGTTCTAACGTCTAATTCCTGTAATAACAATAATAATCTAGAAAAAATATCACTAAAAGCTACAACTATGCTACTTATGTACATCTCCAAAACTTGATGCAATTTTTTATAGTACATCCTTAATAGTCAAATATAAATAGCCATTCTAAGTGACTTCCATTTCAGTTCATGTTTGGTCCTGTTGGAGTACTAGAGTTTGCAACAGCATCATTTTTGGCTTTCTACTTTTGTTGCCTTTCTCTTCTCTTGATTGTCTCCTCAATAGGATTTTTCTTAGATGGACAACCTTTTTTCTTTTAAATAGGGGCAAATTGCCTTCAAGATGTGTATAAAAACTGAGGAACCTACTAAACTGAAACAAATATATTCATACCTTTATAAATGTTTCATTCTCATAAGTGAACCTAAAATGACCTCTCTGTCTACATTTGGTGCAATGGGTCACTTGATCAGTTTTTTTTAGTTTAGTTACACCAGCAGATGGTTCATCTGCTTCTCTTCTCCTTGATTATTTTGGTTTACCTAGCAAATTATGTTCAGTTGATAGGGATATTAGATTCAGCCATGTTTGAGTTCATTTATATGGGATAGGCCTTGGTTCAAGCATACATACATATGCCTTAACAAAAAGTTCTTTCTTATAGTCATCATAAACCTAGTCTATAATATCCAGCTCTATACTCCAAATGCTTGCAATTTTATGGCCACAAGGAATTCCTTCAGTTGGAACCTTGAACCTTCTACAGGTGCATATTTTGGTAACCAAATTAACCACAAAAAATCTCATTTTATTTAAAGGTAACCTGGAACTTCTTAGCTGCAACTCTGGTTGTTATACAACACTTCTCGATTGTGTTGTTGTCTTCAATAATATTTTGATTTCTTTTCCCAAAATGTTTGCTCCATTTCTTCATACTTTCCTTTTTTTTTTTTTTGGCAAAATCTACATATCAATCAAAATATGATTTTCTCCAATAAAGCCACAATGGTTTTATCCCTGACATCTAAGATAGCTGAATTAAAACTCTCAGATATATTGTTTAACAAAATATCACATTTCACTCCTTTAGAAAAAGTTGACCTTGTCCATTCATTAGGTTTCTTTGCAATAAGCCATGCATAAGCCATCTCATCAACTGCGTTCAACTCATTCATTCTTCTTATCCATTCTTCATTTGTTGTTGCCCTGATAGCTGCCCATAACATTTGCTTTAATAGTAAACTTGGGTGTTGTTTCTTAAAGTTAGCATATAAATGTCTAACATAAAATCTGATTTCAACATCTCTAAAATGGGTTTCTAGAGCTGTTTCTAGCCCATTCTATCTGTCACTCCTTATTGTATAACTTCCCGGATTACCTATCTCCAAATCCTACCTTAATAATTGGAGAAACTACTTCTATGTCTCTATCTTCTCCTTTTCCACTATTACATATGCAATAGGGAATATAGTATTATCACCATCAATTATCACCATCAATGCCCACTGCTGTCAACAATATCTCTTTGTAATATCCTTTCAAAAAACAACCATCTAAGCTAATCAAGGGCTTGCATCCAAGCTTGAATCTTTCCTTATATACTTTCAAACATATGTAGACCCTCTCAAATAACCTTTCGTCATTAACCAATTTTGTCTTCAAAAAGGTTATACTACCAGGGTTTGTAGCCAAGATTTGTTTCTAGTAATCCTTCAAAATGATGTATTGCTCTCTAATAGACCCTTTTAGCATAGTAATTGCTTTGCCCTTAGCCCTATAAAATGCCCAAGGTGAGACTTCTTAGATTTTGGTGGCTGCAGTCATCTCATAGGAAGTCTTATAAGACATAATAAGGTTTACTCTGAATTATTCAAAGAAATACTTGGCTAACCATGTGCTATCCATGTGCTTGCTATTGAAAACTAGCCCACAATTATGTTCATTCTTTAAAGTATTCAGTCTGAATATCTTGTAGTTAACACTACTGATATATGCAAACAAAACCCAAGGGCATTGTTCTGCTTTGTATTTAACTCTTATTTTTTCTAAAGTGTTTTGTACATAAATATGCACTTTGTCTATAGAAATAAAGTACTTCTTGATAGCTATTCTAATGAAGTTTACTAATGCAAACTCTATTCCCAAAGTGAATTTAAAATTCTCATAAATAGTATTAGCATTGAACTACTTACTCTTCCTGATTGTATCATTACGACCATCACCTTCACTCAAGCTTTGTAGATTATGCTTAGATTCAATCCCACTCTCACTGCTAGCATCATCTTCTTCATATAACTGAGTAACTGATTCTCACAAACTACTTGGATCAGGTTAATGATCCATATTCCTTTCCCCTTTATCATCCTGAGCATCTTCCTCATGAACAAACTCAATCTCTTTTTCTCTATGTACATTTTCAGCCCTTTGATTCTGATTGTCTTCATTTTCTACAGGTTCATTCACTAGATCTTCATTCTCTGCAGGTTCATTCATTGGAGTCTTATTCTTTGTAGGTTCATTTACTGGAGCCTCATTCTCTGCAGGTTCATTCAGCTTCATACTCTGTAGGTTCATTCTGAGTGTGGTTTCTGCTTTTATATGCTAATAAATCATCAACAACAGGATCATTGTTGTATATATATCCTCGAATATTCCCTTATATTGGCATTGTTGTGTGGTGTCTAGAAAATGAGGTAGGCTTGGTATGTATGGATTAGAGTTGATAGGAGCATTTGGTAGTTGTGTGAAATATTATCTGGTTTAGTTGATAGTTATGGGAAGGATTATAGTCCTGGGTAATTTGGTGATTGTGGTGGAATATGTTCCACTTCATTTGCTGATTGTGTGATGGATTGTGGTCTTGTCTCAGTTGGTGGTTATAAGGAGGATCTATGGGATTCTTGTCTACGCTTATATGTTCGTGTGGTACTATCTTCTTATGTACCAATTTCTACTTTAGGTCCAAGGTCAGTATATGAGTGCTGACTTTGGGATTGTAATGTAACTACTTTTAACTCTTGAACATCTACATCCTCAACTAGTTCTTCAATGATGTATCTATTTAAGGGTTCAGGTCCTAGATGATATTTAATTGTATTGTTGTCTTCCCTCCATTCCAATCTCATTACCTTCTCAGGCATCACCAAGAACAATTCTGCCTTCCTATACTTATACTTCACCAATTCTTCCATCATTTTCATAACTTTATTGTCACTTACTAACATTTTTCCATATTTTAATGCCCTATTCTTTGGCTTCTACAAAAACCCAAATAGCATCATGTAATTCAAATGTAAAGATGTATTTTTCAAACTGAAATTGTTGAAGTAATCCATGTCGCAATCATCAAATAGTGCAACACTCCCTCCTCCGTACCTTTTATTCCTATACAGTGTGAAGAAATCTCCACCATGGTGTAGTTTGACTGTGAATAATGTAGAAGACTAATCTGCCAAATTTAAAAGTAATTATTGTCAACTATTAAACACACACTAAACAATAAATTAAGCAATAAAATAAACCCACTAGCTAGTAGTAAACTAAATTCCCATTGATCCATCCTTATCAAAGTAAATGTTAGCCCCCATAATAGTAAAAGAAGAAGTAGTGGTCCCTAAAAAAGACAACAAAATAGACTCTATGCACATGGGTTCTAAACCTAAAAACACAGTACCCTTCATTAATTATAAAAGCAGGAAATCCTTTACAATGTCAGTTATAAACCCTAAAAGTACAAAAGCCTCAAGTTCGAATAACACTCATCCATTTGATTTTCGCACAAAAAACTGGTATAAAAAGTGCAATAAGAACCCCATAATCAATAGAAAAATACTTACTAGGTTGATGTTGATGCTCCACCTTCTCGACAAGAACTCATCAAGATTTTAGCAATTTGTAATCATTAATGGTAGATTCTGGATAAGAACTAGTCAAAATAGAGAGAAGGCGGGAGAGTCAAGGCGATGAATTTATTGGTTTTTTTTTTTTTAACTTTTTCACTCTTTTTTTTTAACAGAATTTTTACTTTAATTTCATTTTCATATTTTTTTTTATAATTTTTAAATGACTTTTAATGATCTAAAAACTCAAATGTCGACACGTGTACAATTATGTAGCATTTGAAGGAAAAATTTGATAGTTGCTATAAAAATTAGATGGAAGATATTATTGCCGTAAAAAAAAAAGATTAGGTATTAAAGTGTAAATTTTGACTAAAAATAGATACTTTTGTTGCAATTTTCCCTAAAAAAGAATGAGCAAAAATATAAAATACCAGAAAAATACGAAATGACGATAATAACCAACGAAGCACGACTACTCTAGAACTATAGACAACTTTTAAGCAACAATTACACTAGAGAGTGGATTACTTTAAAGCATGATACTAACTAGAGATGCTAATTATTATATTAAAGGGTGATTATATTTACACCCCATTATATACAAAGGCATCTCTTCCTTTCTAAATTATTTCTTTTAATACAACTTTACTCTTACACTTGAATATTTGAAAAAGAATTTTCTCTTACACTTGAATATTTGAAAGAGAATTTTCAATAAAGCTCCCCACTAAGGATTAAAAGAAACCATAAGAAAAAACACAAAATGAAATCAAAACTTCTACACAAGAAAATATATATTATAGAAAAAGTTTTCTAAAAATAGTGAATAATAAGTAATTTTATTACTTTAATGGTGGAATTTTGTTTTACAAAATCTACTTTTAGGATGCAAAAATTAAAGAATGCGAAAAAAAAAAGACAAAAGAAAACTTACTGCAAATCATCACCACACCTCGCAAAACCAACAATAACCAAAAAAATGAAATGGTAACAAATAATTCTAGTAAGATATAATCTATTCGCCATTAGAAAAAAAAAAGTAAAAGGCTTAATTTATTAAAAATGATTGTGGCCAATTCTAAATGCATTGAATGACCCAACCCAGGAAATAAATAATAAGTCAAGGAAAGAAAAACTCATATGTATAATCAACAAAGAAAAAGGAATCTACAAATTATAAAATAAGTAAGTAAAAACTAGGTACAAATGCAATGATACGTAAGCTAAATAAAAGAAAAAGGAAAAATAAAAACTCTTAAGGCCCAAAAAGAAAAAAAAAAAAGAAGTATAGAAGAAAATAATGGAAAATAATTAAAGAGAAGGTTGAGAAAAATAAACGGGTGATAGACTAATTTTTTAATTAGTAGGAGAGATTGAAGAGGAGGAGTATACAGAAGAGGGGAAAAATTGTTGCTTGAAGAACGTATTGAGGAATTTGATGTAATGAGTGTTTTAATTCTTGTAATTTTTTGATATATTAATTTGTCCAATTTAATCCTTTTACAATTAAGAGATGTGCCTTTTTGCTAATTAGGGGTGCAAATATAATCTTCCTATATATTAAATTTTTAATACTAATAATATGTGAGTTGTAATTATTCAATAATTGTATTAGAACTTTTTGCAAATAAATTACTATTTGAAGGCTACATAAATTGGCATTATTCTTAGTTAAATAACATAAAAATCTTGTATTTTTGTCAATGTCATTCTCCTTAATGAACGTTTCGTTCAGAGGATGCTTTTCCTCTATAAACCCCCAAACACCCAATACTTTTAGAAATGAAGAATGGAAATTTGGGTAAGTTAAATTGGTATCCACAAGTTAGGTTTTTCATATTTAGAAAGTGTTATCAAAATCAAAACACGCTATTATCCATTTGAACTTCGAATTTGTGATTTTTCAAGTTAAAAATCTCAAAACAGATAAAATCTTCATCCAACTCATCTACATCCAATCAAGATGATAGTTTGTTAAGAAATTCTGAAAATTTGATCTGCTCTTCCTCTTGGAAAAAAAAACAATGTCAAAAGTCTTAGTTAATTGAAGAAAAGAATAGAAAAAGCAAACTCTTTCTACCATACATCAGTGGTCACTCACTATAAATCAACAAAATCTAGATGAAATAGATCTAACTGCAAAGAACAACAAGATCGTTTGACAAGAAGAAGATTACAGGTCTGTGTCAAAAATCAAAACACTAGATGAACAAGAATGTGAGATGAGGGAAAATTAGACTGACCACCTTTTAAAGACCTAATTAATGTGAACAAGAGGAGCAAAAAAAAAAAAAAAAAAGGTTGATGACATTAATAGCCGTCCAATTATACATATACTATTTTAGTCCATGAATTTTGAACTTATATATTAATGACTCTTAACTTATATAATTCTTATAACAAACGATTTTTTTGTCACAAACTATTAAATATTTAGTAAAAATAAGTTATTACAAAATACAATAGTTAAAAATTATAGACAATAATAAGATTATGAATTTTCAACTTATACAATAGACTAATTATGATTTATGCAATTATTGCTGCAATGACCATTTTCTTTTCATAAGAATTCTATGCTCGAGAGCAAAATTATGACTCATAAAAATAAATGATAGTCAATTTTATGCTTTATCCATGATTATTTTCTGCTAAAAAACTAACAATTTATGACTAAAGAATCATCGCTGTAATAATTGCATAAATCAAGGACCATTGCTATATAAGTTGAAAATTTTAGGACAAAAATAGTGTAATGAGTATAATTCACGAGTCATTATTATTATTTATCCAAAAAATAAAAGACAGAAAAAATAAAAAAGGCCCACAAAATCTCATTGCTCTTTTAAGGAGCTATATTAGTTGTCACCTCGCATGGTATAAACAGATACACACATACTCCAACACAACTATGTACATTGCTTAGAAAACAATTAATGAGATGCTGTGAATTCCAGATTCTCAAAGAAATACCTTTTTTAAACAAGAGCATAGATATGAAATAACGAATGTAAACTAGTAAACTTGAAGGCTCATTTGGCATATGAAATCTCATCTTTTCTTGCTTGGAAACATCTTTGAAACTTGAAGGCCTCTTCTAAATGCTTCATAGAAGAGCCATCGCATATGAAGCTCTGACACAAATGGGATCCATGACAAAACGGCAATGGGAATCAAAATTACAAGTCCTATCATGTAATCATATGCCTTCGCTAGCTTAGTTATCGATTCCCATAGTCCGAACCTTCTTGTTAGTACCCTGCAAGCTTGACCAATCTGAAAAATCACAAGACAAAGTCATTGATTTAGTACATGGAATCAATGATCGGCATATTGGTCATTAGAGCTTGAAGGTTCTAAGATGAAACTGGTACTCTCTTTGACATAGAATCAACTTCAGTAATTACCAGTCGTCTGACTAAAAAAAAAGCAAGGATTTCTGGCTCTTGAAAACACTTTCTAAGAAGAGAGACAAATCATAGTATTTGGGCAGGTCTATAATCCAAAATTTAAATAGTTTCAAAACTATATGAAACAGACAAGTGTAAACAGTTCAAACTTACAAGAAGTAAGGCCCATCCTGTGGGTAAAAAGGCGAGGATGGCAGCAAATAAATCTGATATGGTCAGGCCATACACTACAAATAAGACAGTCATGGCTAACAAAAAGCCAAGAAACAAAAGCGCTTCGAGAAATCTGAACATTCGTTGGAACACAGATACTGCCTGAAACGAACATGGTAACAAAATTAAAAGAAACAAACCCAACGAATTTGGATATAGGAGTGGTTGTCACGTCTTCTGGACTTGGCAAATGCATAATATATGTATAGGAAGTGATACATATAACACAAGCCTGAGGCCTTCAGGGTACTAAAACAAATTTTACTCGCTCGCTAAAATAATTAGTGTAAATAAGCATTTTGAAAGATGGTACCTTCAAGAAAAGAATAGAAGTTATGGTAAATGCCCAAGAAAGTCCATAAACCTGTAGCAAAAAAAAAAAAAAAAAAAGAAAAAATTGTTGTTTGGAGCTTGTAAAATGGTGCTCCTAAACAGGCATAAATGAAAGACCAAAGAAGACAAGACATATCATTGAAAGCAAGTAAAATACCATCAAACTCTTGCTGCGATAAGCTATATCAAGGTGGTATACAATCCCATATTGGTAGATAAAAAAACGAGATGCAAGTATAATCTCAAGCACTGTCCCTCGAGCACTCGTGAATTTGAGATGTTCCTGTTCTTCATCCCACCATGCTTCCCAACTTTTCTCAGGTAGCGTCCCAATTTGACTACCAGTTTCCATCCAACTCTCCCAATCCGCCCAATCATCCATAATATTATGCCATTCCAAACCCGATGGATTGAAAACGAAAGGAGCAAACAACCAGCAAGCAACTAGAAACCACATTGAGAAACTACTGACGAGTAAAAAGAGACGATTTGAACCACGATAAGAATCACCGTAGATTTCACACACAAGCAATAAGATGAAGAGCTCCATCCCTTTCACGAAGTGGCTGCGTGAGTAGAGCCTGTAGTGTTCAGCGAACCTCGCTCGATAAGGAACAATGCCACGACCAGTTGCTCTGAATTTAGAACCTCCATGCAAGAGTGTTTTCCCATAATAATGTACTCTCGTTCCAAGTTGGAATGTGAAGAACACAGAGGCTAGTTGCAGATGCACAGCGATGAAGTCAAACAAAGCCCGTTGAAAACTTTTCTCCAGGGCGATTTCCATGGCCAATAGCACCATAAAAAGCAAGCTCATTTGGATGACAGACTGGGAAACTAAAGTCTCTTCTAGGGCCTTGTTTTGATGTACAATTGGGTTCTTCAGAATCTGTCTTTCCACTCCGTTCATTACCATGTATAGTCTTCCGTATAAGATCACGTACACACTCAGCACTGCTACCTGAGACAACACGGTATCATAATATTTTTTTTTCAAAGACGAGAAATAAAATCAGGTTGATTTCAAATCTAATTTGTACTAGATTAGTAAACACAACAGTCAACAAAGGAAATCAAGCATTCTGCCCTTTGTACCTAACCTTTTGTACCTAACATTTCCGATTCAGAACCTTTCCATTTCAATTCTTTCCATCAGAAAAGAAAGTAAACAAAGTTATATTCATAATGTAGCATGTGTATGTGTGCCTGTGTGTTTTACAGTAGTTTGGCTAACGTACCATACTGCTAAAGTAGTTCCCGATAGTTGTGAAGTAAAAGGAGAGCATTCTATAGAAGTCAAAGTTGCGTCCAAGACGATAAACATCACGGCTTAGTGTTTGCTCTGCATTAGCAGTTGCATCTTTAGCCTCATAAAGTGATATCTGATTGATACTAGCATCACGCCCCTTGCCCACTTGAACATACTCATGTTGTGTTATTAAACCTCCTCGAAGAGTCGAATTGAACCCTGTACATATACGATGTTAGTCCATATTGATATCTATGAGTCAAAATTTAGAATCTCTTCAGGTATTTTTAGTGTTTACTGTCAAGAATTTCAAGGATTTCCTCCTTTCATGAGTTCCTTCTTTCGTGATATTTGAGAACTGATAAATTGTATTGATATGTTCTTTTTCTCTTCATTTGGTTGAGGCGGATTGCTTGTCTTCGTCATACTTGCTTATTCTTTTTCTTCTTTTGTTTAATTATGTTTTGTCTCTTACCTTAAAAAAGAGAGTAGTACTATATAAGGTGAACCAAAAACTACCTGCAAATATTTCCTCATTAAGATTAATTATTCTTGAGGCCTTGCTTATGCCTCCCCTTGTTGTGTGAAAGATTTTGTCAAATATATCAGACTGGCCATAATGGAAACGTATCCTGTGAAGTCAGAAATGCAAGGCAATATTCAGAGACTCGTATAATATATAGTAGCATACACAAACCGTCTGTACTTGGTGAAAGCTAGTAGGCCATGACATCTAAACTTCAAGCAATGATATATTAAATTGTTTGGATTAAGATGATATAAGAAAGAACTGATAGTCAATAACATTCAAGAAGAGATGCATTATGTTACGGTACAATTTACTAGAATTTAAGAAGAGATGCATTATGTTGCAGTACAATTGACTAGAATTTCATCAACTGAGAGACATCCGTAATTGATTAAAACTGACTGGCTGTCAGTATGAGATTTACAAATTTGATTGTTGTTATTTATTTGTTCTACCTTAGTTTTGTAACACATTTTTTTTTAAGAATCTGCTTGTGTCTAATCCAGATACACAAATTAGATCCTAGGCCTGGAGAATGAATGATCAGTGAACTACAAAATAAGTAATTGCACCATGCAATTTTTCGTGTTCCTTTCCTAGCTAGTTATTCTCTTACTGTAATTTAAAGGAAATGATATAACTTAAACAACAAACTTGTATGAAATACAAAGTTCTAGGGGAAAAAGGCAATATAGGCATAAATCCTGTCAATAAAAAAAAAAAAGAGTCAAAACTGTACAAAGGATCAAGTTAAACTAAATAATGTAAGACTTGCCTGAGAGGATCTGCAAGAGTTCGTTGTCCAATAGTTCGAAAACTAGTCTCCTGATTGAACATGAACTGAGAAAGGGGTGAAACACTACAAAACAAGAGAGCAAGAATGAACTCGTTATATTAACTTATCTTCAAACTGTTCTGGAGAGAGATATACAAAAATACTGTACTTTGATGTGAAGATATGCTTCCTCAGACCCAATATTGTTGGCTTTTGCTGGCCACGATGAGGATTTAGGAATTCCTCCAATACATTTCTCATTTTGTAAGCTTCTTCGAAGTAATTTTCCTGGAAAGAAAAAAGAAAAGAAAAGAAAAGAAAAGAGAGCATTGAAATCACATCGTAAGTTCTGTTGATCCAAAATGGCCATCCGCCTTCAGAGAAAGCAGAAAAGTTACCTGATTCATGTCTATTGTCTGCAG
Organism: Parasponia andersonii; assembly: GCA_002914805.1. Taxonomy (NCBI): domain Eukaryota; kingdom Viridiplantae; phylum Streptophyta; class Magnoliopsida; order Rosales; family Cannabaceae; genus Trema; species Trema andersonii. The sequence goes on from JXTB01000056.1 coordinate 1,370,380, forward strand.
GGCCTCTCCACGAGTAAAAATAATAGCGTGATTTAGATTTTCAGATTTTCCTTCACCAATTTCTGATGGATTTCCTGGTAGCTTAATGCGATATATTTCCTAGTAATGAAAGAAATTTCCACACAAATACTAGGTATCAAGGGTTTGATAAAAGCAATTGGATACAGAAGTAGAGGTTCTTCATATTGTCATTACGTATATATTCTACAACTGAACCTAACATTCTGATGTTAATTTTCACTGTATATTTCACCAATTTGAATTCAATGATCTTAAACAGAAGAAAAGTAAAAAAAAAAAAAAAGAAAAGAAAAAAGAAGCATCAATATTAGCTCCAGCAATTGAAACAGGTCAATCTCAGGTAGCGTTCCCTTATTATATTGCATTACCTAGTCTGACCATTGATCATGAACCTCATACAAGCAGAACAAATGTTTCATTCTAACTGTATTTGATCTCAAAAGACTGGTATTCATATTCAAGGAATAATCTTAACTGTGTCTTTCCATTGGAAGCTAAGTTTTAAAACATTAGGACGAGGCTATAAAAATGTAAACCTGTATAGCTAACCTACAGAAAGACTGATATGACTAACTAGAACTAACTACTAAGAGTATCCACACACCCAAAAAAACCAGAGAGCAAATAAGCAGTTGACAATGTCTTTAGATGTTTCTATACCTCATCTAAATTGCCCCGTCCCTTGACTAGAACAGAGTAATAAACCTCTTGGTTTCGTCCATTCACGGACTCTAGTGTTGTATCTATGTAGGCAACACGCAGAGACGGATATCTGTACGCCACTTGCATTGTTAAATGGGATCAGATATTAAAGGGAACGATATATGGTTAATCACATTGTATAATTAACTCACGTTCGCATCAGTTTTAGAATACCGTTGTAACAACTACGGTCACGATGAAAATTAGATTTCTTGAAAAGACCATAGTTTTGACAAGCGACCACATAAGTATACTTTATATCTAACAAAACTCGCACATGATGTTGTTTGCTAAACTCTGAGTAGCCACCTGAATCAGATGCAAAGGAAACAATAATACATTGTTAAATAATTTTTCTTTTAAATAGAACGATAATTACTATTTATTACAAAGATAAAAGAAAATAACTTGCACATTCGTTCGTTATACTAAATTTATATATAAATTTTAGACCAATTGAACTAAACTAATTAAAGTTTAATTGATAATCACTATTTATTATAAAGATAAAAGTCGTTCGTTATACTAAATTTATATATAAATTTTAGACCAATTAATTAAAGTTTAATTACTTAGTACGGTACTTTTTGCACGTGCTGTGAGTCAAACTTGAGACTTGGTGCCTGCTTTGGTATATATCATATAGGGGAGCGAAAAGTGAAGAGTGCTTAGGGTGGATCATGGGACCCTCTTAATCCGTCATGGCGACAAGACAAACCACCTGGGAGGGTTAGACACACATTGTTCACCTTGTTCATGACTAGCCTAGAGTAGGGTATAGGATCCACTCTTCGTAAATGCTTTGATTATCTTTCATGTATGCCGATGTTGAAAAATGGTGAAATGTAACCTACTTTACTTAAGTAAATAAATACACTCTTCTCTTTAAAATGGTTGAAGTGCGATCTATGGTGATATATGAATATATTATATGGATGCGGTGATATGGAAATGAAAGATAACATTTGTGACAGAGTCATCACTAACCACTATCATCTCCTGCAAAATCAAGGTAATCAAGGAAGCATTGAAGCTCCAGAGCTTGCCTGTAGTACATCATTCCTCTCACTGACAGAAATTTAAATTAGTTATACTTTAAAATATGATCTGTAAGTGATGCTATAGTGTTAATGAGATTTCAGATCAAACAAATTAATCAGACCTGTTCTATGAAGTGTCTGTCCCCTGCAAGATACCCAATGACGGGTAAACTTTAATTTGTCCTTTTCAGAATATTCAAGTTTGGGATCATTTATCCTATCCAAAAAATTCTTCCATTCATCTATGTACAAAAACAAAGGGTCGAAATTAATAAGTAATGACTCATTACTGATAACAAAAAGAACTATGCAACATGCAGTAAAACTAAAACTCACCAGGATATAGTTTTTGAAGGTATAAAAGAACTGATATCCCATCCTCATTTTCTGCGGTAAATTCCTTTTCAGTATAAAGGACATCTTCTTTGTAGTATGGAGTCAGAACACTAATTTGAGAACAAGAAAGAAATTTAATTGCAGGGTACGTGGAAAGAAGAAGAATACCAATCTATCACTTGACTAGCCCCCACTAAGTATTTATTCCTTCTATAATTATATGCCAAATAAAAGAAATTCCCTACTTTGCCCCTACTAAAAATTTTCTTTTGCGTCCCCGTTGTCCATACTATCAAATTAAGAAGAAAATAGAATTGGAATTGCAAAAGACTTTATTCCCTCACAATTGGTTAATTATAGTTATGTGCCTCGAACAGTAGTTATTGTACCACTTTATCCTATAAACTTTTAATTCACGTAGTGGGCTATGTTTGAATGGTACAATCGTAGTAGCAATAGCTCTTTTTTATAAATTATTAATTTTTTTTAAATGAAAAATAGTTATATATAAAGCTTATATGATTATGCATTGTTAGTTTTGGGAGTTAGAGTCTCGTTTTTGGCATGGTTGTCAAACTGTGTACTTTGTATATGGATCAATTCAATTAAAAATTTTATAATTTGTGACAAGAATAACATCGCTGTAATAATTATATAATTCTTAATAGTTTACTGTGTGAGATGAAAATTTGGTATCTCGATCTTAGTTATAGTTAATAAATTGTATACTTTATAAATTAATTCATTAAAAACAGTCTATAATAAAAGGGCCATTTTATAACAATTACATAGTTCAGAATAGTCTACTATGCAAGTTTAAAATTCAGGCCAGGGACAAAATAGTATAACATGTATGATTTAAGGGCTACTAGTGTAATTAACTCCTCACAATTCAAAGAATCCAAAACTTAATGAAAAATTAAATAAAGAGTGGGTCTATTGCCACTCCCTTTTTTCTCTTCTTACCCATCAATTACTAATTTTAAAGGACAAACATCCTCATATGAAATGATATTTTTTTCTTCACACATATACACTTAAAGCTAATTGATAAAGCAAATCATCTAAAATAATCATAAACAATCAAAATATTTTTACTTAAATTAAGTTTTTATATTGATAATGAACATATTATACCTTCAAAAATCTAATGATCTTTCTCTCAAAAATCTTAGAAGATAATTCAAGAACTCTGATTATCTCTCTAATTCTTAAGAACTCTAAAAATGAATCAACAACTCCAACTCTCACTCTCTGATCTAATTCTCAAGAACTCTTAAAAATATGATTCAAGACCTCTAATATTTCTAGATCATAAGAACCCTAATAATATATAATTCAAGAATTCTAACTCACTCTCCAATTCTCAAGAATCTTAAAAGTAATTATCAAAATATCTTGATTATTAGGATGATTAATGTAAAAGGTCGAGGACGAAGAAAATAAGAAATGAGAGATTTTAAAAAAGGATGAGAAAAAAAATTTTGGCTTGAATTTTTATTATTAATGACTAATTTTAGAATGAGAAACTTTAAAAGGAGTGTGTTAAGAAAATATTCAAACTTTATATTTTAAATATAGATATTTAGAAGAGGAGTGGGTAGAAAAAAGAGAGGCGACAATTGAACCATTATGCAGATCTCTTATACTTTTTTTAATTAAAATTATATTAATTGTTAATTTTGAATTTGTGTTTGTATTTTAAGTTTTTAAATGGAAAATTTATTATTATTTTACATAGAAGAATTCATTATTATTTTTTTTGTTTTTGCATTTCAAGCTTCCATCGTTCTATTTTTCTTGTTATTGTTTTGGTTAAATGTTATAGTTAAAGTAGAGATAAATTAAGAATGGAAATCTCATAAGTATATGGGTCTCTTTTTGTATTTTATATTTTGTATTTGGACCGAAAGTTTTTCAACGGAAAAATTACTATTATGGTTTTGTTTAGTGTTTCAAGCTTTCAGTTTTTATGTGATTTATAGTATATTTATTATCATGTTATAAATGATAATTCATAAAACAATTATTTATAACGTGTTTAAATTATAAAAGAAATTATTTAATAAAGTAAAAATAAGATATATTTTTTTTAACTATCTACTGTCGTATTTTTTGTGCTTTATAGACGATGTAATGCTAGTGCAGAGCTCATTCCCAGGATTGTGTTATATTGTGTCGGCCCATAATGCCTAAAATATTTAACCCCCAACACATTGCTCATGCTTGGCATGATCTTAGGTCACCCTGTGCTATACCATGCTTGATACGAATTTTTTCATGCCATGTGAGCCTAATAGGTGGTCTCACTAATTTGATATTTATTAAAATGACTAAACTATCTAAGTATTGTTAATTTATTTTTTCAAAAAAAATTTATAACGACCAAATAATATTCTATATACTGTAAAATCTCGATAAATGAATATTCGATAAATTAAATTAAATAGTAAAATCTTTTAGTCCAACCTTGAGCCAGTGCATTAAATTAGTAATCTCACTAAATGCATAAGATAAATTATTTTTTAATTCCGTTAGGAACCAATAATATATAAATTCATAATTAATTAAATAAAAAAATAACACATAAATATTCATAATATTAAGGACCTTTTCCTTGATAACTTATATCGTCTTAATTTTTTTTTTTTCAAAGTGAATCTAAAGTGGTTTGCTTTTATTTGTACCTAACAATCATCTTTAATTTTTAGCAATGCATATACAATACAATGGTATTTGATTTGGAATCTATTTATAATAATATGGATTCTAAATATAAAAATAATAATTATTTGTGGAGATTATTCAATGCATGAATATAATATTAAAAATTAAAGCTATATTTATCATATGTAAAATTATCTATTTCATCGCTTTTGTTTTGTTGTCTATAATGAAAATTTACTTTTAAATTTTTATTGTGTACAAATATTATATATATATATATATCCATTTTTTTTCCTTTTTATACTTAACAAAATACATGTATATGTATTAAAGTCATACTCTTTTCAATTAATAAATATTAATTTTATTGATAAGTTAATAAATTATTTATTAATTGATAAATAAATAATCTCTCTAAAATAATAATTTCTAAGGAAATTAGGCCATTCAAGGACTTTCGGAAATGAATTGCAAATTTTTGGTGGGCTCAGTTTTTCTAGATCTAGTACTGTATTTTTTTTAAAAAAAATACTATTTTTATAATAGTTCTAGAAAAATGCCATTGTTTAAATAGTAACTAATAATCAATTTTCGAGCCCTAATAATAACTAGTAACCGAATATAATTATAACTGATATAAGATACTAGTTTCAAATACCGGTAATTAATAACTATTTTTAAAAATAATATTTTTTAAAGAAATTTTTAAAAAGTAGTATTTTTCTGAAAATGTGGTACGAGAATTGAAAAAAAATTGAGCCACCGTATTTTTTTTCATTTTTTTTATTATGTTTTTGTAGTTAAAAGTGTTAAAATAATCCCAACAACATTAATTTATTGAGATTTTACTATATACGATTTGGTTAATAGTTTCATTTAATTTCAAACCTACTGTTAGCACCCTTAGTTATAAGTTGAACGAAA
>JXTB01000057.1:8549-48826 GCA_002914805.1 Parasponia andersonii
AGATTTGTGAACTAGCAAGGGCACGTGAACAGTTGGAGAATCCAGCATCAGCAGTTCAAGACACGTGGACGACTGGTGTGAAACCGCTCCAACAATAAGTATAAGGTTGTATGTGAGCTATAGTCTACGACACTTAAAAAGAAGATAGTATATATAACGCTTTTTTTTTCTCTGAAAAAATACCTTCATTTATTGGGATCCTTGTATTATAAGGTAGTATGTGAGCTATAGTCTATGACATTTAAAAATTCTTTGAAAAATAAAATAAATTTGAACTCAAGTACAATTCTAGAATTCTGGAATTCATATCACTTGTCCAATATTTGTATATAAATTCGTGTCTAACCATTAAATGAATTAATGAGACGTTACACATTTTATATGTCATTCATCTACTGGTTAGACATGGATTAAAAATTGTATAGAGCTTTTTAATTTGAAATGTTGCTCACAAAATAAGAACACTTATGTGTAATTGCTTTTAAAATCTGTGTTATTGGTCCAACAATCCCTGATTTTTTGGGGTCTATTGCAATAAGTGATATATGTTGCTCGGTATTGGACATCGCCCATTTTCGGCTTCTTATTTTTCTCAAGAACAAGGTTAGAAATCTCAACTATCATTGTATTCATTTTCATATTTTACTTGATGACAGAGAGATTCGAAATGTGACCCTCTTTATCATTAAATTTTACTTACAATCATATAATCTCCACTTCTTTAATTTAACTTGATATGATATACCAGTTGTCAATATTCATTTGACAAATGATATAAATTCTATTTGATAAGTTCTAATTTATCAATTAAAAAATGACAATTCACATAAAGTAGGATACTAAGTGTGACGTTTAGCATTTTTCTTTCTTGATTCCATCTTCCTAGTTTTTTCTTCTCCATGTCTCACTATTGAAACTTGTTAGTTTGAAGCAAACAAAAGAATGCAACGGCAAGTGGAAACCGAATAAGACTCTCATTCCATAAATTGTCAGCTAAAATAAGTATAACGCAATAGGTATTATGTCATAAATTTTTATTGATTCATTAGTAGGGTTCAATATACAATAATTAGAGGTTTTGAAGAAAGAAAAATAAACAGGATTTAGAAGATAATAAGGTGGGAAAAACAGTTGGAGAAGAATATGAAGAAGATATTCTTCACACGCATGAATTTTTAAATGTGTAACCCCATCTTCCAAAGATTGTCATTTGAACTTGATTTTGTATCATAGTTTTTTCTTTGTATGGTTCTGTGATGAGAAGACAAGATATGGAGAGTTGTGCTACAGTTTTTCAAAATAAGTGGGAGATAAAAAGACGAAAACAAAATGGAGGAAAAAGGAAACATCAAAGAAGAAAAATGAGTTGTGAAGATTAATATTTTAAGTACGATGTGTGTATGGAATAATCTTTTTAATCAAATATAGAGTAAGAAGAAAACGTCAGAGAAGAAGATTTCTGTTAGTCTATCCGTCGTTGGATCGGATCCTCCAATTGTGCCTTGTGTTCATCAATTATGGGGCTGAAGGTCAAGACTAATTTCCTTATCTGCTGAGAAGCCATTCAACACATTCACAATTTCTATTCTCATTTATATTTAGGAATTGTATCTTAATATATAAAAAATATTTGTACACAATATTTTTCAAAATTGCAAAACCATGCACTGCAAATGACTCAGGAGACTGAAGTCTAGTAATGCTGAAATGATTAAAGAGCCTCTTCAGTTTTTTAATAGTACAGTAATCTAAAGCAAACAACAAAAGGTATGTACATTTTATCAGTCACTTCAAACAAATCTACCATGTCACTTGGATGAAACTATTCTTTTCTGCTCGAGGAGCGATCCTTTCTAGGTCCGCCAAGAATACGAGATATCTGCAAACCTCTACTGAATGCTTGGTTGAACAGCATTCGCGTCTGAAATTCCGAAACAAAAGGAAACCAAGCCAAGAATGCAACAGGAGTGAAGAGAAGCATTCCCATGATTATTTCAAAGAAACGAGCAAGTGTCCGAACTAAACCCCACAATCCAGTTTTTACAATTAGAGGCTTACAAGCTTGTGCAATCTGTATTAAGAGAAGATGAATGAGCAGAGTAAAGCAATGTTTTTCAAATTGTATACGAGTGAAAAAGAATGAAGACAACTAAGCAATCTTTGAGAATAAGCTTGATGGTGAAATTAGAAACAAAGTGAACCAGAATATATTTAGTAAAACGATAAACTGACCAAGAGCAGTCCCCATCCAGTTGGCATGAAGGCAAGAATGATTGCTACAACATCCTGAAGAGTCATATGGGGGAGCGCTATTAAGGTGATGAAAATAGTTAAAAACGATAGAAAAACCAGTCCCCTAAAAAGTCGAAACAATAGCTGAAACTTTGCACTAAATCGTCGCCTTCCAACAGATCCAACCTACAGGAGTTTGTAAAAACTAATCAAATTACAATCTAAGAGGATGAAAAGTCATGCAATAATTTATACGTTAACACATAGAAGTAAATTGAGTCTTGTTGTTAGCTTCTATGTAAGGGATTGACATTGTCTATTATTACTAAGAATAGTACAATGGCGCTCATGCAGATTTCTAATTTGCAAGACAGAAAGAAGAAAAACTAAATGTTCTATGTGAGGAAAGATTTTATGAGACATTTAACAATGACAATCTCTGTGTTTGTACATTGTTTGTTCTCAAAGCTTTTGGTATTTGGCAGTGTCTTATAAAATATAAGAATATTGAAAGCAAAGTGGAGTTTAGCTTTCCAATTTTCCATAAAACTGATCAAAGAAATATCGATGAATGTATGAAGACCTTTCATTATTTCAGGTGTTTAAGATTCTAGTATTATTGCTTGAGCAAATGACGAATCCCTCATTTTCTTCCACAGTATATAATTAAAGAAAGCCTACGTCGTGGTTTTCAGTGACTAATAACCTATAGCTGACATGTCTCTTATTATGAGCCTGGACAATTTTTCGACTCACCTTCATCAGAAGTAAAACTAGAATCATCACAAGCAATGAAACACCATACACCTGCATGTCCAACAAAAAAATAATATTAGCAATCTATTCGACTATTTGTGCTGCTTCATGTGGATTGTATAGCAGATACTCCAGCTAGCGGCATAAGAAAATGCTAAAAACATTAATTAAAAAAAGCATGACAAATAAATACCAGAAAACTTTTGGTTTTCCTAGTGATGCTCAGGTGATACACAAGGCCATACTGATAGATGAAAAAGCGCAGCGCTAACAGTATCTCAACAATGGTACCACGCATCCCAGAGTGCCGAAGATGCTCTTGTTCCTTTTCCCACCAAGATTCCCAACTTTTATCAGGTGAGACACCAATACCTCCTTGATTGCTCATCCACTTATTCCAATCATTCCAATCATCAACAATCTTTTGCCACTCAAATCCTGATGGATTGAAGAGGAAAGGAGCAAAAAGCCATGTCCCTACCAGAAACCACATGGATACTGTGATGAGGACGTATGCAACTACACCTCTATATGAATGACCAAAAATGTGGTAGACCAGAAGCAGAATCATTAGCTCAATGCCCTTCACGAAATGACTCCTTGAATAGAGTCTATAGTTTTCAGCAAATTTGGCATGGAACACTACAAATAAACGACCAGTTCCTCTATATTCAGCACCCCCATGAAGCAGAGTCCTTCCATAATAGTGAGTCTTTGTTCCAAGAGAAAATGTGAAAAATACAGGGGCTAACTGTAATTGCATCAATATGAAATCTGTTAGTGCATTACGGAAACCCCTTTCTAAACCAATTTCCATCACCATAGGCAAGGCCATCAAAAGTCCAATTTGGACAAAAGACTGAGAAGCAAGAGCTACTTGAAGAGACTTATTGTCTCGAATGGCTGGCTGAGTACGCAGCCCCTCTTCGAGTCCACTAAGAGCAAGATAAAGACGGCCATAGAGGAATATGTAGACTGTGAGCACGCTCAGCTGTCAGACAAGAACCAAAAACGGTTAAAGCTACTACAAAAATTTAAGATGGTAAATACATAAATTTACTTCCAAAAACTTACCAAGGTGCTGAAGTAGAAGCCAACCGTGGTAACGTAGCATGATAACATCCGGAAAAAATCAAATCGATGCCCAAGCCTATATATGTCACGACTCAATGTCAGCTCACCATTCCCATTAGCTATTTTCGCCTCAAACAATGAGATCTGGTTGAGTCCGACGTCCCTTCCTTTACCAACTTGTATATACTCATGATGTGTAACATTGCCTTCACGCAATGTAGAATTAAATCCTGCAGATGACAAAAGGAGTATGTGATCACAACAAAAGCACATATTGGTCAAGACAGAAGAAGTTCCCGAGAAAAGTAAAATTGCCTGCAAATATGTCCTCGCTTAAATTGATGATTTTGGAAGCTTTGCTAACACCTCCTCTTGTCAGGTGGAACAGTCTATCAAAGACGTCTGGATGGCCATAGTGGAACCGAACTCTGAATGAGGAGTAGAAATTACAGATTGGACGCATCAGAATTTAGTCAGATAAGTAAAAGTACACGAGGTAATATAAAACAAGCAAACTCTGATGTTTCCAAAAAGTGTTACAGACATGTGAGTAACATGATTAAGATAAACATCCCCAACATGTCAAATTTTAAGTACAAGTATAATAAAAATGTTCAGTAAACTTCTCTCCAAACCCTTCCACAAATTCAACAATTTAAATCAAATTGATGAACAAGTATTTGCTAAAAATATTTTTCAATTAATGAATCAGGAATCTTGCTCCTGAGTGATTTACACTGAATGATTTTAGAACAGTTCAGTTCTATTTGAAAATGATACTTTCTCTTTTGAAAAAATATCTTATGCAGCTCAGTTTTCAGCTTCATATTCTATGATGCATTACGCATTATGTTTTTATCTGTAAGTTTCCAGTCCAGGCAGCAAGTAACTTTGTACCACAATCATTCATATATACATAGCATGGATAACGGAAATTAACTCCGTACCACAGTCATTCATATATATAATATGGATAACGGAAAATGCTCACCATATAACATGTGAAAAATAAAACACTCCATGCAGATGCTAAAACAACCAATAAACATTACCACCAAAACTGGGTGTTTGTTTGGAAGTAGAAATAAACATATATACTTTTTCATAAAACTATTTTATGATGGTACAAAAAAACTAAACTTAAAAACTCTTACTTCAGAGGGTGAGCCAGCAATCTCTGCCCAATAGTTACAAAACTTGTCTCTTGATTTGACATGAACCATGCAAGGGATGAGACACTGCAAAAGTTCACAAATGACATGATTAACAACTCAAATTCCCACATATAAAGCCTTCATTTATCAGCCTCACCCACGGGGTAGCCAAAATCCCAGATTAACAACACCATTGAATACCTGCCAGTGAATATATGCTCCCTGAGTCCAAGTATTGTTGGCTCTCTCACACCACCATGTTTTTTAAGGAGTTCTTGCAACAAGTTTCTCATTTTGAAGGCTTCTTCTAAATAGTTATCCTGTTGGATATATAATGCATCAATCCGATTAGCTACTACAGTTTTAGATGCTACAAACACTACTAGAAACTACACCAAAAAATTGTATATGATCATGAAATAGTACTTGGTTCATATCTATGGTTTGCAATCCTTCTCCACGTGTGAAAATAATGGCATGATTTTGATTTTCTGGTTTCCCCTCACCCAAAATTGCGGGTCCAGGTAGCTTTATCTGATATATTAACTGCACAAAGAAGATGCATTCAATCAGTTGCAAAGTATAATTGTCGTAAGAAGTGCCTTTCCTGTAGGTGAGATCAGTATACAAAGTACTACTGTAGGTGAGATCACAGTGTAAGAAATGCCTATTCCTGATAAGGGGTCAGGGGAGTATTCACATTACTTCTGATCTAACAAACCTGGTCTAGACTTTGAACCGGCTCAGAAGAATCACTTCGTTTAGCTGGAACCTTCACGAGTTTTGAATAATACACTTTTTGAACTTTAGGTTTGAATTTACTTTTACTCGTTCCAATGGATTTCTCTTTACTTGCTTCTATTGATTTGTCTTCGGTAATAGGTTCTTCAACCTCATCTATGTAAGCTACTCGAAGAGATGGATACCTGCCACAACGAAAGAAAGCACATGTGATCACAAATATAAAATAGAAGCTGTAATATCAAGAAGATAAACTATAGAGAACATACGTTCTCATAAGATTCAAAATGTCTTTAGCGCGATCTACGCCAGCTCTTTTGTCAATGCCATATTGCTGGCATGATACAACATATGCGAACTTCATATCAGCCACTGCCTGACATTGTACCATTAATGACCTTTCACCCAACTCTGCATTGTTTGATTCAGCAGCCTTGTAGCCTTTCATTAGATCTGCACAAAAGCAATTAACATTTTACAGAATTTATCATTTATGCAATGAAAAGAGCTGAGTTATTTCCAAAGTATGCAAAACAATTTGACTACCAGAATCCTTAGCCATGTCCAAGAAGGCCTGAAGTTCCAGAGCTTTTCGGTAATACATCATGCCTCGTACTTAAAATGTCGAAATTGTGGAAATATAAGGAAACAAAATTAGTAACAATACAAAGCAAAGTTTACAGTCGGACAAATTTAACCACAACTGAGAGTATGTATACACAAAGAAGCACAATGCACTGTTCTAAACTGTCAGAAATTGGAGAAAATGACGTATAGGAAGTCAAAATGACATACTAATGCACCACAAACACAAGAAAGGCTAAGAAAGAGAAAGCTTATACCTGTTTTAGTCAATGTCTGACCTCTATATGATGCCCACAGACAAAGTTGTTCTTCTAATTCTACAGAGGTCCTGAGTTTTTCTTCACTTGTACATTTGACTCGTTCAAGAAAGTTTGTCCATTCATCTGTAAATAATGATATGGCATATAAGTTCACAAATACACAATATGAAGAGAGTAAACAACATATTGGAGGAAAAATAAATAAAAGACAAAAAACCTGGAAAGATTTTTTGCAAGTAAAAAAGGATAGAAACTCCATCTTCATTTTCCTTTTCCAATAGTTCGATAGAGAATGCTACTTCCTCCTTGAAGTATGGCGTTAGAACTCTGCCAAAAGATATAGTTGTTGTGTCAAGTGATATATCTTGCAACTAATATTATGCTCACCAACAAGTTAAAAAACAAATCATTTAACAAAAAAGAAAACTTCAACTAGAATTACAATGGTTGAGAAAAAAAAGAAACTAAACAAAACATATTTAAATTCTAATAAGAAAAGTGACACCAGAGTCCTGATCCTCACTCACCCCTATGAACGATAAATTTTTAGTTTAAGAGCCCACAACAACTGAAAATTATAATCGACTTGTGAGTGCTGATGGAGGGTTTTGAAAAAAAGGTTCTTCCACTCTAATACCATATTAGATTATTAGTTTTTCCAAAATGAAATTTAATGTAATAAGTAAACACTGAAATTAATATATATATATATATATATATGGACACCAATCCAGTTTTTTTTTTTTACCTATGTATAGGTATCAATTTGGCCAATGCAAATTTAGCATGCACATTTTTTTATTGTAAAAAGTAAGAGAGAGAAAGAGCATTAATGATGCACGTCTTTTCATGTACTTCATTATAGTCATTGGATCACCATCTAATGGTGATCCAACGGCTAAAAAAAAAATACCTACCCATAGGTAAAGAAAAAAAATACCTATTGGATTGGCAACCTATATATATACACATAGGCAAGAAGTTACCTAACCAATTTGATGTATACAATAAATGATTTTGTAATGAAGTCTGAGGCAAGGGTAATGTATATAGGTTGCCAATCCAATAGATATTTTTTTTCTTTACCTATGGATAGGTATTTTTTTTTTTAGCCGTTGGATCACCATCTAATGGTGATCCAATGGCTATAATGAAGTGCATGAAAAGACGTGCATCATTAATGCTCTTTCTTTCTCTTATTTTTTACAATAAAAAAATGTGCATGCTAAATTTTTATTGGCCAAATTGATACCTATGCATAGGTAAAAAAAAAAAATACCTACTGGATTGGTGCCCATATATATATATATATATATATATATATATATATATTAATTTCAGTGTTTACTTGTGTATTTGAATTAACATAGGCACCAAAATTGACTACAATGACATATGAGATTCATGTTAAGTCCAAAAGTAGTGTTAAAATATCTTATGAAAAGTTGGAGTGAATGTTTATTATTTTTCTCCCTTCTGTACCAGCTAAGCTTGAACTATTACAGGTAAACAGTGGACCTTCACCATGGACGTGTCCCAAGCAGATAAGGTGCATGTTTAGTTGATCTTTGCATATCTTTTTCAGTTCAACTTTCAATGTGCCATATGAGTTGTTTTTTCCTTTTTTTCCCCCTCCCCGCAATTTAGTGGCAATACCTTTGGGCCACGTTTGGAATGTAAGATAAAGAAGGGATTGTATAGGATTAAATTAATCCAATATTTTTGTGCATGCATATAAAAGGATTAGATTGGATTACAAAAATCTACTCTAAAAATAAAACCCTTACAAAGAGAAAATCTTATCCTCTTGAGAATTTGGTGGGATTGAGAAGGATTAGGAATTTGATTTTAAAAAATATAATCTTTTTGAAGTAGTAGAAAATAGTACTTTCGAAATTAAACTTTAAAAGTGGTAAAACTAGAAATCATATGTTTCAGAATAGTTTTTTAAAAGTGGTATTTTTGCAAATAATTTTACAAAAGTGACATTTTTCCAAAAATAAGTTTTGAATGTGGTAATTTTCATATATTACTTTAAAGTGGTATTTTTGTAAATAAGTTATGAAAATCATATTTTTACAAAATTTAGTTTTAAAATTATATTTTTCTAAATTAATTTTTAAAAATAATATTTTTCTAAATAATTAAATCTCAAAATTTGTTATTTAGTTAAAATTATAAAATACATGAACTAATCCAATCCTAACAAAAAGTAGTATATCAAATATGAGATAGAATTGGGTTATAATCTTATTTTATTATATCCTATTTATTTCAATCTAATTCTTTAAAATAATTTAATCGTATCTTATCTGTACTGCGAAAATAATTTAGTCGTATATCTTATTGGTACGCAAAAAAATTGATTCATACGTCAAGAAATGATGGATGGGTTAGAAGTTGGTTTTCTAGATTCAAATTGTTTGTTCTTGGAGTCATCCAAAGTCGAGTTTTCATCAGTCAAGGAGATACGTGGGCCTTAATAGATCAGCATGAAATTAAGTAATCACAAATAAAGATTTTGTGGAAAATCCCAAGATTAGAAGTTAAGATTGTCCAGCCGATTCCCCAGCTGTAACCTAGTGTTTTTATTTGACTTTTCTCACATAGTTTCTTGACTTTTAGTTGCTAGCAATCTGATCATTTACTACAGTTTGTTTCCTAGGGGTTTTTTTTTTTTTTTTTCTCTCCTATTTACGATGTAAAATCAGTGGCTACTTGTACTCTATAAATTGTAGTCTTCTTGGTAGAAGAATATGAATGAAACACATCATATTTGTTTCAGATTTCAAATTCTGTTTATCTGTTCTGTTCTTCTCTACACATTCTCGTGTCTCTCTTTCTTTCTAGTTAAGCCATTTGATTAAGCATTGTTCTTTAATATTTGGCATATATTGCATGAAAAGAAAATTGCAATTATAAGTAAGATACTTGAGTAATAAGATGGAAACTTACGAGAAGGAAAGCATATTTCGAACTTTGGGTGCAGGAGGCATCTCCATAAACAATGAATTGGAGAAGAAAGAAATGCGCCGTCTAGCTTCCAAGTTGGATGGTACATCCGTAGCAGACTCCTTCTCTGTAAGCAATAGATGAAGCCTTCTGATCTGGAGACAATGTGGGACTCAAATTTGATCAAATTCACATCCTTGCATAAAAATATTCGTGTAATTAAGTTCAAAATGAGAGAAGAGATGCGTGGGATGATGAATGAAGAGGAAGTAATAAATAGGGTGATAAGCTACATGTTGGGCATGCGAACAAAGTCCCATAGTGGCAAGACACAGAAATAAAAGTGACTTTATAAGGGGTTGGCTAGTCCACTCAATAGATTGTCTTTTAGATAGAACCCCAAACCCTTAGAAGGAATCCATGCTCTAACACTACATATAAGATACATACTATGAGGTCTTGTACTTGTCTCCTATATAAATACTGACTGATTCATAAGCTCCTCAATGCTCATAACATTCTTAAGACTTGCCTTTTCTTTCCATGCATCAGTATCTGAGGTCACAGGAAATCTAAGTGCACTGAAAAACTTATATTGTTGATCAAGAGACACCATGCCCTCATCATTTCCATAAGATCCACCGTGGCTTGACTCTAGCAAGCTGCAGAAAGAATAAGAAATGCAAACCACTAATTAGGGAAAAGAGGATAAGATTCTTGATACATCTAGTAGTGAAACAATTTGCTCAAAATCATTTACCTTGGTGTCTCATCCTCCATTATGTCCCTGCTGACAATCTCTAGCATATTTAGCAAGACAATTGCAACCTGATCCTTGTCCTCTTTTCTGTTTTCTAACTGCGGTAGTAATACCAAAATCGTTAAAGCTAATTATCCTCATTTAGCAGAAGTCTGCAAAATTGTTCTCTCGAAATGGATTACCAAATATTTAATCAGCTCAACAGATTGATCATAGAGGCTAGGCAGAGCACTCATATTCAGTTCTGCTATCAAATTTCCATTTTTAATAAGTTCATCAATTGAGGAGAAAATTTCTTTCATAACCCTGGAGAAAAACAAACAATCAGGGAGATAACAAGAGAACAATAGAAGCAAAACTCATTTGACCTATGAATTTCAGATACTGGGGAACTTACAGTTTTTCACGGTCTCCTTGAACCAATATATTAATGATACTTTTAAATGACAAGTAACACTCTTGAACAGCACAAAGCATGTAAGTGTCTTTATTGATTCTCTTTTTCAGCTCACTGTCTTTTCCACTGCTATCTTTCGCCATGTCCAATGCTATTGGGATCTACAAAGTAGGTAGTAAGTAGTACAATGTAAATACATTGTTGGTCATAATGAGCCTAATGACAAAACAAATAACTAATGACCAGAGAGACCTTGCTAGAAAGTAAGAATGGAGGCCACTGGATAATGTCCAAATCAGGGTCAGCCATATATGGAACAAGTAGCAAGTTCATCTCCCTGATATAGAAGAAGTTCATAATCTATGAGATAAACATTCAAACTCATCATTTAGATATGAAAACTAAAAGAATGAAAGTGCGATATTTGTTTGTTCCCTGATGTGGCATCCAAATTCTACCTATCACTTATTAGATCTTCCTCTCTGAAACTACTGACTATTTCATTCCACAACTGAGCAAACTTTGCTGCCTCCTCTTTTTTAGATAGGACCTGAGATAACCACCAACTTGGTTATAAATTAAACAATGGCTTTTTAGTACCAGAAGCTGAATTGTGTTAAAAGTATCAATTAGGATGATTAGCAATGCAAAGAAGTAATGAAACCTCATCATATTTGCGAAAGAAAGTAGCCTTCAGTCCCTTCTTCTTGATCTGCTCACTTTTTTCCTTTGGAATTAAGCAATCATTAAAAGCGCCTGGAATCGATTGAAATCGAGACCTTAACATTACCAGAGTCCGAATCTGCAAAATAAAAAATAGAAGATGCTTCAGATTGGGCAACTAAGAATCTGAGTTAGTCATTTTACAGTGGATCAAGGAAAAATTTTAAAAACAATCAAATGTTTTTCACCTCTTCAACCTACGCCGAACTAAGATGTCAGAGCCCTTATTTAACTTCATTACTAACTAAAAGAAAAATCAAAAGTCCCCATAGATAAAATGTTTTAATAACTAAAAAACTCTTGCACTAAAGATTTCTTTCTTTCATTCTTGTTTTAATAAATATTGAAAATTTAACACAAGGAAACAACAAAAAGCACCAAAACAATTCAAAAGAGCCACAAAAGTGGAGACTGCTCTGTATTATGTGGGAACTGGAGAAATGACCTAGATAAAAGATGAATCACATGAAGCACATATAGCTTCTTTCATGCTTTCTTAACTAAATAAGCAAATTAGATATGTGCATAACTGAAATGTATTGCTATACAACTATATATTAACCATGTACCTTAAAATAACACTAAAATTATACATCGAATGACAAACCATGAATAACTTAACAATTTACCTTTTCTTATGCTTTATCAAAACACAATACATACTTGCTTTAGACAGACAAGAACATCTATGCAGATGAATCAATTTTAGAACAGCTAAAAAAAAAAAAAAAAATCAGAACAGTTAAAAATTCACCAATCTCACCAAGATGCCTAAATGATAATTAAGATATGTGCATAATTGAAGTGGACGGCTATCAACTATTGCCTAAACCACATAGCTTCGTTGTTCTTGTTTTTTTTTCGACAATGTACATTATAATGACATTAAAAGTACTACATCAGAAAACATACCCCATAAATACGTTAATGCATCAAAGAATAAAACCTGTTTTAGACAAGAAAGAAAAACTAAAAAGATGAAGCATTTTAGGAAAGTTAAAAATCCACCAACCTCACCAAGATGCCTAAATGCACCATATATGCCTCCAAATATCGTGGAGAAAATAGCGTACCAAATTTGAGTATCCATGAAGTAAACCTACAGAGAATCATTAAGGTTAAGCCATACTAAAGTGAAAAGAGGTAAGAAAATGAATAACAAATGTTACAATAGAATTAATAGACACATACAAGGATAATAGGAGCCCAAAGTGCAATCACCACACCAATGTTATTGCTGGCTGTGAAGAGAAAATGATATATTATATCTATTTTAACTATGAAACAAAATAATAAATTGTTACACTCGTGTTGTTACCATGGGGGAAGAATTCATGCCATTGGTAGGTTGAAATGTGAACATCCATGATGGCTTTTGTTGGACCTACAAGACTCCTAATCTGCAACAAAGAAAGACAAAGATAAGATTCATAGCAATTGTACCATCCTTTGGGTCTGATCTCAACTTTTAAGTTTCTTGTTTGGGTCCTTAAACTTTTAAATTTGTTCTGTGTTAGTCTTTATTAATATTTTCTGTAAATAATTTAATAGAAGTAAAGAAAAACGAAATTTTTTCCAGTGTTTAAGGAACAATACTAAAAAACAATACTAAAATTAATTGTTGTGTGAAACTACTATCATGCCTTCAAATTTAATGGAACAACGAGGGACAAACGATTTTTTTTATTTTTTATTTTTTTGAAAAAAAAAAAGAACCAAAAGGATAAATTTGAAATTTAGGGACCAAAACAAGGCTTCTCAATATTTTAAGGACCAATAGAGTAACTAATCCTATTGAGTAATCAGGTCTGCAATCTCAATTTAACAAGCAAAACTAGAAATTAAATATAGCCCAATACAGGAAATTTGACCAATACCCAGAAGAAATTCAAAACAGATTGTACATCTATAAAACCATAATAGTAAAATAGCTTCATATCCCTACTTAGCATGATATTTAGAAATACAAAGCAGAATCCAAAACCAGAGTTATAGTAACTTTAATCTACCAGAAACAGTGAGGATTCTAACATAAAAAGATGGATAAAAGATTTACCTCAACATAGTAACTGAATGCTAATTTTGATACAAGCAAGAGAACCCAGAACATGGTGTACCTAGAAACAAAAGGAGTAATAGAGTTTATAAGTAACACCGGTGATTTCTTCCAGTTGAAAAAAAAAAAGGGGGAAAAACACTCAAATTCATATGTTTACTTAAAAAGTGAAGGAAAGCTCTCATGCATCCCCCTTCCAACATAGAGCCGGGGCTGCAAGAATAGATAGATAAATAAATGAGAGGGACAACAAAATGTAAAAGATAGGATTACAATATTACATCAACTTAAGGAAAAAAAAATTACTGAAATTATATCCATAGGCAAGTCTGTGGTAATTTGTTTAACTTTAACAACATAACAAGCACTTTTATAACTTGCATATGCATACCTGAGACCACCACATCATGAGTGCCAAAATCTTGTTGTTCGACCTTTCAAGAGGTCGGCGAATGAATGGGAACAGAAAGAACAATACAGAGAGCATGTTTGGAGCTAAGTAAATGACAACAGCCAAAATGAACACAGAAGATGAGCCAGGACCCTTGCCAAACCAATTCTTCATTGTCTGTGCAAACCCAGATGGATTTTTCAAACCATATGCATAAGACACTGGCAAAATGATCACCCATGCTGCAGCTGTAATAGCCTTTAAAGCATATCTTAGCTGGGAATAAAATGACATGCTCCTCCGTGCTTTCCAGCTCAAAATTATATCAAGAGTGGCTGCAAGATAGAGGAAAGAAATGTTACTTTAACAAAAATTAGATGGTAAAAATATTTGCATTTTGATTATTAAAATTTAAGGATCCATGGCATTATAGTATCTTCATCCAAATGTACAGCAAACCAATCAAAATATTCTTTTCACGTTACATAATACATGTTAATATGTTGTAGAGTTAAAAGTAAATTCCAAATCAACCACAAGGAAACTTTGGCAGTTGGCATGCTTAAAGGCATTGAAACTTGAATAAGATAACTGAGCCAAATTGTTATTTTTTCTTATGAGATTATGATAATCAAAAATATGATTATCCACTATTAGTTCTAGCAACCATTTCTTCCCTACATGATTACTCTGAAAATAAAATCATTCCACATCAGTCTAAAACAGTCGTGATTTCGGCGGCTGGCAGATTTTTGCATTAAGATTACATTCATTACTAGCAAGTTCTTTAGTATAAACGTGTAAGACCTGGATTATTCAATGTATTTGTGGGTTAAGAAAATTGCTAGTGTGTGTTAGTAATGACCAAAATGTGAACAGCCACAACATAGTTAGTTTTCCAATAGATTGTGTTAATAAGAAATTAAATTGGCATCAGAACATGCACATGGGATCTTAGGAGCAGAGAGCAAAACCATTACTTGGACTAGTAAGTGAAAGGCTAGTAATAAACAATTTTCCATCAAAATAAGCATTAAGTCAACTACTTGCACATACCTTGTCCAAGATTCAATATGGCAGCAGTAATAAAGATACTGAGAACTTTATTGAAAACATCTCCCTCAAATATGGAACCTAATTTCCCGGACCCATTCCATGCTACTATGATCATAGCCTTAATTTAGAAGAATATTCAAACAAATTCATTAGGCCAAATATATACAACATAATATGAGAAAACGGAAATTGTAGAAAACATAGGAGAAATATTACCTGTAAACACAGAATATAAAAGCTCCACATTCTATCAAAACTCCTAAATATATGGGAAAATGAACGAATTTCGACAAAGTTGGTTTTTCCAATCCATCGGTCTGCAGTATATCGCTTTGTTTCCTAGATATGATGAATTTTAATCATAAGAAATAAATACTATTAAACCAAAATCAAGTTAGGACTAATGATAGCATCTAACAATCAACAAAAATAAATAAGTACTTCTGTTTTGCAAAAATCTATTAATGAAATTATTTTTCACCAACTACAATAGTGGCAAGATCTGAACTTTATAAAGTGCAAGTGAAGAATTTATTTCATGTATAAATAAAAGATAAAAAATCAACTTCACAATTGTTCAAATCAGTAGAAATGAATAGCAGACTTGCAAAAGTGTCCATTCAGCTATGTCAATAAAATAAAAATATGTAATGAAGTACATGTGGAGAACATAATTGTAGGATTATAAGTAGTTTTGATGTGGTTTGGGATTATTTTTCGATGGGGATTTTCTAGTATTTCAGATATCGTTCTTTGGTTAGCAATTCGATTTCTTTCTTAACTAATTTTAGTTTCCTTCTTTCAGAGAGGTTTGCTTTCCTTGTATCATTTTGTTTAGCCCATAAATAAAGGCCTCCTTTTACTCTTGTTATATAGTTCACAGTTTGATAATGAGATTATGAAGTTTTAGGTTCTGTTATGTTTTGCTTGGTTCTTCGCCCTAGTTCTCCTAGACTCTTTTTCTCTCCCGTCTCATTTCCAATTTATGGGCTCTATACTTGGAATCAGATAAGCAACCATTTAACATAACTCAAAAACAGATCAAATTGCCCAACATATGGTGAAAAAATGGAAAGAGAAGTTGAAGGATCGAACTCGAGACTACTAGCTCTCATACTGTGTCGGATCACATTGTTGCTTATAAGTACAAAGAACATATGTTGGTTCATATTGGCGAGTACAATATAAACTATGAACATGTTCATATTTTAATGTTAATTTATGAGCCTTGAGGCATTTCCTTGACAAGAAAATCCTTATTTGGATACTAACTCCAAGATATATCCAACAATATCCCCCTCCCTCCCCCTCTTTCTGGGCTGAAGCAACCACCTTATAATACAGCAATGCTACGATAATGTGAAGAATGTACAACATTCTATGACTTTTAACAATTAAAGAAGGTGAAATATTAGCAAGGGAAGAACAGAAATGACAAAACAAACATGGATATCCAAATTCCAACATCATAGCAAACCTTGTTGTCTCTGTCAACTTTAAGATCTTCCCAAGGACTACAAAAGAAAGCAGAATCAGCCCGCATAGGCCAACCAAGCCGAAAACAGTCAACAGACCTACAATTTTACAGGTACAAAAGTGTAATAATCTTCAGTCTAATTTCCTGATTATGTAATTTAAGAAATAATGGACACAATACCAAAAGTATTCATTCAGGTCATCATAGTTTCTCCATTGAGAATGCTTCGACTTTCCTTTGCTCCTCTGAGCTTCCTATGCATGGAAAAATGGATTCAATGAGATCTGTGAAAAGAAAAGCCAATATATATGTGTGTACATAAATATATATATATATATATATATATATATATATATATTATTACAATCCCTACCTTTGCAATTACATTGTATACTGGAGTTACAACTTTCTTGAGAAAAGCCTCCTTTTCACCACCATAGGCTGGCTTTGTGTGCTCTCCCGTCAGTGCACTAACACTTCCCGCCAGCATCCCATACAATTCAAATGCCATCTAAATAAAAATGGACATTTCTTTTAGGAAAAAATAAAAAGGAAGACAAACTACAATGTGATGGTGAAGACAATGTAGATAA
Organism: Parasponia andersonii; assembly: GCA_002914805.1. NCBI lineage: Eukaryota > Viridiplantae > Streptophyta > Magnoliopsida > Rosales > Cannabaceae > Trema > Trema andersonii. Next base: position 25,757 of record JXTB01000057.1, read on the forward strand.
CCAATGATTTCAACTCTAATGCTCAACAAAAGCGCACTCCAGATCAAGCAAATAGCATGATGACAATTGCGATCACGATTATGCTTTATGAGAACAACAAATGACTAGTTAGTAAGAACTATGTGTAGATAAAGATTGAATGCACAGCTTGAGCCCTAAAATAAATCCAATAAACTTTAACTTTGAGCATCAGAAACTTACTTTACTTGAGTAATTCTTTGAAAGTCTTGTTGTTCCATCAAATATATATTTCATGGACACTTGCAGTAAGCTCTTAGTCCATTTAAAATTTGTTAAAAAAATCTCATATTGACAAAAGACAATCTAGCATCTCTAGATATCCTTGCTCCAAATTCATATAAACCTATTTAGTTCATGTCCTTCCTAGTAACCTACATCATGTTAAGGATGCTCAACCACACAGTTTCACCATCAAATAAAACCCAAGGTTTCTTACATTGTTGATTATCTATTTTCATTTTGGATAAGTTATTTTGAGAATTCACAAAATATGATACTAGAAAATGGTCTTGTCAACAGGGAACTATATAACATGTGGTGTAAATTATGCTGTGAAAGTTCTTCACTTTTGATGCAACATGGCTCAGAATTTCTACTGGAAAAATTGTATATATCAAACGGAAAGTGAGGGATGAAAGAAAAAAGAAAAGAAAAAAACATAATTTAAAGTGACATGCTAATGCATACATGATGATATATATAGCAAAGGCATTCTGGCATGAATCTCAGATTAGCAGCTTCTCCCCATATAAGAAGATATAACCCCATGTATAGTAATTTTCTCTGCTGAACTTCCTGTTGAATATTTGGCAACCTGCCAATTGGGAACAGCCAAAAAGTATGATTATGGTGAGAAAACAAAAGAACAAAAGTGATTAACACTAAACTATAGGATGAGATCAACCAGAGCAAGAGAAAGCTACAGTGGATTCAGCACTACTCTTAAAAGGATTAAGAATGCAAGTACATCTCGGTACAATGAAGCTTTTATGCAGAAAACCTCACCACAGGCTACTTTTGCGATCCAAGTATTTGCACCACTGTTTGTAATTTTTGAAAAGTTTCTTCATTACATCTGTCAGAGCCCGATCGTCTAACTGAAAACAGGTCGATTATATTGGTCTAGGCTACTAGCAGCCAAAAAAAAAGGCTTGCTCAAAAAGGTGAAATATAAGACAAAAACAATGTAACATGAATAAAAACCTTTGATTGATCCGGCTTTGGCCATTGTCGCATGTGCACATTAGCGAGCAACAAAATCAAGTGTTCCCTTTGATTTGCCACATTATGCTCCTACACATGAAGGAGTGGAAGATAAGATGCCAAGAAAGCTTGGAACGAGACTTAGTTTGGTCTGTCAACTTACCTGAAAACCAAACATGAGCATAAGCCAGTCTAGAATGTCTTCATCAATTTTCTTTTTATACCCCTTTGGCCATGGCAAGCCCCTCGTATTACGAAGTGCAGAAACAGCTGCTTGAATCTGTTAAATACATAACAAGCAATTAGTAGAACTGCAAGCTAAAAATAGGAAATGAAATTAGCCAGACTTGGAATAAACCTCAGGATATCTCATGATAGCATGATTTTGACTATCAGGATCAAGGGGAAGGATGTTGAAAGGTACATATAATTGTGATTTTTCTTCAACCTTCGTGTTAGCTTCCAAAATCTACAGAACAAATTATGAGTTCATAATCATAGATTACTAGGTTCATTTTAAAAAAAAAAAAATTCTAAAAAGAAAGTAATGCAAGTACTGTTTTTTTGAATCATACAGAAGTTACAAGAATGTAGCTTCACCTCATCAGGGACGGCTTCTGTCTGATTGACAGCTCTCAAAACCTCAAATAGCACCTTAGCAGTTTGATATGCTCGAGTCAGTCGGGTGCTGAGTCATCAAGAACATGGTATCAGAATAAACTAGAGCATGTAACCAAACTAATTATCAACACTCTTCAGGCAAAATAAGAAAAACAAAGTAAAATAACCTTTTATGACTGAAAATAAGAATACTAATCATTAATACTCTTAGAGAACTAACCGATCAGCTTTGTCAGCATGCAAAGCTTGAATATATTTCTTGTAGTAGTTTTGATAAAAGTTCTGCATTTCACGAGCATCACTCTTTACCTTCCCTGCTAATGTTGTCTTGTCTTCCTGAAAAGATTCAAAATATGACGTATTGAGACTAGTTTCAAACGGAGATAACACATAAAAGTTTCAACTAAAGGATAACCATTCTGAAAAAATAAGAAACAGAAGAAGTTAATAAAAATTTGCATGACATTTTTTTTTATGTCTAATGAGAAATAACACTTTATAAGAGAGAAACAGAACAATAAGGAACAAGAGGACAAGAAGTCCTCAATCAAGCAGAAAAAGTAAGAAGAGCACAAGAAACAGACAAAGTAAAAACAACTACCAAAAACCATACAGAGCTCCTCCAGTTCCTATAAATCGAGAAAAAGGGAAAAACTTTAAACTCTTCAGATAAATATTCCAACAACAAATACCAAAACTGAACACTATCCAAGGAAAAATGTCATCCAGAGTAAGGTTCTTAAACATTCAATAATTCCTCTCCACCCAAATAGTCCATCAAATAGCAAGGATGGAGCCTATCCACAGCTGAAAGCTCCTCCATCGTCAAGAAACAACACTTTTGAGGAACCACCCAATTCAATCCCAACTCTTTCAGAACTCAAGCCCAAAGAGAATATGCTAAACTAGAATGGACAACGGAGGACCAAATGAGTATTTTCATCTCCCCATATTTTCAACATAATACAGTGCACAAAGGAAACAAAGCCAAGGCTTCCTCTTCTGCAACACATCAGTTAAGTATCAACCTTGCTATGAAAAATGCCTTCTTCTCTCATGCCTTTTATCAATATCATACAAGAGCAATCTATGAAAAGCAAACCATGATTCATCATCGTCATCCATGTAATTCATTTTGGTACACAGTTATCACTGCATACTATGATGATGCAATAGAACTATGAAAAACAAATGAAATTGTAGCTTACCCTTTCTAGACGTTGAAGAAGTGCAGTTTTAAATTGACGAACACCACGTCCACTAGATTTGGGATCTAGTCTGTGAGCTTTCTCGAAGGCATAAAACCGACCTGATTTCGAAATTGACATTAATGTGCATTGGTTTAGGCACACACTTCAGTTTTGAAAAATGAGATAGAATTTGTTTAACTAGATCATGAGACAACATTACAGAAAAATGATAATATATTTCGTGCTAACATAAGTTATGGGAACAGAAAAGGCAAATAAATACAACACAGACTTAACCAACATCAATATGAATATCAAACAGAAAAGCAACTGTTCCATGAAAATTTTACAAAGGAAAGAAAAAACCAATATGTTTCCCTGAAAATTGAAACCAACTAACAGAAAATCTCTTTAAATCAGGACTATCAACCATTCATAAAGAAAATTGAGGGAATAAATAATACATTAGTAATTTTAAACATATTTTGAGGAATAAAATGATGCAGTCATAAGCATAATGAAGCAGAATAATATGTCAACCACTGCCCCAACCATTAAGAAGGGTCAATATTTGAATCATGTAGCTAACTGATCAAGAGAGATCAGAATTATATCCATTGCATTGCCCTTTCAGATGATGTTTAGTTAGAAACTATGTCAAGTCCTATATATGTTGAACCAGTGGTTTTCTGAGCTCTATTAATCAAACAAGGTAACAACAAACACAAATCTCATATGATTTTCAAATATAAACAGAAGAAGCAGTGCAATTAAACGTAAAAGAATTATAGCAACTTACAAAGATAAGCAACTCTTGGGTTTTCAGCCTCAACTTCATTAGCAACCCGAAGGATTGGAGCAATATCCTCAAGTGAAGAAGGCACCACTTCACTGTCCAACATTGCCTCCAATGCATTCCTGGCCGTATGAGCCCGCTGAAGTCTCTGCGTTGGCTCATCATACCGTCTCTTGTATGCCATAATTAGAACTTAACCTCTGTAATTTTCAGCCTAAATTGTTTTGTCTACCTGTCAAACCCAACGAATAGAATTCATTAGAAAAAAGACGAATTAGAAAAGTTTTGGTTCCCAAAATGATAATCAGTCTAGTACATGGTTACCAAAAAGCATTTAAGATTATAATATAAATCAAGCATTAAGGACTAAGAAATGTCATAACTTATGATCTACAAGAACACTTAAACTGACTCAAACTTAACAGTTTGACTCCCATGGAACAGTGTCAGTGTATTTAAACTTCAAAGCAACAGAAAAAGATGTAAACTCTGTCCTAACTTCCTTCAAATCTTCTTTCAGCAACTAAACAGCATGAGTTAGACAAGGGAGAAAAAGAAAACCAACTTGTGTGAATATTTTAAGAAAAAACATACTACAGCAAGCATAGAAGAAGTCCCCATATTTTCTCAGTCTATTAAAAAATAAAAATAAAAAATAAATCTCTCTGACTCTACACAGAACCGCCCTCCATTTTGTCCCCGAAGAATCAACCACAGAGGACTTTCAAATTGCTTTTTCTAGCCATAAACCCCAACAAAAGAGGAATTACAAAAATAACTTCACAAAATTTTACTCTGCCTTAAGATACTAATTGGTTTCCAAAAAGCATTTAAGATTAATCATAGAAATCAACCATAAAGGACTAAAAAATTTCGTAACTTATGATATATGAGAACACTATAACTAAATTTTAAGTGACTGGAATTTAACTGTTTGACTTCCATGAAGCAGTGTCTTTGTATTTAAACATTAAAGCAACAGAACAAGATGTAAACATGTAAACTATATATCCTCACTTTCTCAAATTCTTCTCTCTCAGCAACTAAACAGCAGAGCTAGGAAAAAGGGAGAAAAAAAAAATCAACTTGTAAGCAAAGTAGAATTCCCCACATCTTGTCAGTCTATTAAAACAAGATTAACAATAAAAGATGAGTCCCTTTGACTGAACCCAGAAACATCCTTCGTTTGGTACCTGAGCAATCAAAGCTAGCAAACCCAAATAAATTTTTAAAAAAAATCACAAATTTGAAGCTTCAGAGTGATCATTAATATCTTCCCAGAAAGTACAAAAGAAAAAAAATAAATAAATAAAATGAAAACACACCTTAAGTGAACCATATTTTCCCTCCTGAGGCCCAGATATCTACAACCAATCAAAAGATACTTCCAAATTATTGTAATACCAATCACAAAACAAGTCTCTCAGAAACCAAATGAAGTAGTATCAAATGGGGTTTTTCTCAAAATAAAAACAAACTCATAACAACATAAGAGAGTCAAGGAAAACCAAGTAAAGTCTCACTAGTTAAACCAAGAAAGAGACGTTTTCTATAAAGCTTCCAAAAATGAAAATATCTATGCATATATTTGAAAGACTCAATTGTGCCAAAAGAAAAAGAAGAAGAGCTAAATCTTACGTATGCTGCAAGCATATGATATTAATAGGCAAACGCCAAACTGCACAGTGCATATAGAGAAAAAGAAGAGCAAAAGTTTAAGGCCAAAAGTCTCAAGCCAAAAGCCGAGTGTGGCCAAATTATTGTATGGAATCAATGTTTGAGTTGACCCTTTTGGGCTTCTGTCCTGTATTCCAATTAGAACGTGCCACCTCATGACTCTCAATTTCCTACTGGGCTTCCTTCCTCACTTTCACTGACAGAAATTCACAATTCTTAAAACTCTCTTATTGTAAGATCACACGAAAGTGTTAAAAGAGTTAGAATAGTAGGTGGGAATTAAAGACACGAAAGGCTTAAAAGAGGTCTCTTCTCAGCTTTGGTCAGTTTCGCTCAAAATGAGAGATAACCATACTAAGCAAGGAGGGAGTTGGTATCCACTGCGGTGACTCCCGCTAGTGGTACAGTGGGTCCTACACTGAACAGTACTTATAACTTCCGTACCATGTATGTGAGTGTATCTTCTCCAAGTGAATATTCGCAGTGAAAATAGAAAAAAGAAGGGGGGGGGGGGGGGGNGGGGGGAAGGCTTCTCTATGTCAAACCGATAAAATAATTTGAGTTATGTCCTTCGTTTGTGTCCGTTTTTGGGCTCCAAAAGTAGTAAATGTGTCCCAATTCAAAAAATTATAGATAAATGATCTAGTTAGATACATATTAAAAATAAAAACTCAAATTACCCTCATCAAAAATTCAAATTTTTTATTAGTTAGTTCTTTATAAATTAATATTAATTTGTTAGTAAGAGGTTTTTAATTTATTTTTTTGTTTATGAGTTCATATAATTCCAAAAAATTAACTTTACGATTGTTGGTTATTAACTATTACCCTTATTAAAACCTATAATTTCCTAAAATTAATGTCTATTTGTTAGTTATGAAGGCTTTTAAATTCTTTTAATTTTTGTGAGTTCATAGAATTGCAAAATATGAACTTTACCATCGTTAGAATCTATATTGAATAAAATATCTCTTTTCTTAGCTGATATAAACTTTACTATCGTTAGAAATTTACACTCTCACAAAAATTTGAAAAATCAATAATTGGTAATTAACTATAGAATTTTCCTCAATGGGTTCTAATGGTTTGAAGAATTATATAATTACTTCATTATCAAGGTTGTTGAAAATATATTTCTCAGTAAACACTAATAAATTGTCATTTATACATCGATCACACGTTCAATTATATATATATAGTTAATTCTTAACGAGATGCATAGAAAAAAATATATTTTCTCTCCATAATAACAATAGTAAGTAGTAAAATTAATACCAACATCCTAAGCCAATAAGCATATTGATATCTTTTTTTTTGGTTATTTTTTTCCTTACAATAACCACACTAGCTATTTTCTTGGTAAGATCCTCAATATATTTTTCATCTAATGTGTTACTCACTAGTTGAGAAGAAAAAAGGAAGAGAAGTTGAAGAATATGCCTCCACAATAGTAATAGTAAGTAGTAAAATTAATACTAACACCCTAGGCCAATAAGCATATTGATATCTTTTTTTTTTCCTTACAATAATCACACTAACTATTTTCTTCGTAAGATCATCAATATTTTTCAATCTAAAGAGCTACTCACTAGTTAAGAAGAAGAAAGGAAGAAAATTTGAAGGGTATATCTCCATAATAGAAATAGCTAGTAGTTAAATTAATGCCAACATCCTAAGTCAATTAGCATATCGATATCCTTTTTTTTCCTCCTTATAATAACCTTACTAAATATTTTTTTTCATAAGATCATCAATACTTTTCCATCTTAAGAGCTACTCACTATTGAAGAAAAGGAAACAAGAGAAATTAAAGGGTATGCCTCTCTCCGTCTCTCTCTCTTTTCCTTGGGAATGGGATATTATAAATGATGAGACTCAAATAACGATTTTATAAAATCACTACTAATACAAATAAATAAAATTACTCTCTCTCTTTCTCTCTCTCTCTCTCTAGTTGAGAAGAAGAAAGAAAGAGAAGTTGAAAGGCATGCCTCCACAATAATAATAGCAAGTAGTAAAATTAATACCAACATCTTAAGCCAATAAGCATATTGATTTCTTTTTTTTCCTTACAATAATCACACTAACTATTTTCTTTGTAAGATCATCAATATTTTTCAATCTAAATAACTACTCACTAGTTAAGAAGAAAAAAAGGAGAAAAGTTGAAGGATATGTCTCCACAATAGCAATAGCTAGTAGTTAAATTAATGCCAACATCCTAAACTAATAAGCATATTATAATAACATTACTAAACATTTTTTTCGTAAGAATATCAATACTTTTCAATCTTAAGAGCTACTCACTATTGAAGAAAAAGAAAGGAAGAGAAGTTGAAGGGTATGCCTCTCTCTGTCTCTTTCTCTTTTCCTTGGGAAGAGGATATTATAAATTGTGAGACTCAAATAGCGATTTTATAAAATCACTACTAATACAAATACATAAAATTACTCTCTTTCTCTCTTTGGGGGAATACGATATTATAAATGGTAAGAGTCAAATAGTGATTTTATAAAATTACTACTAATACAAATAAAGAAATTATTACCAATAGATATAATTATTCGACTCTTTATTTTCCATTCTTGAATTTGTTTTTTAGCAAGAAATCATCTTTCACTTTATTTTTTTTAACATAGCATTTTTTAATTTTTTTTGGTAATGATTATGTTAACTTCTTTTTTTTTTTCTATTTGAGAAAATTTTCCAATTAATGCCGAAAAAAATACTAAATTTTAATTTTAGGATTCTAATTGAGAGCTTTAACAAAAAAAAATCTTTTTTTTTTTAAGTAGGGCTTAACTAATGACCTCCACTTATTACAAATTAAAAGAAAACAACTCTCACCCCACCCCACCCCACTAAAAATAAATTACATATCATCCAATTAATGCCAAGAAAAAAAACTAAAATTTTCATTTTAGGATTCTAATTAAGAGCTTTAACAAAAAATAAATAAATAAAATAATTTCCAAGAGCTTCAATGTTAAAAAAAAATAATTTCTTTTCCTTATTGATTTTCATTTTAGGATTTATAATTTTCGTTCAAATTTATTTTATAAACGAAAAAATGAAAAAAAAATAAAAATAAAAAATCACATAATAGAAAAATATTAAAATATATTTTATAAACTAAAAACAATCACGTGAGTATTTTTTTTTTTTTAAGGTAGATTAAGGAATGTTTTTTAACAGATTATAATGAAATAATAATGCCATAATCTTTTAAGCATTTTTTTTGGGATCAAAGTAGTTAACGGTGTTCTCCTTAAAAGAAAAAAAAAAAAAAAAAGATAACAATGTTAAGAAAAACTTTAATGGTGTTAATACAGAGAAATAGTATTAATGAAATTTATAAAAGTAACTACTAATAGGTAAAACAAATAATAAATACTCCAATTTTTTTTTACTAATTAGCTACTAAACAATAACCATCTAATTTATATTTAACGGTTAAAATTTAGTAATTATTGATAGGTAAATCTCTAAATCACTATTAAAATCTGACTCATTATATATATATATATATAATGAGTCCTCTTTAGCTTATTCAAAATTTCTATTTGATTGAGTTGAACTTGAGCCATGATTTAACATAATTTGAGCCATTTTCGGATTTTTCTATTGAAGGTAGCAAAATTCAACCTAATTTATCAACAAAAAAAGAAAAAGAAATTCAACATCTTTTTTAAAGAGAAACAAAAGTCTAAACAAACGTGTGAAAATATTAGTTATATATTTGTGTAGCCAACCATTTTAGTAGGGCTTACAATAAGGATTAATTATTTTTATAAAATATTATATACTTAATTATATATATGTGTCTTTTAATATATATAATTCGGCCCTACGTCCCTCCGAGCAAGTCCATTACTATTTATCATTTTTGGAATAATAAAGGTATGGTGCTTGTATCTTATGTTACTTGCACTTGTTTAAGCCAAAGTGGAGCCACAAGGCTGTTGTTGCTTCCTTGCGGCTGCTGATCCTCTGTTTCAATATGCTTGACCTATGTTAGTTGACTGAAACACATTCATTTTATTTTTTTTTTTTTCAGAACTCTTCTCCTCCAATTTCCCTTGTTTTCGGTTTATCTTCTCAAAATCGACAAGAAAAGATAATAGTTACTGTATTATTGATTTATCTGATCATAATGTATAGGTGTCATCACTTATTTTCCATTATTATTTTTATGTCACTTTCATGCAATGTGTCATATACACGTGTAGTTATCTGCACCATATATATTATTTATATAACCTGTTGTCTCGTGACTGCTTTGCTTGACCATTAAGAATTTACTAAACGGGTAAATTATTTAGAGATAAGGTTGTTATCACCAGAAAAGCAACTATACATAGCACACATCTCATCCTTTCATTAAGACCTTTTTGGTTGATTGCTGATGACAATTTCCAGTACTACTAATTATTTTATGTGTAGATAAAGAAGAGATCATTATAAGAATGATTTCGTAATATAGAAGTTCAATATCCACCAAGAAATATCATTTTTTAACTACTATATTAACCTGTGGAAGTTTGTTAACCACACTACACTTTAAAAAAAAAAAAAACGTAAATATAGACTTTAAAAAAAAGTACTTTTTGCGGCTGCCGTGATTGATTTTTTATTTATTTTTTTGCCTTTTAGAAACTGCTGGCCATGAATGACGTTTTAAGATGATTTTTGTTCTTTATTTCTTCAGTTAATTATTGTTGAATAGAAATTGAAAAAAAGAAAGTTGTTAAAAAGATAAAATGCATAAGACATTTAAGCCTTTTCTTTTCTTATTTTTTTTTTCTTTTTCTTTTTCCCAATTTTTGGTTTTAAGGAAGCTTAACTATAAAGATTAAGTACAAAAGTTTGCAACACTGGGAGGGTTAAAGAGACAGAATTTGGGTCGTATATAATGAAAATATATATATATATATATAGGCACTAATTTAGTATGTATTTTTTTTATCTATATATAGGTATTATTTTAGTCAATGAAAATTTTTTTGGTATATTTTTTTATATTAAAAAAAAAAGAAATAACATTAACAATATACGTTTTTTTCTGCACTTCATTATAGCCGTTAGATCATCATTAAATGATAATCCGACGACTAAAAAAAATACTTACACATAGGTAAAAAAAAATTACCTATTGGATTGACAAACATATATATATATATATATATATATATATATAGAGTGATGTTTGAATAGAGATTTTAATTTTTACTTTATAAATGTGTACTCTAATTTGGGTCATTAGATTTTAATCTAATAGCTAAAATAATATTAGTAGATTTACTAAAAAAATTATTATAATTAATGCATATATAAATATAAAAAGTTATTTAAAATAAAAAATAGGTAAGTTGATGAGTTGGTCATTTTTTTTTATTTTTTATAAGAAAATGAAACTAATGAAAACTACTTAATAATCTAAATTAGTCTTAGCAATCTTCTTCATTGGGAAAAAAAAAAAACAACAAAAGATGTACAAATTTTAAGTTGTTTCACGCATAATTTTTTTAAACAAATTTTATTTCAATGTAATTGCTTTATTCATTTTTTATTATTTAAGAAAACAACTTATTCATAATATAAAAATTATGTTACATTAGATTTAACCTTTTGTACAGTAAAAAAAATTTTATGAAATATTGAAGATACAATTACATATAGTTTTAAATTAAAAGTAATTAAAAATTAAACTTTAAATTACATTTTCAAAATGAAAAATGAAATAAATAAAAAAAATTAGATATTAAAATATTTAATGAGATGACTCATTATTATAGATTTATTTTCAACTTAATCATTTTTTTTTTTAAAATGAGGCTTAACTAATGACCTCAAAAATTAAAAGAAAATACCTATTATTATCTAATCTTTACCCTACCCTATTAAAGATAATAAGTTTTCGTACCTAATCCCCGGTGTGACTCAGACCTAAAACCGAGATCATAGGTAATAAGTGTTCTTACTATTTGAGCCTACCCATTTTATCAGTAAAAATAAAAAATTAAAAAAAAAAAGCAAAAATAAAAGTTCTATTGAAAACCACCTATATATATAACGATTTTGCTAAAAGAAAGGACAAACAACTTTAAATTCCACCAATCCCGTGCATGAGTTGATGTATTCAAAAATTTATGAGGCCATTCCCTCAAATTGGTGCATATATTGATGAATTTCCTTTTAATATACTGTTTAATGCATACAGCGACACGCAACTACAAAGAAAATGGATTTCATGATCGGTTCTATACTCCTTTCTCCAAATGTGTGTGTATGTGATTTTTTTTTAAGACGAGAATTAATTCTATATGAGTTGATGTACTAGGGTTAATATTTGTTAGATTCTAGACTTTTTGTATTAACTTGAGGGTTAATCACGTAAAAATACCTTGAGTTTTAACTTTTTAGTAAAAAAATTTCTGATTTTTGAATGTCTGTAAAATAATACTCCCACTTTTAAATTTTCGCAAAATAATGTCTTAATTTTTGAAATTCTGTAAATTAATTTCCTCACTTTTGAATTTTACAAATTAATACCTTGACATTTACTATTTCTACAAATGAATACTCTCAGTTTTTTTTTCTTTGTATATTTATATAATGAGCAAATAAAAAGATGCAAACATCTCTTATTAACTTATTAAAAATGTTTAAATATTAATATAATATTAGAAATTATTTTATAACTACTTTTTTTGGTTAACTGCTAAAAAAGTATAATTTTTTTTACCTCTCATGTTTCTCTTTTTTTTTTTTACAATTAACTAATTTTACCTCTCGTTCTAATTTTTTACTTTTCTTTTTTAAATAAAAAGTGAAATAAGCTAAATACAAATATTTTTTCATAAATTTTATTATTGTTTAATAAGTTTTAGTTAAGTTGATAATGGCCACTACCATCTTTTTATTATTAAAATCAATTAATTGGACATTAAGGTTATAAATTTATATATATTTCAAATATTAAGATATTAATTTGTTAGAATTTTAATTGTCACGATATTAATTTACAGAATCCAAAAGTGAAGGTTTTATTTTTGCAGAAATTTAAAAGTTAATGTATTGTTTTGCCGAAATTTAAAAATGAGGATATTATTTTACAAATATTCAAAAATCAAGGGTTTTTTTTTTTAAAAAGTTAAAATTCAGAGTATTTTAATGTTGTTATCCCTTAACTTGATGAAATAGTAGACCCTCCAATTTCCAAACTTGGTTTGTAATAGAGTGCGACAATTTGAAAAAAGGCCAAAATTCAAGACACACTTTATATTATTTTTTGGTATTTTTATTCTTTGGATCATGATCTTGTGTGCTGCATCTTTGTATTATGTTGTATACCCTTCAATATTATTGCTTGATATATGAGTGCACCTTTGTATTATGTTGGACACCCTTTAATATTATTGCTTGATATATGAGTTGTGAAAGAAAAGTACCAAAAAAAAGAAAAAAGAGTAAATTGCAAAAAAAAAAACCCTCAATTATATATTATATTTCTATAAAATTAATCCTGAATTTTGGATTTTGTGAAAAAAAAATACATCCACATTTAGATTTTAAAAAAATATGTAACTTCCTTAGATAAATTGACCAATTTACCCCTTCTATTAAATATGTAATCCAGTTTGAGGTTAGCTTATTCATATTTCCAAACACTAATTCCTCTTCAAAATTCCTAAAAACATACAAAATAATATAAAAATGGGAAAAAAAATTAATAATGAAAAATTTATCCAAAAAAAATCACAAACAAATCTGTGGAAATAATATGGATTCCATCACTAAAAAACATCATAATCTAAGCAGTGAAAATCTAAAGAACACAACAAGAATATGGAATGAAACCCATATCTGTCTACAATATTATTCATTAAATAGAATCAAGATTAACTCTCAAAACAAAGAAAAATTGATTTGAAAAAAAAAAAAGAAAGAAAAATAAAATAAAACAAAGAATAACAAAACTTCTTAATTGTCCCTTGTCCTTTCTTTCCATTTCTTTCTTAAATCCCTCCTCAATAGTAATAACATCAGTGAAGATCTCGCTACCCCACACTGCTACCCCATACTGGAATGGTACTCACATTTGATTCATCACTTGATTCACTAAAAACTCATCTAGATCTTCAAAAAGAAATGGAGTCTCATTTCTAATCAATTCCTCCATATCCCTCCTTGAAAGTATTTTGCACCAAAAAAATCAAAAATAAAAAATCTCCAAATCATTAAAAGCTCCTAAAAACAACTCTAATCCCACAATTGATTTGGAAACCAAATCTTACCTTATCAGATTAGCTCTTTTACACAAACTCTAAGAAAGCCATCATCGCCGCTTGCTAACTCTTAGCAAGCTATGGTTGCCACTCTAGCTTCTGTGGGTTCCTATATTGTTCTATCATAATTTATGAAATAAAAGCGAGAAAGATGAATAAAGGAGAGAGACAAAGAGGAAAGAAAAGAGAGGTATGAATTAGGGCGACAAGGAGATATTGGTGTTAGTAAGACAAGGGTTAGAGAAAAGAGGAGATACTGGTGTTGATGTTGGTGTCCTATCCTCTGTGTGTGTAAATTTTAGTGACAGAGAAAGAAGAGGGTAAGAGGAGAGAGGGAGATGAGTTTAGAGATAAAAGAGGAATTAAGGTTCCTTTTTATTTATTTTAATTTATTTTAGTGTTAAATCTAATAATTTTATTTGGTAATAAGTATATAGTATCCAAGTGTTGGTTTATGTTTAATTGAGGGGTAATTTCATCTTTTAATTTTATGAATTAGATGTACGAAGGGAATAAATTTTTTGAAATTTTAAATGTGGAGGTATTTTTTTACAGAGTCCAAAACTTGAAGGTTGATTTTATAGAAAGTGCATTGATAAATGATTAATTCACTAATAAATCAAGTATCATTTAACTTAAATATTTACAAGTTCTGAAGCATTTATGTTGGTTTGATGTACTTTTACTTTGTTTTTGTAGTTCATATAAATAAATGAGAATCAAAATAAATTAGTTATAACTATGGATATTTCAACCATTTCAGATAAAAGTTGAATCCAATACGAATGTAACACAATGAAAATCAGGTGAAACAGAGCGAAAATGAAGAGATGATGCCCCTAGGAAGAAAAACTGGTGTGCTGAGTTCCAGAGTCGAGAACGCTGTGACAATATAATAGTAGCACCATGGTACTGCCTGAAAAATTGAGTTCCAGAGGTTAGAGCACTGTGGCACTATCTAATATCCTGAAGCATGTTTTTAGTAAATTTTTAGAGCCAATCTAGACCATTGATGATATCTAATCGAATGGTTGACATTCCAACCGTCCTATGTCATCTTAGAGGCCTTTAAATTAAATATATCCTTAAGCCTCCATTTCAAGTGTTGAGAGTTAGAGAGAAAATATAACAAAGAGAGCTCAAAAATCCTAGAGAGAAAGGAGCTTGGAGTAAAAATCTTGGAGAGGATACTTAAGAGAATGGCTTAAAGAGATTGATGCTTGAAGTTCTACCTCCATAAAAGAGTTTTTCTCATCTTCTTTCTCACCCTAGTCTCATTTGAATTTTGTATTATACTTAATTTATGAATATATTTGGATCTATAAAATTCTTATTGAGATTAGTGTTAGATTCTCCTATGTTGAATTAATTGTTATATACTTGGAGAATGATGTTGATGGAATAATATCCTACAAAGTAGTTTATTGATATTATAAACAATTCATTATCGAACTATTTGTTATCTATTTGTTGTTTATAAATTCTATGTTATGAATTTCTATTTTATTTATTTCCCATTGATATACATGTAACGTGTATGTTTATCTTATGCAAACATCTAAAGATTCCAAGATATGTAATGAGTCATAAAGAATTATTCATATAATGAGTTTATATATGGAAGATATTATATTTTTTATTTCATTATGTCTAAATTAAATTGTTCTCATTTTGCATATTGAAGATGGAATACTTTATTATGCCATAGAATATTTTGTTGTCCATTTGATTAATGAAATCTCCAATTATCGAAGTGAGTTTTCAGATAAAAATACTAGTGTATTATAAGAAAGTTATAACAGTATCGAATAGGACCGAGTGAATTAGAATTTATGGTTAAGTATTGTAACTTAAATTTCTAATTTCACTAATCTAGCACTATTGTAGAAACCTTAATCTTAGTAATTAACGAACTTATTTTCATGTGTTTTTCTTTTTGAGTTACTAAAGGACTAGTTCCGATTTATGATTCGAACTCCGGTATCTTAGAAGATAAAGTATATGAAATATGTAGAATATTTTTTATGATGGAAGCCATGTATATAATATCACTTTGAGTTTTTTCAAGTACTTAGATAATACAAACCAGAGCTCTAGTATTCACTATGTGAATTTGACTATATTAGTATATGCAGATACAAATACCGTAGTCAACTATTATCTATTAGATGAAAAATAGTAACTCAAAAGTAAATATATAAAAAGTAAATATATACTAGAGAGATAATGCAATAATTTCATCTTGCCAGTACAATATTGCATTGGGGTACGCCTATATGTATAGTATATGCTGAATGAATCAAGCTAATTATTTGATAATAAGCTTCACTGAAAATAATTGATATTTAATACAAGAGTTCAATATTAGGCCTATAATGGTGTGCCTCAATATTAATAGGCAAGATCCAATCAAAATTATGAGTTAATTATGATTTTGGACATATGGTCCATTGGAGCTTGAGCTTTATGGATCTATCTAGTCCCCTGTCTAGCTTAAATTAAAGTCCAATAATTAATTGATGATCAATTGAGTCCAATAAGCCTATTAGAGTTTACTAATCTCTTTATAGTTAAGAGAAAGATTATCTAATTGCACATTAAAAAATGAGTTACATGTGAAATACTCCTTGAGAAGAGAGTGTCATATGAAAAATAGAGGGAGAGAGAGTAAAGGAAAATCGACCACACTATGAGATTCACCATTCTTGGTGTTTCGGTCATTCTGGAGAAATCGGTTGGAGGAGATTATTTTTTTATTCATCTATAGATCTCTTTGTTAGGAATTAAGAAGGTGATCACCCACTGGATCAATCAAACAGCTTTCGAGAATAGAGAAGAAGACTAGAAGGTTAGGGAGCGAATCAGGGTATTGTTCTTGTCCAGATCAAGAGTTAATTTATATTAGATCGCAATCCGAAATATTTTGTAAAGAGAAAAATTTTAAATGACTAATTCCATTATGTTTCTAGATTTTACAAAACTATGATGTTCTTGAAAATAATTCTATAAAAATATTTTCCAGAATTTTATTCCAATGAATACGAGCATATTTAACTTAGACTTTGATTCTATATCTTGATTTCTAATATATTCTTTGATGTTGTTCTTGAATTTATTTTTGCAATTCCTCGCTTAATACTTCTCAACTAATTAGCTACTAGTTGGATGATTTGTTTCTAGAATTTGGCACTTAAGAAAGGGAATTTTAGAAACAATCATAGAATAGTATAATCTTGGACTTGTATAGTTTGAGAGAATCGATAATTCCTTTAAAACCATGATCAAAGAACTACTGAACATAATAAATTCTTAATTTCTAGGTTTGGAATAGAGATATTGAAACTGAGATTTAGGAATTATTTCACTTGGCACTCGAGAGAGGGAGTAGAAATACCTTTGGGATCTTAGCTTATAAACTTGGAATAATTGATTAGAATGCAATTGATGATCAAAAGACATAGTAGATGATTAGGTGAATTCAATCTCCTAGTACATTTGCGCATAGAGTTTCAATATTTATTTCTGTATTTATATTCATATTTGTATTTATTTAAATTATAAATTCATTTAATTTGGTTGCCTAGATAAAGTTAGGTCATGATAATTCCGGTACTTAATAATAATTTAACACTCAATTCCCCGTAGGATTGATAATTCTCTTATCACTTTATTACTTGATTAGGACCCATGAACTTGCGGTTATTTTACGTATATATATTGTAGCGTAATAAGTTTTTGGTGTCATTACTAGGGAATCAACATTTTAGATTGTTGTTGGTATCAGGAGTAAGCTACTTAATTTTAATTTAGGCATTTATTTTCATTTTTTATATTTTTTTTTAAATGTTTATTTTACGAGGTACTTAGAGATGTTAGATCAACAAGTCCTCTTGCAGTTTGCTAAATGAGACTCTGACCCATTTTATTGTGCATGGTGGAGATACAGGGAGTTGCTTACATTATGCTCGAATTATGGTTTATCCCTGGAGTATCAAATACAAAATTTTCTTAGTAACCTTTAGCCCAAAACAAGAATATGGATGGAAAGAGGAAATGATATTACCTCTATCTACCAAGTATCCATTAATGAAGCCTATTGGTTGTTGGAAGACATGGCCAACTTTGATTATCGGAGTTGGAATTATCTACAAGCTACCTAAGTTTGGGAGATAATTCTAACATTTTGGTGCCATGGTGTGATACTGCATATTACCAAGAAGACCCTTCTCCCGACCTTGAATATCTTTTTTACAATTCTTAGAGGAGACAAGACTTCACCATGAGAAGTAGGAGAGAACGAAGACCATTTATAATTCACAATTTGAGTCTTTTTTTAAATCCCTTGAGGTCATGACAAGGGCAGTGACTATGATTGATACACATATAACAAACAATGATGAAATCCACCATGAGGAGCCGAGTATAAGTGGAAGGTCCTTGGGTTTATTTGATGATGAGGACTCAAATGAAGAGGATAATCAAGAGCGGACCGAAGAAGAGGAATCATAAGACAACACTTGTGAATCTTTACCCTTTGAGATCTAAATCATCATGCCATCACCTTTCATCAAAGATCACATCTATGACGATCCCATATGTCCCAAACCTCCTTCACCATTGTTAGCACCATTCATTTAAGCTCACCAAACAAATGCTGGAAATTGCGAAAAATAAATTTCAAAAAACGATTTTACCAAAAATGATTTCTGCAGTTTTATAAATAAATCAAGAACACAACGGAATAGGTATTTTAAAATTTTCTTGAAATTTTATAAAATAAAAACATAGGATCGTTGATCTAATATAAATCAATTCATGAATTATGGTTTAGATAAAACCTGGAAGTACTTCACAACCATTGAGCCTTCTCATCTATTCTCTAGAGCCTGTTGAATGATCCGGTATATGGGCACCTTCTTGATTCCTAACGAGAGATGAGTGAATAATCTGGAAAACGATCTTCCTTCTCCTTGAGTGCACATCTATAACCATGAGTATCTCTCCCTTAGTGACTATAAACGAACACGGGACTTCTCCCGCGATAGCTCATCTCTCCCACTCCCTCTTTTTCTCTTTGTATTTTGAAATCTACAATCAATGGACTGTTGTAGGCATATGGCTCTTCTGTACAGGCTTAGGAAAACTTTTTTCTTAAGTATTAGAGAGATGTAAACCCTAATGGGCTTATTGGGCTCCACTGACCATCCAATTAGTTATTGTGCTATGTGTGAGCTAGACAAGTGACCTTATGGATCCAAATAGTCTAAGCTCCAATAGGTCAACTATCCATAATCATAATTAACTCTTAATTATGACTGGGCCATGTCCATTAATATTGCGGCACTCCACTATATGCCCAATATTGCACTCCTAGACTAAATGTCATATATTTTCTGTGATGCTAATTAACACTTTAATTAACTTGATCCATTTAGTATATATTATACCTGCACATATAGTCCCGATGCAATGCCATACTAGTGAGGTAAAATTACTGTATTACCCCTCTAGTACATATTTACCTTTGAGTTGTCATTTTTCATCTAATGGATAATAATTGACTATGGTGTTTATAACTGCCCATACAAACACAATCAAATTCACAAAATGAATACCTGACGCCTAGTTTTTTATTATCCAAGTTCTTGAAAAAACTAAAAGTGACATTATATGCATAGTGTCCAAATCATGAAAGGCGTTCTCGTCAATTCACAAATCTTATCTTCCCAGATATCGGAGTTCGAGCCATATAATCGAAACTAGTCCTTTAGTAAGTCAAAAAGATAAAACTCATGAAAATAATTCCTACAATCACTAAGATTAAGGTAATCTTGCAATAGTGCTAGATTAATGAAAGATAGAATATTGAGTTAC
Organism: Parasponia andersonii; assembly: GCA_002914805.1. Classification (NCBI taxonomy): domain Eukaryota; kingdom Viridiplantae; phylum Streptophyta; class Magnoliopsida; order Rosales; family Cannabaceae; genus Trema; species Trema andersonii. The sequence continues at coordinate 45,428 of JXTB01000057.1, forward strand.
GGCACTTAACTTCAAATTCTATTTTCACTTGGTCTAGTTCAATGCACTTATAACTTTCTTATAATGCACTAGTATTTCTATCCGAAGTTAGACACTTCGATGATTGGAGATTTCATCAATCCCATTGAAATAAACAACACTACATTCTATGGCAAAATAAAGTATTTCATCTTTATTTATAGAATGTAAACTTTTAATTTAGACATAATGAAATAAAAAATTTCGTCTCCCACATGTGAATACTTCACACGAACAATTATTTATTATTTATTATTAGTCATGGAAACTTTTAGACGTTTGCATAATAGAAACATAAATATCATATGTATATTATTGGGACACAATATGGAATTTATTAATAATAAATAGATAATACTTAAATCCAATAAATATTGTTTAAAATGCCAAACAAAGAAACTGCTTTCTAGGGTATATTCCTAACAATCTCCCACTTGCCCTTTAAAGCAGATGTGATATATCACGCAGTCGCATTTCTTCTAGGTGATCCTCAAATACTTTGATTGTAAAAGATATGGTAAACGAATCAGTAAGGTTCTTCTGCTAAGGCTATCTTACTCACTATAGTGTCTTACTATTAGGGCTAACACATAACAAAAGGTTGATTATCTGGAGTATATTTTCAAATCGAGCATCCGAATTAATATATCTTACATAAGTTAGATCTTTCTCCAGAATACACAAGTATATAGTTCCTATTTCTCTGAAGATACTTAAGGAAATACTTGACTATACCTCTATGTTCAGGTTCTAGATTAGATTAGTAACAACTTACTATTCCAACAGCATAATAAATATCATGCTATTGTGCTAACCAAATTCTTATTGATGATTGTCATCATATATTATTCCCAATAATTAGTATATCATCAATATATATAAATCAGAAAAATCACTTTGCTGCCCTGAATCTTTTATAGATACAAGATTCATCTATGTATTGATCAAATCGATAAATTCTAGACAAATACTTAAATCTATAAATTAGATTTCTAAAGTTTCACAAACTTTACTTTCTTGGCCTTTTTCAATGAATCCCTTTGGCTGTATCTTTTAGATATATTCATCAAGATTGCTATTCAGAAATGCTATCTTGACGTCCATTTACTATATCTTATAATCAAGAGATACGACTATGGAAAAGAGTATATATATAGACTTGATCATAATAATAGAATAGACATTCCTTCTGTATATAATCCTTTTGCAACTAACTTGCCTTGAAAGTCTTTATTTTCCTGTCTATTCCTCTTTTTCTCTTATAAACTAATTTACACCTAAAAGGTTTTACACCTCCAGGTGGATCTATAAGATCCTAGATTATATTAGAGTACATAGACTCTAATATGGATTCTATTGCCTTTTGTCAAAGATCTATATCAACATCATCTATTTCCTCTTAGTAGATAAAGTAATCAGATTCTAAGTTATAGGACTCTCTTATTTCCAAATATCTACCAAATTGTCTCACAATTCTCCCACTACAATGAGGGTCCGATATATGTTGATTTTCTAGTGATTTATCCTTCCTAAGTGCTTACTCTAATATATCTTTCATAGATAGGCTGATTATAATGTTAGTTAGTTCCTCAAGAAATAACTTACTTTAGGGTTAAATACTTCATATAGTTTTATTTCAAGTAAGAGACATTTAGTCTAACAAATACTTTCTTACTTCAGTACTATAGAAGTAATACCCTTCTATTTCTTTTGAGTTTCCTATAAACAAATACAATTTAGATTGTTATTTCAACTTAGTTATTTTTCCTTTCAGCACATACACTAGACAGCCACAAATATAGATATGACATAAACTAGCTTCATGTTCTTTCCATATTTCAAAGTGGTGTCTTAGGTATTGACTTGGATGGAACTCCGTCAGTAGGTATATCACCGTCTTTAAGACGTATCCCAAAAGATATTACAATAATGAACAATTGAACAACAACTTAATCATAGCCAAAAGTTTTTATTGTCTATGAGATATTCCTAAGAATTCTTTATAGAGGTATTCAATGTTTCGAACCAATCGATATGTCTTTATACTTTTCCTAATTACTTTTTGGTTTCTGCTTTCAATTCTTTGAACTTTTTGAAAGAATTGAATTAGCAGTAATATTAGGAAAACATAATAAAATTTTGAATAATAATTTATAATGATATATTCAAAACCTCATTAGGCTTGATTGCTCAAGGATCCGTAGACAACAGTATATACTACTTTTAAAATATTCTTGTACTCTTAGGTCTTTTCTAATAAAGGACCATTTAGTCATTTTATCTTCTAGAAAAGATTCGCAGATTGGTGAATATTTTGCTTCTAACAAGTTTAGATACCTATCCTTAACCAATCTTTGAATCATATTTATGTTAATATAACCGAAGTACAAATATGTTTTATTCTTAATACTTACTCACTTTCTTATGAATAGATTTATCATGTTAAATCTCATCATTATTAGTATTATACAATAAGAATAATTTAGGTCAATAAAAATATCATTTAGTGTAATTAAGAATATTATTCTTTCACATAAAATCTTTGTCGTTGAGATAAATAGAATAATATCGTTTCATCAAGTATGAAATAAAAATCAAATTTTTCTTAATTGCTTAACAATTTTTATGTCCTAATTCATAAATTCATCAAACATGAATTTAAATATTTCTCATTTTATGTACAGACACTATAGCCATTGAAGTCCTTACTCTTAGTGAACTTGCCTTCACTAAACCATTTGGTTTCTATAGAACCCTTTGCAACAGACATGCAAATATGGTTAATGATTCTTGAATTCTATCCAAGATTCATTAAGTCATCTACTAAAATAAATTAATGAATAATAAACTATTATTACCTACCAATCAAGTATTGTATAGGTATCCCAAACAAGTTTCTTTCAATATCCTTTATACTGTATAGGAAACATTTTTCTTTTAGCTAGGGATTAGAAAATTAACCTTTAGCTACTTTAGCTTGGTAAAGATGTTCATTAGGTATCTCATTGAGACTTAGCATAATATTGTAGTGGTTTGAATTCCTTGACTTTCATGAAGTGACATATTGGACATCATATGTCAACATGTATCAATGAATTATTTAGGAATTCTCCCACTATATATATGCTTTATTTTTCTTCACTAGTCTCACCAGTGAATATGGATGAATATATAAGAGTAAAAACTTAATAACTTATTAGCCATAAGTACTAAATCTAGGTTACATTAATCCAGACAACATAGTCTAACTATACAAGTTATGTGAGTGTGAGTACAGTGGGTAAAGGAATTAAGAACATATCTATTTGAATGAAAATAAATTAATCCATATAATAGCAAACATCATGCAACAAATATTTTGAATAATTAACATAATGTAAA
>JXTB01000057.1:49504-106342 GCA_002914805.1 Parasponia andersonii
CAATATTTGAATTTCAAATCTTTAAATTAATTATTAGATAACTGATATAGATAATCTTTTGAAAATTTAATCTTATTAAATCTTCTAGATTATCTCTTGATTTAAATTCAACATTTGAATTTCAAATCATAAATTAATTATCAAATAATTAATATAGTAATATTATCCAATCACATAAATTTAAATTTAGATTTATATCATAATATTTAATCATTTATTTTAATCTCATTAAAATAAATAGATAGTTTAAAATCTTGCCAAATATGAAATTATCTCATAATTTCTAATTATCCATTTTATTCTTATTAAAATTAACTATAAACTTTAAATTCAAAATCAAATAGATAGATAAGATATTTTTTCCAATTTTAATTTGAAATCTTCGTAAGTTTCAAATTTAAATTATAAAAGATTTAACAATTTAAATCTCCTAGTTATATCTCTAGATTTGAATTCAAATCAAATTCAAATTCAAATAAATAACTAATTATCTCATAAATAGTTTAGTAAATATCCAACAAACTATTTTGAATTTGAAAATTTAAAAATTATCACATAATATTTAATTAAAAATTATATCTAATTAAAAATTTAAATTGATTTCGAATTAACTCTTAATTTCAAAATTTAATATTTTAATCGAATTAAAATATGTTTAAGATATAGATCTTATCAATATCTATTTAATTTAAAATTTTAATTTTGGTAGTTTATTATTTCTCTATTTATTTAAATTGATTTCCTTAAATAGTGGGATCTCATCCATATTAAATTTGAAATCAAATCTATTTAAAGATGTAATTCTATCCATATTTAAATAGTCATTTATAAATTTCCTTAAATCAACTTATCTTTGATTTGAATTTATTTAAATTGAGGATCTTATCCTTAATTTAAATTCAAATATTTAAATTTCAAAATTAGAGAATATAGGATTTTGTGATAGATTCTTATCCTATCAGATTAGTTACCAAAATTTAAATTTCAAAAATTAGATAAGGTAACGAATTCAAATTTCCTAAATTATCTCTAATTCAAAATTCAAATAAGGAAATTTAAAATAGGAAATTATCTAAAATAGATAATCTGATGCTAACGGCATTAGGATGCCGATCGGAACGCCACCGCATAGTTCGAAACAAGCTAAAGGTCCGAACGGGAAACCGTAATGAGGATGATCCTCGGGATATCATGCGGCCATGCTCTGGACAATCCTGAGCGCTGACGGGCTCGCATAACGCTACGCGGCCTCGCTCAAGATAAGTACCAAGCGACAACAGGCTCGTGTAGATTTCGACGATAAGCGTAAGAGACGGCATGCAGCTATGGGATAGGACACTGTTGCATGCGGACGTGTTGTCATACCCACGTACAGCATAAAGAACAAGTCCTCGGGGAAGTCACGTGGTTACTTACAGAACTAATTCTGTATGCCAATGGGTCACACACAATATTGGCATAGCTACGAGCATGGGACGAAGTGATCACAGGAGTGGGATGAAGCCCGCACAGCCATGGGAGCAAGCCGACACTTATGCGGCTAGCGCACTAGGTGCCACCCGCGCGGCCAAAACATATCGTATATGCTTAAAACTAAAGCACATCTAATGTGAGTGCACTACTACTAGTGGCCATGTGCAAGACCATTTGGGAACATATGATGAAAATCATCGCATACCTTAATGAACTAGAAATTCTTAGAGCTGAAATTGATTGTGACACCCAACTTGACATAGTTTGGAATATATTGTCAGACATATTTAATCAATTTAAGATTGATCATGAGATTTGTTAGAAATATTATACTCTTACTGGTCTGATGAAAAATCTACAAATTACAGAGAATATTCTTAAGAAGAATAAGTCAGGGTCTGCTGAAGCTAATGTAGCTCAAGCTAGTTCTTCCAAACTAAGTCAAAAGGCAAAGGTAAAGGAAAGAAAAAGACTCTTACTTCTAGGATACCAAATCAAAAGGACAATGTTTTCACTATAGTGAGAATAGATAATGGAAGAGAAACTACAAAATCTACCTATCCCTTAAGAATGAGAAAAAAAAAAGGCGAGAACAAACTAGGTAATGACAATTTGTTGTTCATTGAGGCTTGTCATATGGTTAATTCTATCGATGCTTAGATCGTAAATTTAGGAGCCACTGACCAGGTTTATAATACTTTACTGGGGTTTAAAAAAACTAGAAAGTTTGCAAGTGAAAAATTCATGTTACAGTTGGGAGATGGCTCAATAGTTAAAGCTCGTGTAATGGGAGATGTTATTTTGAATTTCAATGACTTTAGATTTTTAGAAATAAAGAATTGTAGTTATATTTCAGTGTGTAAATAGAATTTGATTTCTATTTCCTATTTGATGAGACAAGGTATTCTGTTTATTTTGACAATAAAGTTTCTATTAGAAAGAATAAAAGTCTTATTTGCATTGGTACTCATAAGAATAATATTTTCTTTATTCAACCTAACAGCATCTCATTGCAGAATCTTGAAAATAATTTTGAACATGTAGAACCTAAATATAAGAAAGTAGAAATGAGTAGCAATGATGAAACTTATCTTTGACATTTAGAACTTGATCATATTAACCTAAATAGAACTCAAAAATTAGTTAATGATAGAACTCTAAGTTCGTTAATAGTCAAATCATTACCAATTTGCAAATCCTTTCTTGAAGGTAAAATGACTAAAAGACCATTTATTGAAAAAGGTCTTAGAGTTCAAGAATATCTTGAGTTAGTACACAATGATATCTGTGAGTCCATGAATATTATAGCTCGATGAGATTTTGAATACTTCATTACATTTATGGATGATTATTTTAGATTTGGTTATATTTACCTAATGCTATGCAAATCGGATTCTTTTGAAAAGTTTAGAGAATTCAAAACGGAAACTGAAAAGCAGTTAGGAAAGAACATAAAGACCCTTCGATCTGATCAAGGTGGTGAATACCTCTTTGGGGAAATTCTTTAAATTTCTCACAGACAATAGGATCCTATCCCAACTCATATCATTTGGTATGCCTTAACTAAATGGTGTTACTAAAAGAAGAAATAGAATACTTTTAGATATAGTTAGGTCAATGCTCAATTATTAATAATTACCCATATCTTTTTGGGACTATGCCTTAGAAACTACTATGTACCTGTTGAATAGAGTTTCTTCTAAGGTAGTACCTAAGACAATATTCAAACTATGCAAATGATATAAACCTAGTTTGCATTATATCCATATTTTGGGTGGTCCAGTATACATGCTAAAAGGAAAAGCGACTAAGTTAGAATCGCGATCTAGATTGTGTCTATTTGTAGGTTACCCAAAAGGAACAAAAGAGTATTATTTCTATAGTACTGAAGAAAAGAAAGTGTTTTGAGTACAAATACTACTTTCTTGGAAGAAAATTATATGAAAGATTTCAAGCCCAAAAGTAAGTTAGTTCTTGAAGAATTAACTAATGATGTTACTAGCCAATCTATAGAAGATAATATAGAGAAAGCACTTAAGAAAGATAAATTACTTGAAACTCAACACATATCTGATCCTCGTCATAGTGGGAGAATTATAAGACAACCTGAAAGATACTTGGGAATAAGAAAGTCTTATGATTAAGAATCTGATCCTTACACCTACAGTGAGGCAATAAATGATGTTGATAAATATCTTTGGCAAAAGAAAATAGAATCCAAAATAGTGTCCTTGTACTTTAATAAAGTCTGAGAACTTGTATATCCACCTGAAAGGATAAAACCCATTACGTGTAAATGGCTATATAAAAGAAAGAAAGGAGTAGATGGGAAAGTGGAGACTTTTAAGGCAAGATTAGTTGCAAAGGGTTATATACAGAAGGAATGTATCGACTATGAAGAAACATTCTCTCTTGTAACTATGATCAAGTCTATTCGTATACTCTTTATCTATCGCTACATCTCTTGATTATAAAATATGGCAAATGAACGTCAATACTGCATTCCTGAATGGTAATCTTAATGAATGTATCTATATGATATCACCAAAGGGATTCATTAAAAAGAATCAAGAAAGAAAAGTTTGTGAACTTAGAAGATCTATTTATGAACTCAAGCAAGCGTCTAGATCTTAAAACATAAGATTTAATGAAGTAATTAAGTCTTATAGTTTTGAGTGAAACATAGGTGAACTTTTGTCTATAAAAGAATTCAGTACAATAAAGTGATTTTTCTAGTACTATATGTTGATGATATTCTAATCATTAGGAATAATGTTGGATCATTATCATCAGTGAAAGTCTAGTTAGCATAACAATTTGATATGAAAGACTTAGGTGAAACTTACTATATTCTAGTAACACAAATTCTACGAGACAAAAAGAATAAATTCATAACTTTATCACAAGCTTCATTTATAGACAAAATATTGGTTAGATTTGCAATACAAACTTCCAAGAAAGGCTTAATACCTTTTCGCAAAGGAATTATTCTATCTAATAAGAATTCTCCTAAGATAGAAGAAGAGAAAGAATAGATGAGAAATATTTCTTATGCTTCGGTAATGGGAAGTCTTATGTATGTCATGCTTTACACAAAACCAAATATTTATCATACTGTTAAGATTGTAAGTTGTTACCAATCTAGTCCAGGACTTGAACATTGGGGTATAGTAAAGCATATTCTAAAGTATGTTCGGAGAACTAGAAGTTATATGCTTGTATATTCTGGAGAAGATCTAACATCTGTTGGATATATTGATTCGGATTTTCAATCTAATAAAGACTCTAGAAAATCAACCTCTGGTTCAGTCTTTACCCTTGATAGTGGAGGAATATCAAGCAATCTTGTATTGCGGATTCAACCATAGAGCACGAATATATGACATCTTTTGAAGCAGCTAAAGAAATGGTTTGGTTTTGTAATTTCCTTATGAATTTTGAGATAGTAACTAGAGTACAATGACCCATAATACTCTACTGTGATAATAGTAAAGCAGTTGCAAACTCCAGAGAGCCTAAAAGCCACAAGAGGGGGAAATACATATAGAAAAAATATCGTGTTCTCAAAGAAATTGTTCAAAGAGAAGACCTGATAGTGAGTAAGATAGCGTTTGTAGAGAACTTTGCTGATCTTTTACCAAATCTTTGGCCTCCAAAATATTTGAGGACCACGTAGAAAGAATGGGACTACGTGACATGTCATATTTTATTTTAAAGGCCAAGTGGGAGATTATTTGAATAATGTCCTATAAAGTAATTTATTATTTTGACATTATAAACAACATTTATCGGATTATTTATTATTTATTTGTTATTAATAAATTCTATATTATGAATTTCTCTTTCATTTATGTCTCATTGATATACATGTGATGTTTATATTTATCTTATACAAACATCTAAAAGATTCTGAGACATATAATAAGTAATAAAGAATTATTCGTATGATGAGTTCATATGTGGGAGACATTACACTATTTATTTTATTATGTCTAAATTAAATTGTTCACATTCTACATATTGAAAATGAAATATTTTACTATGCTATAGAATGTAGTGTTGTCTGTTTGATTAATAAAGTCTCTAATTATCGAAGTGAGTCTTCGGATAGAAACACTAGTGTATGATAAGAAAGTTATAATAGCATTGTACAAGACTGAGTGAATCAGAATTTGAGATTAAGTGTCGTAACTCAAATTTCTAATTTCACTAATTTAGCACTATTGTAGAAAATCTTAATCCTAGTAATTAACGAACTTACTTTCATGTGTTTCATATTTTTGATTTACTAAAAGACTAATTCTGATTTATGGTTTGAACCCTGGTATCTTGGAAGATAAGATGTATGAAATGTATAGAACGTTTTTCATAATGGACGCTATGCATATAATATCACTTTGAGTTTTTTCATGTACTTAAATAATATAAACTAGGGTCCTAGTATTCACTATATAAATTTGATTGTGTTGGTATAAGCAGATACAAACACTATAGTCAATTATTATCCATTAGATGAAAAATAACAACTCAAAGGTAAATATATGCTATAGGGGTAATATGATAATTTCACTTTACTAGTATGACATTTCATTGAGGGTACGTCTACAGGTATAGTATATGCTAAATAGATCGAGTTAATTAGTTGATAACAAGCTTCACTGAAAATAAACGATATTTAGTTCAAGAATTTGATATTGAGCCTATAATAGTGTACCCCAATATTAATAGATAAAGCTCAATCATAATTATAAGTTAATTATAATTGTGGGTATATAGTCCATTAGAGCTTGGGCTTTATGGATCCATCTAGTTCCTTGTCTAGCTCAAAGTTATTTAATGATCAATTAAGTCCAATATGCCCAATAGTTATTTGATGATTAATTGAGTCCAATAAACACAATAGGTTTACTAATGTCTCTATAATTAAGAAAAAAGTTCTCTAGTTGCTAGTTACATGAGTTACACGTGAAACACCCATGAGAGGAGAGTGTTACACACATAATAGAGAGAAAGGAAGAGCAGAGAAAAATGGCTAACCCTAGGGATTCACTATTCTTGGAGTCTTGACCATCCCGGAGAAATCGGTTCGAAGAGATTGCCTTCTTGTTCGTCTGCGGATTTCTTTGTTAAGGATCAAGAAGGTGATCATCCACCGAATCAATCAAACGACTTTCGAGAATAAATAGGAAGATGAGAAAGTTGTGGAGTGAATTCAGGTATTATTCTTATTTAGATCAAGAGTTAAATTATTTTAGATCGCGATCTAAAATATTTTTTGAAAAAAAAAATTTGAAACGACCTACTCTGCTGCGTTTCTAAATTTGATAAAACTATGATGTTTTTGAAAATAATTTTACGAAAATATTTTCTAAAAATTTATTCTAATAAATACCAACAGAGTCTATTTCTGATAAGTTGGTTGCTAAAATTGATGACTTTAATACTCAATGGGATTAAATTATCCATGATGTCAAAGAAATACATAGTAAGTTGGAAGACATAAGAAAAGAATTTAATAGTATGAACATACTTTTTAACAATCTTTGTACATAAATTGCTAAGACCTTTAAAGAATTTTGTGAGATCTATGTTGAAGAACCTAGTCTATTGTTCGTAGTCCGTCTACACATAAACCTAAATATCAACTTCTAAACTTTGGATCGAATACATGTTTATTTGATTTTCTTTCTAATATTATTAAGTTTTTTATTAGGTCCTATAAAACTAAACTAAAATTTAATTATAATAGCTTGATAACAAATTAAAAAATCATATATTATTAGCCACTATTTCCTTTTTTTTTTTTTTTTTTTTTTTTTTTTTAAGGAAAAAAAGAAGAATCAGCAGTTCTCAACGTACGCTCTTTATCCAGTTTTCGCTGTGGTAACCAATTAGGCAGGACGGTCTCTTCCAGAACTACAAGTGAAATGACAACATTCATGTTAATGTGCCTTCGTTAGCAAGCAGAATAAGAAATCATTGACCTGATAAAGATGGTAGGCACCCTTGCATCGGTGGTGTTGGACACCGTATTAATTCCCGATAGCATCACTCGTCATTTTATGGTAGTTTGGTTCCGTTCTTCTTAAAAAGAGTAGTGGGGCCGAGGGGTTTTTCAGTGAATTGTATAGAGAATTGGGGTTGTAGGCATAATTAGCAAAACATTGGGGGCGAGACCACGAAAATTTAATGTAGAAAAATCCTCCGACGGGAATGACTTGAGAGAATATAGATTCTCCGTCTCCTTCTGCGCCACGAGCTCCGGCGCCGGCAGATCTGAAATTGTAACCTCTCTCTTCTCATATAAGAGTTTTGTATATCTATCTTCCTTATTTCCCCCACTTTTTTTGGGTCATATATAGATATATAATATATTGTATAATATTTGGCGAAATTTCTCTGCTAAGACAACCAACAATGGCGGAAGAAGGGAAAGCAGATGAGCAATTGTTTCAGCTCCTCTCTGGTCTCCTCCATCAGGTATCAATCAATTGTTTCATACGCTTTTGCTTGCCAACACGATGTCGTTTTGTTTTTCCTTTGATATGTCCAATTTCTCTATTATTTGATTATTCTGGTGTTTATGAATAAGAGAGTGGTTTATTGGTGATTTTAACCAATTGGGTATGGTTGAAAATACTTTAATTTGATCGTTTGATGCGATATGTGACATGGGTTTTGAGGAATTTTAACTGCCTTGAAGTACAAATTCATGCCCCTGATTGATTTTTTGGAATCAGGATGAGTGAGAATATTCTATAATTACTTTGGAACTATGTTTGAGATTTTCTTGAGCTGTTGGATTAGAAAAATGCTTAAAAGAGTATGAAAAATGCAGTAATTCTAGGCGTTACATGAGATTGGATCAAATTTTATAAAAGAAGTGATGATGCTTGTAGAGCTAATTGTAGTTGGCCTCAAAATATTGTTATAAAATACGGGCTTATAGTATCTGCTATTATAGAGGAGTAAATACAAGGTGTTACTTCAGTTATATTTAGCAGTAAACATCACCTGAGGCACTTTTGATGTAGAACAGGAGTTTTGGACAAAATTGCTTGTGCATTTATTTTCTGAATAATGTGACTATTGCAAATATTGGAGTGAATATATTTATATTTTTGTATATTGCAAGACTTAAGCTCGAAGTTCTTTGATGCTTATAAAAGCAAAGAGAGAGGGGGGGAGAGGGGGGTTTGTTAACTTTGGGGCTTCTGTATTGGAATTCTTCTCTAATTTTGTCCACAGAGGTCCAACTTTTTATGATCTTAGGAATTGGAAGCATATTGTTTGTGTTATTATTATCCCATTCTTTCTTGGAAATGTTTTAGTGTTATTTCTTCTCTGTTCTGTAGGTTTTCTCCCTGCTTTGCTTCTTTTGGGTGGACTTGTCCCTCTTATTCTTGTTCTGTCCTTTTTAACAAAATTATTGTTTCTTAAAAAGGAAATAGTTTTTTTTTTTTTTCAAAGCAAAGGAAGAAAGAAAGAGTTCTGCCGTTTAGTGAGGAGCTATAAGATTATAGGATCGGTAGTAGTAGCTGACTAGTTTGGATTGGATGTTAGTTAGTGTAAGGTTGCAATTCTATAAAACTAGAAAAGTTGCCCATTCTCTTCTGCTGCTGAGAAAATCATTCTTTTTCCTTGGTCAAATGGACATATTTCTCTACACTTTGCAGTCAAATTTTACTAGGAACACCTTATTTACGTATGAAATATGTTCTTGAAAGAAAATCATTTCCGTTTTCCTTTCCTCTACACAGATGGACATGTTTTTCTGATAATAATCTTTGCAATTTTCTCATACAATTCTACACCTCTCTTTTCTATATCTCACACTAACACCTCAGTAAAATATATTAGTTTTTTTTTTTTTTTTTTTTATAAGAAACAACTTGTATTAAAAAGGGGGAAAAAGAATGGTGAATAAGAAATCCACTGAAGAAAACAAAAAGGAAAAAAAAGGGGTCTCCAATCCCTGACCATGTCAGAAAAGGAAAAACTACCAAAAACTTTTACATCGTGTAACCATAAGGCTACCCAAAGTCTAATCTTGTCCCACACTAAATCTGCACAATCTTCAACTCCTCAAAAATCCTTCTATTTCTTTCCAGCCATAATGCCCAATAGCCTACTAAAACAGCTACCTTCCAGAGGAGTCTTCCTTTCTTGTTCAAATTAAAACCCTGACCTAATTCCATCAAGACGGAATAAGATCTTGGGATCACCCAACTCCTTCCAAACTCCTTCAACAACTTTACCAAAGCTTTAGAGAGAAACTACAATGAAGAAATAAGTGATTTGTAGACTCACAATCCTTTTTACATAGGACACACCATTCTAGGGATAAAAGTTGATACGGTCTTCTTTTTTGTATCGCCTCCTGAACATTCAATTTTCCCAAAGCTAACAACCAAGTGAAAACCTTAACTTTAGATGGAGCTAGAATTTTCCAAAAGATCTTAGCTGTAAGTAGTGTTGGTCCAGTAACATCGTGGCTTAAGCAAAGAAAAGCTGACTTGCCGAAAAAATTCCTGACTGATCCTTCATCCAAACTCTGCTATCTTCAATGTTAGAACAAAGTCTTACCGATGAAAGCCGATCGATTAACTCCAATACACAAGGAACTTCCCTATCACTCAAGTTCCTCACCAAATGAAAGTTCCAGCCTATTGAGTCTCTTGAATTTCAGGCTGGATCCTCATAAAAATCTGAAACGAGGTTATTCTTGGAAACAGATAATCTATACAACGAGGGAAAAGTACAATGTAAAGTGTTGTCCCCTACCTAAAGATCCTCCCAAAATCTGATTCTTGTACCATTGTTTACTTTAAAACTCACATGCTGGAAAAAATCTTCATAAAGTGAGGATATTGCTTTCCACAAACTCCTTAAAGTCACCCTTTCTGCCACCGCAGCATCCCACTGATTAGGATTTAGACTATACTTGCTCTTGACAACTTTATACCACAGCGCACTCTTCTTATTAGGAAAACTCCAAAGCCATTTCATTAAATGAGCTTTGTTTTTTGCAAGGACCTTACCAATACCAAGCCCACCCTGTATCTTTGATTGACAAACCACATTCCAAGCTACCAAATGATCACCTCCTTCCCGCAGAAAATCACACATTAACTTCTCAATCGCTTCTATCACTCTACAAGGGGCTCAAAATAAAGACAGATAATAAATTAGAATAGAGGAAAGCACTAGCTGTATGAGTGTTAATCTTCCACCCCTCGAAAGAAAAGCTTTCTTCCAACCATCTAGCTTTTTTGCTACTTTCGCAGTCCCAAGTTTCCAAAAATCAATCTTGCGAGGAATACCCCCCAGAGGCATACCCAAATACTTGCTAATTTCCCACTTCACAACCCACACAAGTAGCCAAGGATTGTAAATATTCATCTCCCACATTGATTCCCAACAACGTTCTTTTGCACATATTGATTCGCAACCCAGAGAAGAAAACTTCAAGCAATTTAATCAAATTATAAACTTATCACGATCATCGTCTAAAAAGAACAAGGTGTCATTGCAAATTGCAGGTGTGAAACCTCTACACTATCCCGTCCCACCACAAACCCCTTAACAATAGTACTAGCCTTAGCTTTATCAATTAACCTGCCCAACCCATCTACAACTAGGGTAAACAAGAAGGGAGATAATGATCTCCTTGCCTTAGTCCTCTCGAGCCTTCAAACGTCCCTCTCGATCTCCTATTAACGAAGATGGAAAAATAAATTGATGACAAACAACCCAAGATCCATCTCCTCCACCCCGACCCAAAACCTTTTTTCTCCAACAAAAAGTCTAGAAAAGTCCACTCCACATAGCTATATGCTTTCTCAAAATCAATTTTGAAGACAATTCCTGCTTTCCCCAACTTCCTGTAATCCTCAACAGTTTCATTTGCAATCAGTATCACATCTAAGATTTGTCTCCCCACTACAAAAGCACCTTGAGTCTCAGCTATGGTATCTTCAAGTACTTCTTTTAATCTTAAAAAAAGGACTTTAGAGATAATCTTGAATAAACTTGTCACCAAGCTAATCGGTCTGAAGTCTTTGACCTTGCACGAGTTAGTTTTCTTAGGAATAAAGCAAATGTAAGTTAAATTTGTGACATGATGGACTATACCATCTTGTTCAAACTCTCTAAAGACCCTTACCAGATCTTCCTTAAGCACATCCTAATTTTCTTGGAAAGCTGCCATTGTGAATCCATCTGAACCTTGAGCTTTGTTGCCATCACAAGCAAAGACTGCTCTTCTTATTTTTGCTTCATCAAAAGGCCTTTCCAACCAGTCCTTCAAACTTGATGGAATAGGTTTCCAATCTACTCCTTCAAATCCCTTGAAGTCCAACTCTGCCGACTTGTAAAGAGACTAATAAAACTCGGTCACTTCCTTCACAATATCCTCTTCTTTATCAACAAAATTCCCATCTTCCAAGTCCAACTTTGTAATGGAATTCTTAGTCTTTCTTGCATTCATTAATCTGTGGAACAAGTTTGTATTGGCATCTCCTTCCTTAGCCCAACTGAACTTTGATTTCATACGTAGTTCTCTCTCCTTCAGAGTAATTTCCTCCAACTCGCCTTTAACATCAAATCTATCTTGCTTTAATTGATCATTCCAGCTGCCCGAGCCTTCCAACAAATCCAGCTCCCCAATTCTTCTCATAAGTGATTGTTTGACCATTCTCGTATCCCCAAAAACCTCAACATGCCATTTTTTTTCCTTTTCTTTAATGATCTTCAGCTTAGATAAGAATTTGTAGCCTTCCCACCCCGAGATGTGAGTGTCATTCCATCATCTTTCAAATTCTTTGTTGAGCAATTTGTTTTCTAGCCACATATTTTCAAACTGAAAGGGAATAGGTCCTCAGCGATTCGGATTGGAGTCCAAGGTTAACGGACAATGGTCGGAAACTATTCTAACCTCCAACTCCTGCCTTGTACCTGGAAAAAGACCCTCCCAACCCACAGTGAAGAGGAATCTGTCCAATCGGTAGCAAATTGGTTGATTCCTAAAGTTGGACCAAGTAAATTGTCCATTACTCGGTGCAGAATCCTTCAAGTTCAGCTCCCTAACTAGCTCATCGAATTGTAGCATACTTCTTGTGTTACTGCTGCTATTAAGTTTCTCCTGCACCCTTCTAACAACGTTAAAGTCACCTCCAATACACCACTTCTCACCACACAAACTCTCCAGGCCAGCACTTCATCCCAGAAACAATCTCTGGGACCAGAATTTCTCGGTCCATACACACCGGTAAACCACCAGTCAGTCATACCTTCCATATCAAAAAGGATGGATGCTGAAAATTGACCTAACATCGTCTCCCTGACTTTAATAGTTTTGACATCCCACAAGATTAAAATCCCCCCTGCCCTTCCCTCAGCCGGTAACATTAACCATTCTTTAAACCTAGAATGCCATATACTATCCACAAACCTCCTATCAACCCCTTCCCTTTTGGTTTCTTGCAAGACAATAATATCAGG
The DNA here is from genome assembly GCA_002914805.1 of Parasponia andersonii. NCBI lineage: Eukaryota > Viridiplantae > Streptophyta > Magnoliopsida > Rosales > Cannabaceae > Trema > Trema andersonii. The sequence goes on from JXTB01000057.1 coordinate 62,480, forward strand.
ATTTATTTGGAAATTGCTTGCTTAATTGCTCTCCTTTTTGTAGAAGAGCCGCTCCCTCTGATGTTCCAAGACAAAATCTTCATAGATTACCTCTGAAGCCCCTCTTTCCTTCACTAGTGAATAGACTTCAAAACATCACCAATCACTTTCCAGTTGAGATGGGATAAAATGATTATGCTCACTTAGTCTCTCTGTCCTATTAGGCTTGTGCTGTGATCTCATATTTATCTGTTATTCATGCGGTTAAAATTTCGGTTATGCCATGAGCAAACATTTAGTAGTAGTTTTACTTTTTCCCATATTATTATGTTTGTTTCCAGACAATTTAAGCATTAAGACCTGAATACAACTTGATGCCCAAAGGGAATTTAGTCCTTTTTAAATTTTCAGTAGAAGGGCTACAGCCAAATATAACCTGAAAACTACTAGAAGCTTTGATTCTATTTTTTTCACTACTGAGGACAAGTGATCAAGCTATTATAGCTAGTCCCTAGTTACCAACATTTAATGCAGCCAATAATGTTGGAAGTAATGGTTGAAGATTCAGTGATAAACTTTTAGTTTAATTATGAAGATTAAATGCAGTCAAATATTATTAAAGGAAGTGGTTGAAAATATGCTGATGAAAACCTTGATAAAGACGTTTTTAAAAGTGTTTGTATGATGCAAGGACAAGTAGACAAGAGAACAAGAGATAAAGGAGAGGGAACTTATTCTGCTATCTTGTTAATTTGATTATTTATTTTCGTGATGAAAATGCAAAAAATTCCACCTGCCACTCGATGTCAAAATTAAATTGTGCCTGATGAAATTGATATGTGCTTTTTGAAATATATATATATATATATTTATATTGGGTATGTGGGGTTAATTACACACTACTATCCTTTCAGTTTATCTAAATAGTGTTTGCATTTCATTCTCTTTGACCCCAAAACACCATTCCTCATTAACTCGAGTTTTTACAGGTGGAAACATTGACCAACCAAGAGGAAGTTGAACTGCGTTCCAAAATTGAAGCACTTGGATTAGAGGTTACAAAAGTTCCTTCAAAATCGACGCAGCATCTGGATGAGGTAGCTATTATTTTCTCTTACAGCCTTTTTTTTATTTATTTGATAAGAAACTGCTGTTACAGCCATTTTTAATGTTAAAGCTTTTGAATGTGGAGATTTTCATTTAGTACTTGCACATCTGGATATGAAAATGACCATCTCATAATCTTTGTTTCGTGTTCGATGATCCATTGTGGTAACAGTTGGAAATAGCCAAGGAGTTGGATAAATTGTCAGCCAAGCTAGATGATGTGGATGAGATGATATCTTCAGCAATGGCTTCAGATCCTCAAGTGCAGTCGCTCTTGAGCGGCACCGCAGATGTTTGGGTGCCGGTTATCACAGCCACTGCTGATGAGCGGCGTAATTTTACATCATCCATTGCAGATGATAACCCCAACGCTCAAGCGAAAGGTTCGGATTAGCTGCAGTCATCTTGCCCCAATGTTTTTCGCAAGTTATTGCTTTTAGTGCATGCATTGTGTTCTTATATTTAACAAATATTTTCCTCTTCTGTTTTATATTGAATGAGAAAGAAAAGTAATAGTCAAGTTTCTTGTCTACCAATCATTGGACGTTGTAAGTATTCCGTTTTTCAAGTGGGTTGTGGAGTGTTGGAACAAGATGTTGTTTAAGAATATAGAAACTGATACAAAAAATATGAATGAATGAAGATAAAGTTACAGTTTTCAGCATTAACATGAAATGAAAGTATTGTGCATACATGATCTTACTTTGATGGAGGCAAATTTGCTATCAGACTAATCAACCATATTACGATTGACCCAGTTATCCAAAATACAACAAAAAAGACCAGTAATCCAGCCAAGATGGTTAGGAATGGAGGACCTTGGGCAGCATCACTCGCCTTCCCATCGGATTTTTCTTGGATGGAATCTTGCCCTGAAGGATTTGAGTTTGATGCGTAAGCAACAAACCTGTTTTGTCCCACTTGACGACTTAATGCACCCTTGATTCTGTATACAAAATATGAATATTTAAAATTACAAAGTTCAAACTAACATTAAAAAATATTACCGTGGAACTAACAATCAAAAAGCATCTCTCTGGAAGTAGCATGACCATGCATGTAACTCGGATGCTCTGGCAAGTAACACGGATGCTACTAAAGAAAGAGAATCCCCAAATTGATATCAACTGTTTCATCTCAAACTTGGATGACACCTTCCTATTAATATTGGCAACAAGCAACCATGAATCAACGTCGTCTAGCAACTCGGCACAAATTACACAGTTTTATAGTACAAGTAGGATCGTGGCTGGTTGTTCCATGTAGGAACACAGACCTCTACATACTCGTGATTTTTTGCAACAATCTCCAATTTTCACTGCATTCCAGGAAAACAATGAATGCAATTTAATATGTCCGTATTCTATTGTACGTTGACAATAATGGTGTCATGTACCAGATTAATGTTAGTAAACTACTGTTTCATCAGCATGTCTACTTAGACCAAAGTCAAATGCTTTAATATCCTTGAACTCAACGTTTCCATGGCTCTGCAGAACCTACACCTATATGGAAATAAAGCTACCTACGACCTCCTTTTCCAAACCGAATCACTAGCATTTGAACCCTGCCATGAGCAACTAAGCATGCCAATACTTAAATCTTAGTGGGTTATCACAAGGTTTCCAAATGAATAAGGTTCAGTCCAAGAAAGGAAAAAAAGATTTAGAAGAGAGAACCTCAAGGACAAGAAGCAAAACTTTCCAATCAGCCAAAAACGTTAAAGAGAGAGCTGTCCATAGCATTTAACAAATTAACCAAGAGACTTTCATTCCAACATAGTTCAGAGGCTCAAAAACAGAACAAACTGAACGGATAGGGACACAATGAGACAAAGATAAGCAATGAAGTCTACAGAACATCTCCAACAAAGAAGAAATACCACAACTACCCTCCAAAAAACAAATCCCATTCCTTTTGCCAAACACTACTAAATATTGAATAAAAAGCTCTGAGAAATTGGTTATCTAGGATTTCTTCTGGATTTTCTGCCCACCAACTTAGAGTCTCATCTATTAGGATCAAGCCCATGTTTAGTCTTAAAGATGCTCTGCTCAACTCAGCCTTAATCTCAATTGCTCAGGATCAACTACATGAATTCTCAGAACCTAATTAGCCTTTGCCAATGAAACTCTCATTCTCATTCAGGGCTATCTCAAAACTAAAAATTTCCATCAGCTTCCCTAATGACTAGAAGTGTAAGCATCAAGATGGCATGCATCTATGAACAATGGAGTAAACATCAAAACTTTTAACTACTAACACAGACTACAAAAAAACCAATTAAAGCTTAAACAAAATTTGAATTTCCATGAAAATAAAATTGATTAAAAAATGTATTGAAATAATTACCTTGAGGTACAAACGTAGCTTCATATTCAAGATATTACAATGGTCTTTTTGGCCAACATATACCTGTAATATTATGTTAACGCAGATCTTCAATTTACGTGGGTCTAAACAATTCCATACCATATCATTTCCCTCTGCAATAAAATCTTGCCTGACCCACAAATTGATATGAAGAGAAAGAATCCTGATTAAATGTGAGTATCCAAAATGATAATTCACTCACCACCTAAGCTCTTGCTAGAAACTAAAATGGATGTAAGCGATATCCTGACTATAAAATACTACCACCTTTTCTTCTTAATCAAAACAAAACTCAAAGTCACTTTATTCTTTGGAAAATCTCTGGTATAGTGCTCCCTTCTTGTCACATTGGCAACACTTACTTTTTCGAGACTTATTCTTTACTCTAGACTTTCGTTCTATAATCCCCCTTATCATTAAACCCTCTCCCTGAGACTCCAATATCTCTATCATCCAACACCATTCTCTTCAACTCCTCTGGGCTCTGAGTTGAGTGCTACCTTTACCTTCTCAACAGTCAAAACTTTGACGGTCAAGCTTCCATGTATCAATCAAGTGCTCATAAGAATTCGGTAAGGAGCATAAGAGGATAATAGCTTTATCTTCCTCATCAATTTAAGCATCTATATTCCTTAGATTGAAAAAAAATTCTTGTCAAATATTCAAGCGTCAACCAAACATAACAAGCAAAACCCACTTCCACGAGGCACTTTTACAGACTTCTTCATTTGACACCATTCTTTTGCATTTCAAACCATGGATCACCCAAATGCAGGCATAGTTCAGCCATAAATCTTCCTTTGAGAAGCATAGTGTATGTATAAATATAAAGAGTAAAGACCCTTTTCAAGGCTGCAGAAAACTATTAGAGTAGACCTGTTAAGCCCTCGTTTAAAATTAAATTCTCTATAGATCGACCATTAATCATCTACCAAACTAACAAACTAGAGATCTTTGTGATTGTGAGACTCACAAGCCCAAAACTCAAAAACCCATTAACACACTTGCATGCCTGCTTATTCAGACTCCTGAGGAAAGATCAAAGCATTAACGGGAATGAAAAATCTGAAAGACAAAAATGAAAATTTTGAAGCAACTTTGGGACACAGAGTGTAGCAATACCTGAAATCGAGTGAGTTTAGAGAGAGGTCCTGGGTAAGTTTGGGAGGACTCTGAGGTACGCCATTCGGGCGATGCAACCGAGGAATCGCTTGGGATGGCAGCGATGATCGAGACAGAGCACCGTAACCACATAAAGAGGAAGAGAGGGTTCCCATTTTCATGACCACCAGTTTAAGTGTTCGATGTTTCGTCCATTTAGAAGGAACGAGAAAAAGAAAACCAATGTGGATTAATATCATTTTTGGCCTCCCAATTATATCCAAATCCCATTTTAGCCCATAAACTTTACAAAGTTCCAAATCTTGACACGATCCAAATCCACCAAAATGTCTTTTGCTTTTAAAAATAGGGATAATTTCATTAAAATACTTGAGTTCTAACTTTTTTTGCAAAAAAAATTCTGACTTTTGAATGTTTGCAAAATAATGTCCGACTTGTAAATTTTTACAAATTAATACCCTAATATTTGAAATTCTTATAAATTTATAACTTTAATGTTTAATTAGTTAATTTTAATAATAAAAAATGATAATAGTCATTATTAACTTAGTTAAAATTTATTAAATAATAATAAAATTTTTGAAAAAATATTTATAGTTAGCTTATTTCACTTTTCATTTAAAATAAAGTAAAAAATTATAACGAGAAGTAAAAGTAGTTAATTGTTAAAAAAAATAAGAGAGATAAAAAAATTATTTTTTTTGGCAATTAACCAAAAATAATAATTATAAAATAATTTTCGATAATATACTAATATCTAAACATTTTTAAAGTTGATGAGAGAAGTTTGTATCTTTTAATTTGGTCATAGTATAAATATACAAAGAAAACAAAAACTGAAGGTATTAATTTGTAAAGATCGTACATATCAGAATATTAATTTATGGAATTCAAAAATGATGGTATTAATTTACAGATATCGTAAATATGAGTGTATTAATTTGTAGAATTCCAAAAGTGAGATTATTAATTTGCAGAAGTTCAAAAAAATGGTATTTTTTGCAAAAAATTAAAAGCGAGAGTATTTTTATGTGATTAACCCCTTAAAAATAAATCGAAAAGAGTACGCATTTTATACTCACATCGCATTATACTTTTAATAAAGAATAAATAATAGCAAAAGTTCTTTTTCTTAGTCAAAATCTACACTAATATACGTATTTTTTTTCCTAATGGCGAAAGTACCTTTCATCTAATTTTTATTGCAACCATCAAATTTTTTTGTTAAATGTCACCTCAGGAACACATGTTGCATTCTAAGGCTAATTGTAATTTAAAAACACAAAAAAAATGAAAAAAAAAATAGGTAAATGAAAAAAAATAAATAAAATAAAATAAAAAGAAGAAAGAGTTAAAAAAATAAAAAAAAAAAAGGAAAAATTAGACAGTTAAAATAGCTTTCTCTCATATGTTATGAGGCAACCCAGAACCTAACAGTAATACATTCATTATCACTTTTAAAGACGATTTTTCCTCTTAGCAACACTATTTGACTGAAGCGAATAAGGTAGAGTGATTTCATATATTATTATGTGTTGTGCACAGAATTCACCAAAAGGTGATTCATACTCTCTATTTATGTCACTTTTAATCATCTTAATCTTTTTAGTAAGTTGATTTTCAACCTTATTCTTTAGAGAATAAACTTCTCTATTGCTTCATCCTTAGATTTTAATAAAAATACATAACAATATTTTGTACTATCATCGACAAAAATAATAAAATACTTATTACCTCATCTTGTTTGTACAAATTTTAAATCACAAATGTCACTATGAATTAAATCAAGGGATTCATTATTTCTTTCGATAGTTTGAAAAGATGACCTTATCAATTTTGCCTCAACACAAGTTTAACACTTATATTTTGTATAAATTTGGAAAGCAGGAATATGATTCAAAATAATTAATATACATATAGTATCATAATTAACATATACTAATCTACTATGCTATAAAGAAGAAGACTCAATTAAATATGTAGAATAACTAACTTTATTGATATTGGGCTTTACAGTCATTATATTAAGTTTGAACATACCCCCACATTCATATTCTTTTCCTACAAAAAGACTACCTTTGGTCAGTATAAATTTATTTGACTCAAATACCATACGGAATCCATCCTTATTTAGTAATGAACTAGACACTAGATTTTTGCAGATATTCGGTATGTACATCACGTTGTTTAGAATTAGTTCCTTTCCATAAGTCATCTTTAGTACCACTTTACCTAGAAATAGCCAGTCATAAATGCTAGGCAGGTTTTTTTGAAACTACAATCTTAATTGATATCATTGTAGTTTTTAGATTTAAAAGCTTTGTAATTGATCAAAATGAACAGAAAAAAATTGAACTACAATAAAAAGTTGAGGTTAATATGATCTAATTTTTAGCCCAATATCTGTGTTCGCAAGTATGGGTACATATGAACTCATACAAATTCAAGCCTAAGACTAATGATTTGTACCCCTCCCCTTACGCGTGCTTGAGAGAGTATTTATGGTAGTTATTCTTACTACTATTACAAAACATGAGCTTATATATGCTACTTGATCCAAACATTTCTCAATAATGTGCGACTCAAGCATTTTACTTTCATTTTTCTATCTCAATAGTGTACTTTTGAGCTGCAATTTCTCATTTATTTGTACACCATTTTGAGCGTGTGAATATATAAGATCGATGTCTTCGCAGAAGAAAACAAGAATTCACCAAGACCTTTTATCAACAAGATGTGAGTCATACTCAATTTTTAGTTTCAAAATAGTTCATAAAATTGGTTTTATGACACAAATTTGGACCTTGCAAAATACATATGCTTCAAGCCTAAGACAAGCCCAATATTTTAATCAATTTCTTAATCTATTTTCCAACAAGAACCCCCTGAATTACAATTTTTTCCTTTTTTTCTATTTAATAAGAATCTCGGATTTAAACTTAGGCCTGATTTGTCAAATTTCATTAGCTTGTTTACTTATTTATTTGGAACACACTATTTTAAGATATTCTTTGCATAATTAGTTAAATTTTGGAAGGATGAATATATTTTTGATTCTTTTCTATTCCTCTTTAAACCCATCCACTTTCCCTTCCTTTTCATTATAGATTAGCAAAATATGCCCTTACTTATCAAATTGGCCTCTTAATGTTATCTGATATTAAAAAAAAGGACATAAAAGACAAAATACCCTTGATGACTAGTAAATAATCCCTTATTAACATCAAAGGCCACATTTTAAATAAAAGATTTAAAATTTAATATTAAAATGACCCCAATTCAGTAAAAAGATTAAATTCAAATTTCGGATAGACTAAATCTAGTGGCAATCCTTTGCACAAGATTGCATCATAGCTCTTAAAGTGTGGCCTTAACCCTCTAGAATAGGTTGCGACCCAATTCATTTGCAAAATTACTTATAAAATTTAGAACTTGGGGCATTTTTTTTTTTTTTTCACTTCGTTTTAATAAATGTTTATTTTTCTCTTTTATAATTAAATAATCAAATATATGCATTTTTACACTTGTTATATTTATTTATATATTAGTTTTAGTTTTTGTGTTGAGTATATTAGTTTTTATACTGGATATATCATATTTTATACTTGGTATATAGACTAATATACCAATAAATTTGATAGAGTATTTGAAAAAGAAAAATGCACATTTACTTAAAATGAGTCCAAAATTTGGTCATTTTTGCCATAAGGCCTTTTGACAATATTTTATTTTTTTCGAAACTATTTTTTTTTGCCTTTTAAATTTAATTCAAGATTTTTTTTTTTATTTTCACTATTTCTTTTGATCTTATTGATTGTCTATTAAGGTGTTTCATCCTTTCATGTTTTTTTTTTTTTCCAGGTTAATCACGTACAAATACTTTAAGTTTTAATTTTTTAGTTAAAAAACCTTGATTTTTGAATATCTGCAAAATAATACCTTCATTTTAAATTTTCACAGAATAATATCATGATTTTTGGAATTCTGCAAATTAATACCATCACTTTTGAATTCTGCAAATTAATAGCTTGATATTTACGATTTCTACAATTTAATACCCTCTTTTGTTTTCTTTGTATATTTATACTACCAGCAAATTAAAAGATGTGAATATCTCTTGTTAACTTATTAAAAATGTTTAGATATTATTATATTATCGGAAAGTATTTTATAACTACTTTTTTTTAGTTAATTGCTAAAAAAACACAATTTTCTTTTTATCTCTCATGTTTTTTTTTTTTAATATAATTAACCACTTTTACCTCTCGTTCTAATTTTTTACTTTTCTTTTTTAAATGAAAAGTGAAATAAGCTAATTACAAATATTTTTCAGAAATTTTTTTATTATTTAATAAGTTTTAATTAAGTTGATGATGGTTGCTACCATATTTTTATTATTAAAGTCAACTAATTGGACATTAAGATTATAAATTTGTATGAATTTCAAATCTTAGGGTATTAATTTGTAAAAATTTTAATTGTCATGATATCAATTTGCAGAATCTAGAAGTGATGATATTATTTTGCAGAAATTCAAAAGATAAATTATTATTTTATAGAAATTTAAAAATAAAAATATTATTTTGCAGATATTTAAAAATCAGAATTTTTTTTTTCAGAAAAATTAAAATTAAGAGTATTTTAACGTTATTATCCTTTTTTTTTCCTCTCCAAATTAAATATTAAATGATATTAGGGGATCAATTAGATATATATACACGACTCAACGGGTAGGATTTTAGAAAAGCCGTCCCCGGCCGACCCTTTGCGGCTTTGCCTTCTGTAAATGAGTCCAAAGAAATTCAATTCATTGCGGTCCATTCAACTTTCAGGGGTGGATAGATTGTGTGTAAGAAAGAGCCAAATGTAGCCAAAAAAAAGTTTATAAAAATGAGAGTGGGCCCCTTCATTTTTTTTTTTTTCATACTTTTGCATTTGCAACTTCACACTAAACAACAATGCTGGTCTACCAAGACTACAAGACGATCCCCCTCTCTTCTCTCTCCTCTCTCTCTCTCTCTCTCTCTCTCTACAGTACCAATAAAAAAAGGAGAAAAAAAAATTCTCTCTCTTCCTCCCTACATTTTCCTACCAGAAGTACTACAACTACACTTTTCTGTGGTTTCAGAGTCGATGATGATGAGGCGCAACATCTCCAAATCGACCATCTATGCTTTTCGCTTCAGCAAATTCACTTCCATATCGGTATGTCATCTTCTTCTTCTTTTCTATTATTCTTACTGTTTTATAAGAATGCCAAGAAGACTGGATATCTCTCAGTTTGTATTCGTTTTCAATTTTTCATATGATGAATGTTATTCATTCGCGTTAAATTTTTCTGGGTCTTTGATCTTTTGACTAGAAACACAACCTATATAGAGTAAATTTACCCGTTCTTTCATTTTTCTATTTTTCTATTTTTTTTTTTTTATCAATCTATTTATTTATTTTGCTTTATGGCTTTTGCCTATCCTCCACTGGGAATTTGATGTTTTAGTATCATGTTTCCTTATAAAAAGGGATTGGTCATTTAGCTACTCTTGATCATTTATTTCCGATGTTTATGTCGTATTTAACATTTTTGAATGACAGGTACGTTTACTAATTCGTAACGAATAGAATTGTAGGAGGGTTTTGCAAAGAAATGAGAAGCAATAAAAGTATAAACTTGTTTTCTAATTATGTAAATAAACACATGAATGATGAGAAAGAATAACGCTTTCTTGTTTTCTTTGCAATTACAGTTCATTTACATATTAGTAAACGTGGCAAAAAAGTCTCCAAGTACTTTTATCTAGCTTTTTTTCTGCTTAAACAATTATTATTTTTTTTTTCTGATTTAAATTAAGAACTTCCTCAAGGAAGTATTGTTGATTAACAATATATACCTGTATTTGTGCTTTTTGCAATAGGTGAGGTTTGGAAATGGGTCAAATACTGCCTCCAAAAGTATTGAGGATGAAGGTTTATGTAGTCAAATGAGGTGGTATGGTACTTGTATTGCAAAGTTGCCAGAAGAAGTTCCCAAAGACGATAACTCTGTTTCTCAAATGTTAGTTGATTCATTTGGAAGGCTGCATACTTACTTGAGGATCTCATTAACAGAGCGTTGCAATCTACGATGTCACTATTGTATGCCTTCGGAGGGAGTGGACCTGACTCCCAAACCTCAACTTCTGTCCCAGGATGAGATTCTTCGCCTGGCCAATCTGTTTATCGGCTCTGGGGTCAGTAAAATTCGTTTGACCGGGGGTGAGCCCACTGTAAGGAAAGACATTGAAGATATATGTCTACGTTTGTCTAACATGAAAGGGTTAAAGACACTAGCCATGACTACCAATGGAATTGTTCTTGCAACAAAACTTCCGAGGCTTAGGCAGTGTGGCTTGACTTCTTTGAACATCAGTCTAGACACACTTGTCCCGGCAAAGTTTGAATTTATGACCAGGCGCACAGGGCATCACAGGGTTCTAGATTCTATCAATACTGCTATAGAACTTGGTTACAACCCTGTTAAAGTACGCCTTAATCCTTAAGTCCACTTTTTTTTTTTTGAATAAATACTCTTTTTTCCACTTTCTTATTTATTTATTTATTTTTAACTTTTTAATAATGGTTTATGCTTTCTGGATTTATCCTGTTAGGATTCTATTCCTTTTGGGTTGTTATGGTTACTTAAACTTGTATTTTTATAGTCCTATACCGTCTTTTAGTTTCATTCATGCATTTGAATGTCTATATGCAATGTGCACATTTTTTTCTTCTATTTGATACAATAAATATACTCTGCTTCAGGTGAATTGCGTAGTGATGCGGGGATTTAATGATGATGAGATTTGTGATTTCGTAGAGCTTACACGTGAAAAACCAGTTAATATTCGCTTCATCGAGTTTATGCCTTTCGATGGAAATGTTTGGAATGTGAAAAAACTCGTGCCATATGCCGAAATGTACGATAGAGTGGTAAGGTACATCTCTGACAGGTAATCCCTTTTGCATATCTAGAAGTGTTCCTTGTTCTATAAGCTAAGTCATTTATCGCTACTTAACAGGTAAAGCAATTTCCAAGTTTAAAGAGACTTCAGGATCACCCAACAGAGACAGCCAAGAATTTTAAAATAGATGGGCATCAAGGTGCTGTTTCGTTTATCACATCAATGACTGAGCATTTTTGTGCTGGTTGCAATAGATTGCGGCTTTTAGCTGATGGAAATTTCAAAGTGTGCTTATTTGGTCCCTCAGAGGTATTTAGACGTCTCTGGAAATGCTCCTATGCAGTAATTTGACATAGATCATTCACTTTTGTTTAGTTCTTTGATGTTTGATTAGAAATTCTTCTAATGGACTACAACAACTTGCTTTTGTTAGTAGAATTGGCTAATCTTGTCTTTGCTTGAATTTCCTTCACCTTTTCTTAACTTGACGCTTCTATTGCTTCATTTTTCACTCGTGACGATTGCATAAAGCATTTTGCATGGTTGCATGCGCAGATTATACGTTTCCTTATGCTAGTTAGTTAGAATATTCAATTGTTTCGAAGGAGCACTTTGTTTTTGGAAAACATAATATTTGGAGTTGGACCAGTTCATACAATTCTGTCTTTTATGAACATACAGTTAGGTAAAGTTAAGGTTCCCATCTTTGAAGCTTGATTCAGATTTCTGTTTGCTTTGTTTTCATGTCATGAATGATTTTACTTCTGACTGGGCGTAGTTATCAGATTCCATTACTAGGGATTACTTTTTTTACTCATCCCAAGTCATTCTTTTATTGTCGTGAAATCCTTATTTGTCTTGCTATATGGATGTATGGATAGAAACCATGCCATTCATGGTTCATAAGTTTTGCTCATTTTGCTGAATGGGCATCCTTGAATCAGAGTCCTCAACATTTTTCCAATTGCAAATTTAGGACATTTATTTGTTTTCTTGTCTCATGGGTAATTTTCCCCCACAAATTTGATTTTTTTGTCCTCACCAAATATCTGCTACTTAATATTAGCAGGTAGTTTATTGTGATTATTTGAAGCTTTTTCATCATCTATTCAATTCACATTTGTTATTTTGTGTCATAGAGGTTTTATTGTCCGATAATATTTCACCCTAGAGTAGTCCTGGTGCTTCCTTCTTCCTCTGATGGTTCAATGAGAAACTAAGAAGCTTATCCATATTTTAATGCTGATAAGATAATTTTTCTAATTAATTCTCTTTCTTACAGGTTAGCTTAAGAGATCCCCTTCGGTCCGGTGCTGATGATGACGAGCTCAGGGAAATAATTGAGGCAGCGGTAGGTTTTTCACAATATTCTCTTATGTCCATAAGCTTCAGAGACATAACCATTAGTTTTAGGTATCGAATGTTTGTTTTCATTATTGTTCCATGTGCATGCATCAAATTGGGTTTTGGTATGGGGAATTTTTCTTGCTTCGTGTATGGTGCCGTGTGTCATGGTGGATCATTGGCAGATAGGCAGTGTAAATCTAGGGTGCTTGTGGCTTTAAGTAATACTCATATGTTAAAACAATGGCACTGGATGGACATACGTGGCAGTCACCTTTAAAACTCTACTAAAGGAGTAAGGATTCACACTCAAGGTTTTAATTTGACGAACTTCCTATGATGTTGGATTACTTGGGATCTTATATTCTGGAGGAAATTAGGATGAGTGGCAGCTCCTGGGGCTCAACTTTTACTATTAGTAGTTTGATGTAATTGTTTAGTTTTGTAGCAGTTTTTGTTGTGAACTTCCAAACTAGTCCATTTTTTACTTACCAGTTAGAGAGTTAAAAGCATAATGGGGTTAATTCTGGTAAACCCTGCTATACTTCAAAATACACTTGGTTAACTGCTATTTGACAACATTTAAATTTTAAAACTACTATTTATAAAAATCCTTGCTGAAGGTATAGTTATGGCAATAAAAATCCTTGCTGAAGGTATAGTTATGGCCCCCAAAGCGAAAAATAGACGAATTTCCAGAGTTGGTCCAAGAGTCTTAAATTAGGGCTAATATCACTTTTATACGTTGTATTTTGACACTTTGTTCAGTTTGTACCTTGTGTTTTGATTATTATCAACATAGACCCTTAGATTTAATATTTGTTATAAATATATACCTTACACCAAGAGCAGTTAATTTTGCAAGATGTTTTAATTTTGCAAGATGTTTTTATAAACATATTCTCAGATCAGTTTTTAAATGGTTTATTTTCAATTTTTTAAACGGTATCTTGGTAAATTAACTGCTCTAAATTAGTGTCGGATATAAATTTGTAACAAATTTGAAATCTATAGGCCAATATTGATAATAACCAAAGCACAAGGTACAATTTGAACAAAGTGTCAAAATACAAGTTATAAAAGTAATATTATCCCTCTTATAAAAATGTTAAAGTCTAAGGAAGGGTCTTAAAATGTTTATAGAACTCGGTCCACTTTCAACCGTTCTTGATTTCTCATTATGTTCCAATAGTCATTAATGCTTCCAGAATTACTTCCAAGCTGTACCATTATACAGCCAAGCCCTACATATAAAGCTTATAAACCTTGAGATAGTTAAAAGTCTAATAATGTTCTTTCAATGTGTGTTATACAAGGTTGCCATAGGTGAGATTTCAGAAGTCCTATTGTAGTAGTAGCAGCCGTGATTTCTGAAGTTCTATTCTGATTTTTGTTCACTTTCTTATTGTTTTCCTTTGGTTTAAGCATCAGCCTCAAAATTTATTGCTTCATTCCCTGGCAAATAACACTACTAATCATATAAGTTTACTTTTCAAACTTTCTTCAAGATTGACTAATTTGTGATTTCCCTTGTTTCGTTAGGTGAAGAGGAAGAAAGCCTCACATGCTGGAATGTTAGACCTTGCAAAGACAGCGAATAGGCCTATGATACATATTGGTGGCTAAAGCTTGGTACGCTCACAATTTTCAAGTTGTTAATGTCAAATTGTTAATCTTTCTCCGTTCCATTTCAGAGTATTTTTACTGATTTTCACACTTCCGATTGTAGCCTTAATTATTGGATCATTCCTGTTCATGTTCGAAGGATCATCTTGCTAATGTAGTACAGACACGCATGGTGCTGATCTCCTCGTATTCAGAAGAGTGAATATGGTGGTGCATGTTTTGTTGTTGAACCAGTTACTGTTCTCAACAGTCCAACTTCGACCACGGAAGAGTTCCCTCGTACACCTCTTGATGAAGGAATTCTGTGAAGTTTCTGAACATCTATGGAGGGTTGTTGAACTTTCTTCTCTTCACTGTAGTTTATCGCATTTGTTATTTGTGTCGGCTTGCAAGAGGAGCTGCAGTTGATGTACCACTGTACCAGTTCTTTTAATCCCGAGGTTTGTATATATGTTTATCACTATTAAGAATGATTTGACATGAAAGAACATGAAAGATACATTAACGTTAAAAGAATTTTAGAACAAATGCTTTTCACTGTGTCTTGCGAAAAGTAAAATATATTATTCATTTGCAGTCGGCAAATGTCATCGTTATGTTAAGGGTGTAAGAATCGCTTTTTAACCAATTTTCGTTCTTATCATATTTTGGATTATTAATTTGATAATGGTGATGTTAGGGAGCGAGAATTAATTTGATAATGACAAGAACATTCTTTGTTGTATAACTATTAATGTCTTGAAGAGATCTGAGTTTCCTTAAATCTTCTAATTTATTGTTTGTTGAGGATAATATGTTTCTTTTGCAAAATTATTGATTCCTTCTCTTATCAATTGTTCCAATAACATTTGAGGGTTTCAGTTCCTCGTCCCTAAGCATGGCCATGCCTCAATCAAACTCATCATCGTATGCCTCACAACAACGGCGAACCAAATCTCCACACCGCCATTGATGATTCACAGTTTGAAAGTCACACATTAACTATCGGCATAAAACCCTCTGGGTGTCACGGTTTGTTCTTCGGCCAAGACAAGTCCAAACCATACATAATTGTTGTCAAGATCTCCCAGTCCTGTCTCTTTGATGCAATGCACAACACTCTCCCTGTTGCGTTGCGACGCCACAATCGATTTACCTCTAGCGCCTCTACCTCTGGTAACTTGCTGGCGATAAATCTCACTACTGGCTGCTGCGCCGCGACGTACCTCAGACTTGGATACATTGTTCTCGCTGAACTTCACGAACTCTGTTTTTTTAAACGCGTTGTCATTAAGTTTGCCTAGAGTGAGATCGTAACACGTGATCCGCACCGGTTTTGCTTATGCAATTCAACGATTAGGAATCGTCAATGCTATTGATGTCAAACATGGGTAACAATTCATTTCTTACGTCCCCGAAACCGGGCGCGAGTGCGCCGTTTTGCACGATCAAAATTAGGACTATGGGGTCTCCTACTATGAGGCAGTGGAGCTTGCCCGCAGATTAACTTGGACTTGCTTTGAAGCCATTCGAGAAGTACGTTGATGGAAAGTTTTGGTGCCAAGAAAGTTGTGACATCTACCTCTTTTACAGCTAAGAATTGCATGATTACTACTTTCATTTTCAAAGAGTCAGAAGAGATGGTAAAATTTATACATTATTATTCAGTTTTGACTGAAATTAGCAATTTAATAGGTATGTTTCTCCTGGAGAGTGCTCTAATTGCGCGGTCATGCTTCAACGCTTTTTCTTTTCTTCTCTTTGGCTAGCTAGCTATTTGAATTTTTTTTGGCTCAAAATTTTGTATCCGACCAAATTCAGAAGTTCATGGCTAAATGTCCAACTTACTTAGTGATAAAAATTAAAATATAACATATTTCACTATTAGAGATGTCAATAGGAAGGGACATGACTGATTTTGTGTTTACTATCCCTATCTCCGTTATTATTTTGCTATATTATCCTCGTATCATTCATCATTTAATTTGGTGTGAGACAATTTCAGAGAATCTCTATCGGAGATCAATTTTCCTGTTAGTATATCAGGGTTTCCGTTTGGAATCATTTTTGAAATCGTCATCTTGAATTAATTAAATAAGTCTATGTTAGTCCAAATATTTTAAACGTTTATATACATAAAAAAATAAAAATAAAAATAAAAATTAATTTCATTGAAAGTTTTAAATTTTGATTAA
This sequence comes from Parasponia andersonii, assembly GCA_002914805.1. Classification (NCBI taxonomy): domain Eukaryota; kingdom Viridiplantae; phylum Streptophyta; class Magnoliopsida; order Rosales; family Cannabaceae; genus Trema; species Trema andersonii. Next base: position 79,140 of record JXTB01000057.1, read on the forward strand.
ATCCATTGGAATTTAATTTAATAAAAGACCTAAATAACTAAAAAACACATTCATATAAAGCTTTAACATGTTAGAATTGTTAAATATAAAATATTTGATATCAAAATCGTATAGCATATCATTTATTCAAAAAGCTAATAATATCTCAAATAACTCAAACAATATTAGTATATAGTTATTATTAATTTTTTTTAAAAAAAATCTAATTAAATTATTATTATATAAAAAAATAAAAACTAATTTATATATAATCGGAGTGAATCGATTCGGGACACTTAATCTTAAACCCGTCTCTTTCTTTAAATATTAAACGAGAAATCCCTATCCCATCCCCGACACCAATTATAACAGAAAAACCCACCCTATTTGGCCGATGCATTATGCGATTTAAAAATTTTGTCATATGGAGAATACGGTGAACCAAATAAGTTTTTACTGTCGTATTAATATATGATACGTTAGATAGAGGAATGAACGCATATGAGACCGACGATCCGGATACAGTCATTTAGTCATCATTGTAATATTGAGAGACTTAATCCCCACTTGAAGACAAAGAAATCAAGTGGCTATAAAAAGTTGTTCTAATCGAATGAACTAAAGGACAAAACCTCAAAAGTTGTGAAAGTTGTTTTTTGGGGGAATAAAAGGGTTAACTGTAAAAAAGAAAAAAAAATTGTAAAGATTGACTTCTCCACAATTTAAACTTTATATCTTGGATTCTTTAAAAAAAAAAAACTCAGATTTTGAAATTCAAAAAATTTTTAGCATGTGCCAATATTTTTACTAGTTTATGTTAGTATAAATGATTCTTTTTTGCAATAGTTTTAAGTGTTTGGAAACAATAATAATATTTCATGAGTTTGGATTCATAATTTTTTGGGAAATAAATTTGTAAAAATATGGACAACAAGTACAAATTTTTAAAATTTCAAATCGTGAGGATATTTTTTTTACAGAAACCAAAATATAGAGTTGAAATTATGGAAAAGCCAAACTTGAGGGATTTTTGTTTTTGGCAGTTAACTCAGGAACAAAATTGTAAATCAAACTAATTAAACAATTGGAAAAGGTAAAATCAAGGCCGAGATTGTAATTCACAAATAAGACCGGGTAACTTTTGGTACTTTCACAGTAATTTTTTTTGGTACATTATAATGACATTTTGATACTTGGGAATGACTTTTTTGCCACAAAAAACCTGATTCGATGTAGTTTCAACAAGTTATTTTCGTTTTCATATGTTTTTTGAGTGCAACATTAAAAAAAAAATTATGTCTTCTTTATTCTATTAAACAAACTTATTTCAGATATAATAAACAGGTATTTATTTCTTATAATGTATATATTAAGTTATAATTTAATGAATTATCTAATTTTATATTTTAATTATTTAATTCATGTTTTAATGAAATTAAACTATAGTATGATAGCATTTTTTTACGTAGGATTAAAATTTTGTATAAAAAAATTGTGTCGTATAATTTGTTGAATGTTCACGTATGTGATACAATAATTCAACGTATAATTTAAATTTGGATAAATTTTATTAATTAACAAAATTTAATATTATTTTATTATTACTAAAAATAATTTGACAAAGAGTACTTTGTAGAACACTACTACATATTCACATGCTCCACTAAAACTTAAATGAGTTATTTTGTTTTGAATTAGCAAAATGTTACATACATTTAATACATCTAAGTATAGTGACACAATTTGGGCTATGTTTAGTGCGTCGTATTATCTTGTATTGTGATGTATTGTATTGAGTTGTATTATATTGTATTATTATATTATAATACTATGTTTGATTTTGCATTGTATTAAGACGTTATATTAAAGGAAAATTAGAAAAAATATCACTTTTAAAAGTTAATTAGAAAAATACCACTTCAAAAAATTATTTAGAAAATAATACTTCTAAAGTTACCACTTTTCAAAAATTAACTTATGCAAAATACCACTTTTTGAATATATATTTAGAAAACTACTAGTTTTAAAAAGAACTATAAAGATAAATACTCTTTTGAAAGGGATAATGTGATGTGGGAGAAAGAAAGGGGAGAGAAAGTGATGAGAGATAAATTAAGAATTGAGAAAGTAAGGAGAATGAGTATTATACAATATCTTGTTAGAGTGAAAATTATGTAATACAGTACAACACATATTTTTTTTTTCTGTATTCGATAATTGTCTCAGTATTGTATTAAAATTTGATGTTGGATTAAATAATACAATCTAAAAGGACTAACTAAATACAATATTATATCTAATTTGTACAATACAAAGTCTTTATAGAGTGTTCCAAATTTACGGTCATTACTTTCTTTATTATATACTATCACATGCTAAACTAAGAATAATATTAGTCAAGATTTACATTTATGATAAAATTTCACTTTAAATTAATACTACTAAGCATAATTTGACTAAATAGTGAATTATAATATTTCGTAGAATATTATTATAGACTATCACATACTTAAATTAGACTATATTTAGCTAATTTTTTTTATTAATTAGTCAAATTTCATATTAATTTAGGATAATGTTAAGTATCTAAATAGTTTACCAAATTTTTAAAACCAACACATGTAGCAAGTGAGTTGTCACTATTTAATTGGTGAATAATATTAAATTCATTTATGGTAAGTTTCAATATACCAATTAAATGGTGACAACTCACCATTATAAATGAATTTAATACTATTCACTAATTAAATAGTAATAACTCACTAGCCACATTTGCCACATGGGAGTCGTTACTATTCAAATAGTGAATGATATTAAATTTATTTATGATAGGTTTCAATACACTAATAGAATGATGACAACTTACTTGTCACATGTGTTAATACAAAAATTTTAATAAATTAATTGGGATACCTAGTATTATCAATTAATAATATATATAACAGAGGATAATTTAACAATTAATGAACTAAAGTATATAGTAGAACAATATTTTATAGTATCGCATGCTCAAATCAGATTATAATTGGTTGATTTGACAATATTTAATGAAAGTTTTCACTTATACCACTAAACATAATTTGACAAAATAGTAAACCATATACTTAGTAGAATACTATTATATACTTTTTCATACTCAACTAAAACTAAATTGATTCAAGCTTCATTAATTAGTTAAAATTCACACTAATTTGATAAGCATAATTTGAAAACATAAGTGACTTTATTACTTAGTAGAATATTTATCCATCCTATAACATACTTAAATCAGATTAAATTATGATAAAATTTCTTGTTAATTAGTGAAATTTCACATTAATTTAAACTCACTAAGCACAATAGCATATTTCAAGGCTTTTTTGAAATTCAGTTTTTTTAATAACTGCTGAGTTTTCTCACTCTTTAGATAAGCCTTTGAACTTTAGTCTTACTTTTGTCATTTTATAGTAATTTAATGCCACTAAGTTATAATAGTGGGCTATAATACTAACTAAAAAATTGTTACATAGAATCACATAATCAACTTAGAGAGTATGATTGATTAGTCAATTTCTATTAATTAGCAAACCATGAGTAATCTTTTTAGGATTATTCTTTTGTATTCTATAATATGGGATATGAAACTAAGGATTGTAAGAGAAACAATATTTTAGTTATTTGACTTCGATCAATGTTTGACTTTGTTTTGTTATCTTGCTAATATAGTATGATCTTCGTCTTATCCATAATCTGTTTAGCCTGAGTGAAATACGATCGAGGAAAAAAAAAAGAGAAGAATAAAAATTAGAGTGTAATTGATTGAACCTATAGATTTTGTCAAACTCTTTACGTATTCAGTTGGGCTTTAAAAATATTTAAAAGAGTTTCCACTTCCAGTTATAAGTTGTAATATTATTTTTTGAATGTCTACCAATGCAAACAATATAATTAGTGTCTACGCTTAAAATATACTAGCGGCTATCACAGTATAAATTAAGGTGTATCCCACAGAAAAGTGAATCAACAATAAAAAAATAACAAAAAATTAAAAAAAAATTGAAAATAAAAATTAACTTTGTAATAAATTAAAATAATCACAGAATTAATAAATAAAAATACCAATATGAGAAAAACAAGACTTCAAGATTCACTTAATTATTCGCCTAATTGTTACCAACTTTGATTCCTATTTTTACTCAATTATATGTTTCACATCCCGAACACATAACCGAAAAATATAGCTTTTAAGAACAAATATTAATCTAAAGTATTCAATATGAACAACTCTTTCAATTAACACCAAAAATAATCTATTTTATGAGTTATCTAAGATAAACAATACATCACAGGAACAATACTATAATAAAAGATTAATTAATAAAATAAATATAATTATAATCTAGTTTAAATTATCATATAAAGAAAACATGACTAAATTTATATAAGAAACTAGAAAATAATATATTCAAACTAAAAACATTGAAGAATTTAACAAATTAAATTTGTAAGCGTTGAAGCATTCTCAGGTATCAAAGCTGGAAAATAGAAAAATTATACAATTAAGATCACTTTTCTAACCTCTCACACTCTCTCTTTAGAAAAAGATAATTTTCTCTCTCAAAATTAGTATGTATTTTTCTTCTCTCGTTTTGGCTATTTATAACTAAGCTTGGAGTGTTGTGCAAGTTTTTACGTTTCTAAAGAAGCAATCTAATTAGCTAGATAATGTGTAAAACTCACACAATTTCTTTTTCTTCTCTTTCTCTTTCTTCCTCTTTATTCATGTTTTGAGCTGTGGGAAATGATCCTATGTGGGCAGAAATTGATGAGCATGGCATGAAAATTAGATCTGATTGGCTGAAGAAAAAAGATAATGGCGGTGGCTGATGTGGTGATGTTTCAATGGGCAAAGGATCGGTTGTGTGTGGGCTGAGAAGCATTAAAATAGATACGGTTGGTAGCTGCTAATGACTACGGACCCCAGCTGTCCCCTAGTTTCAGATGCGCTGGCTCCCCCATATGGGATGCAAGCGCGCATCTAGTGGTTCTGAGTGTTGATCCAATGACTATTAACACAGTTTCTCTTTCATTTACTTAGTCGCGAGTTTGGCTCTTTATTTTCCGATTTTTTTTTCTTTATCTAAGCAAAATCAAAATTAAACTAAATTAAAATTAAATTAAATCTAAATCAAATTTAAAATTAAATTAAACATAAATTATAATTTAAATATAATCTGAATTTAATAAAACTAAATTATCCTAAACTAAACTAAATTAAATAAATTAAATTAAAATACCTAAAATTAAATAAAATTTATGTAAACTAAATCTAAATACTTAAAAAGAAAATAACCTAAATTACTTTAAAAACTATACTAAAAATACTCAGAAATACATAAAATTAATACGAAAATAACATAAATAACTCTATTTTCATAGAGCTATCAATTAGTTAACACTAATAACTAGGGAATATTGCTTTCTTTATGATCTTCTATATTCTTTATCATATAATCATTAAGTTTTCTTGCTATTTACATAAGGTTTTGAACTTGTATTATTGTCAATAAATGTACCTAATCTTTCACACTAGTACCACTTAGGTCTATTAGCCCAGAATTAGCTAACCTAAGAGGGGGGAGTGAATTGAGTTTTAAATTTTTTTGCAAACTTTCAATATAAGCAAGTAATGATAATATCAAGTAAAAATAACTAAATAACATACATAAGCTCAAGGTAAATAAATTTAAAGAGATAAAGATAGAAAAATACAAATACTATTTTTACGAGGTTCAATAAATACAAGGGTTTATCTATATCCTTAGCTCTTGGCAATATACTTCGAGCTATCCACTATCGAATCAAGAGAATGAGCTTGACCGACTCTTATACACAACAAGTGATTTCTCTTTAGGCAAACTCACACCTTTACAATAGCCTTGATTCTGGCTCTATCACGCCTAATTTGGATTGTTTAGATTTCGACACTAATTTCACTTAAACTGGGTTATTTATGTATTTGGTGTTAACCCCACCTGACAATTACAATATGGTTTTTGTTGAATCACTCAACTATGATCTCTCTTTAATGAAAGTATTTGATATAAGGTAAACTTGGAGAGAATAATTATGAACACAAGATATGATCTAGTTTGGCTCAAGTAATTTTTGTGAAAAAATGGATTTAAAAGTATGGATCACAAAAATTGATTTGAATAACTTAAATATATAATATGAGCAATGTAAGAATGTTCAAAAGTTGTTTCAAGTCTTAGAAAAGCTTTTATTTATAACTTAAGTGAAAACTAGCCATTTTAGACCGTTTGACAGATAATCTATCAATTTCGGTAGACCAAAAGTGTGATTTCGATTGACTGAAATATTAGCCATTGATAATGCAGTTCCAACGATTGAATTTTTGTTGAAAATTGACAGAATATCGGTAGACCGAAAACTGGGATTCAGTCTGCCGAAAATTCCAGAGAACTTGTTTTAATTTTATTTCAAGTATTTTTCAATTCTTTTTGAATTGTGACTTTTTAAATTGATTTTTATGAAATATGGATACTATAGAAATTCATAAATCAATTTAAAACTTGTGTAAAATAAATTTTAATACTTTAATTGGAGATAAACTAGTTTGACTGCATTGGTTTGAAAATTTCTTATTTTAAAAAAATTTGAGCCATTAAGATTTTATTATATGTAAACAAGTATTTAAAATAAGAACTAAGTATTTAACCTTTGCTAATCTAAGTCATGTATTCTTGATCTTTGTCTTCAAGCTTTTTTCTATAATCCATCTTGAATATCTTGTAATCCATTGAATTTAGATTGCTACACACTCAAGTAGATTATTAGTTCTTAATCATATATTTGTTAACTTCAAAATATGAGTATAAGATTGATGATACAAAGCATGAGCCAACAATCTCCCCTTTTTGATGATAACAAATATTTGATTTAAGAGATAAAAAAATAAGGAATAAGATTTTAATAAATAAGGATAAGTGTCCTTACCGAACTCTTAAATACTCCTCCTCAAAATATGCTTATTATAAAGAATTAAACTCCTCTTTTATTTGTTAAACTCGTAAAGGGTGCATATTTAAAATGTCAATTTTTGATATCAATTATATTTGAAGAAAAGTAAATTTACCAATTAAATCGAAGCACTGTTTTCTCCCCCTTTTAATATCATCAAAAGTCCATAAGCAAGATAAAATTAATACCAATAAATAATTTCAACTAAATGCGATTAAGACATAATAATGTTAAACCAAACATCCAATTCAAACAAGACATATATTTTATATTCAAACAACCATGAGAAATAGATATTCAAAAGAATGGAAGCAAAATATGATATGAGATCTATAGAGGAGGGAATTAGCCAAAGAAGGATTTCATCATCCCCATCATCTCATCTTGTTGATCTTGGAGTATTCTAAATTGACGCTCTTGGTATTGACGGACAGAGTTGATGTCAACTGAAACAATCTGGAAATACTTAAGCTTAGTGCCATGCAGATGTTAGATGTCAAGCTGGATGGTATTAATGCATTCTGAGAGGCTATTGCAAGCTTCATGAAAGTCAAAGACTTGTGCTAGTGCTTTTCAAGTGTGAGTGCCCTCAATGCTACCTTTAGTGGCTCCTTGAGCAACTATGACACGACGATTACCACTAGCTTCTTCTCTATCTCCTGTACCTTGATCATGCCCTTATTTGATTTTTGCGACCCACTCAATTTTAAGGAAACTGAAACTCATGAGATTGAAAGTCTTATTGTTGACTTCAACATCAATAGTCCATGGTTTACGTTTGGACTCATCAAATGGTGGATATTGAAATATTGGAAGATATAGGTAAGGTGAAAACCATAAGGAAGAGAGGATCTCCAATTTTCTATAGCATCAATCATTTCATGAAAAATAAAGTATGGTAGGTTTAACCTTCTCCTAACAAAAATAGAGTCAACTAAACCAAGATCATAAAAGGCAGATACATCCTGATAGCCACCTCGAGGAATCATATTTTGAGACACGAATTGGAACAAAATCTTAGGTTCTAAGGTAAGATCAGTAATACGAAGCTTAAGTTAAAAAATATCAAGAGCATAGGCTTTAAGTAGGGCTTCTTGCGGATCAAAATCATCAATCATAGGCCAAGAGTTTGTTGTGGGAAATTTATAACCACCCAAAGATAAATAGAAAATATCAGCTAGAAGTTATTCAGTGACCTCAAAATCAATACCCTTAAGAGAATCAAATATAGCATATTGTCTTCTAGAAATATTGGCACAGGTATAGAATCCCTTAACTAATCTAGAGTACCCTGTCTCTCTAATAGAGTAGAATTTAGTCCAACTCATATTTTCTATATATACTGGAAAATTGACATAAGCTACGTCTCTAAAATAGAAGGTTCTACTCCACAAAATGATTTTCTTAAAGAAAACCTCTTTATATCTAGATATGAGAGAAAAAGAGTCTTGAAGAGGAATATCAAACCTTACATTGGTGCATTGTTCGGATTCTTCTGCTCGAAATTCCTTGCCTTTACACCTTAGGTTTTCCCTTCTAGGAGCTATTGATAAGAAATATGATGATTAAACAAAGACTCAAAGGAATTTCAACCAGAGTTTCAGATTCTAAGGTTTTAAGAAGAGGAAAGATTTGATTTTGGTGCTAAAAAGGTAGGAAATTTAGTGAATAAGAGTGAAAAAGTGATAAGAATTACTCTTGTTGGAAGAAAAATGAGTAATCTTGAGAGAAAATTGAATGGGAATGAGAAGAGAGAGTTTTAGGGCAAGAGAGAGGATATTTTTCGGTGGAGAGAGCGAGAGAGAATGAAAGAAAAAAATGTCAAAACCCCTTAAATACTTGCTGGACTACGAGTTTTGGGTGGACCGAAAACTTGTTCTGGGTCTATCAAAATTGGCAAAAAATCTGCCAATTCTGGGGCACTTTTTCCAAAGAATGAGTTTTGGGTGGACCGAAAACTTGTTCTGGGTCTGTCGAAATCGGCAAAAAATCTGCCAATTCTAAGGCACTTTTTTAGTAGATCAAAAATTTATTTGTTTTACTGAAAACCCTGTTTTCAGCAGTTTTTTTTAAAAATTCTTTGGAAAAAAGAGAAAAATATCTAAACCACTGATTAAAACATTGAAAAATTGCCAATTTAATTAGCATAGAATGCTAATCAAAGGATATTCAAATAAGAAAAATTCAATTAAGTTTATTATAATCAATCATGCTAAGTTCTCTATGAATCATGCAAAAACGATCCTCGCAAAGAGGTTTAGTAAAAATATTAGCTAGTTATTTTTCCGTACAAATAAATTCAAGTAAAATATCACCTTTTTGTATATGATCATGAAGAAAATGATGTCTAATATCAATATGCTTAGCATGCCAATGCAAAATTGATTTTTTGGACAAATTGATAGCACTAGTATTATCAAATTTAATCGGCACATGATTATAATTCATTCCAAAATCCATTACTATTTGTTTCATCCATAGAATTTGAGCACAACTACTACCTGCATAAATGTATTTAGCTTCAATAATAGAAAGAGCAATAAAGATTTGTTTCTTGCTAAACTAAGACACAAGTGAATAACTAAGAAAGTGACAAGTGCCACTTGTGCTCTTGTGGTCTGGTTGACAACCGACAAAGTTCGTGTTTGAAAAACTAGTAATCTTAAAGTGTGTGCCTTTTGGATACCATAATCCTACATTCATAGTACCATACAAATATTTTAGAATACGTTTTAATACTCTAAGATGTGATTCCTTATGATTACATTGAAATCTAGCACATAGATAAGTACAAACATTGTATCCAGTCTACTAGCCGTTAACTAAAGAAGTGATCCAATTATATCTCGATATTTAGTGATATCTATTACTTTACCATTTTAATTTTTGTCAAGCTTGATTGAAGAACTTATTGGTATTCTTATCGGCTTGGAGTTCTCTATATCGAATTTCTTTAACACATCCTTGATGTATTTTGATTGACTGATGAAAATACTTTCTTTACTTTGTTTGATTTAGAGGCTATGGAAGAAATTTAGTTCTTCTATCGTGCTCATTTCAAACTCATTGTACATATATTTAGAAAACTCTTCACAAGGAGAAACATTAATAGTACCAAAAGTGGATATCGTTAACATAAATTTGAACTACATTCATCTCTCTCTCTCTCTTTTCTTTTTATAAAAGGAGTAGTATCCACTTTTTGCATAGTAAAACCAATTAAAATCAAAACTTTACTTAATCTATCATACTAAGCTCTAAGAACTTGTTTTAAACCATATAGAGCCTTATTTAATTTAAAAATATGATCTAAATACTTATGATTTTTAAAATTGTGGGGTTGGGCTATATATACTTCTTTCGAAATCTATCTATTTAGAAATACACTCTTAATATCTATTTGATATAGTATAAAATCCTTATGATATGCAAATACTAAGAGTATCTTTATAGATTGTAATCTTACTATGGGTGCAAAGATTTCTTCATAATCAATACCTTCTTCTTGATTGAAACCTTGAGCTACTAGTGTAGCTTTGTTGCGCACAATCATACTCATCTACTTTATTTCTAAAGACTCATTTAGTTCCAATGACTGATTGGTCCTTAGGTTTTGGAACTAATTCCCATACATCACTCTTTTTTTAATTTCATTATTCTCTCATAGTTAAAGTCTATGATTCATCTTTTTCAGTATATTTAAAATTTTTTGGTCCAATTTGAGAGATAAAAGTCATATTATTACAAATATTTTTAAGTGATGCACTAGTCTTGATTCCTTGTAAGGAGTCACCTAGAATTTAATCTTTAGGATAAGTATAATTGAATTTTAGATCTTGAGGAAGAGAGAGAATATTACCATTGTCGCTTTGCTTTTCTTCCTTAAGATATTGTTGTAGTTAAACATCCTTCTCTCCATTTGTTTTCTCATCGACACTTACCTCATTTAAGCTTAGTTCTATACCTACAACATCATCATCATCTATTTTTTTCTCTTCAAGGGGAGTATTAGACTCATAAAAAATAATATATATAGATTCTTCTCCTACTTATATTCTTTTATTGAAAACTCTATATTCTTTACTAGCACTAGAATATCCAAGAAAAATACCAAAATCGAATTTTGAATCTAATTTTTCCAAATATTTTTTAATATTCAAAATAAAACATTCGCAATCAAAAACTTTAAAATAGACAATGTTGGGTTTTCTACGTTTCTAAAGCTTATAAGGTGTCATGTTCAAATTGACCTTATCATAACCTATTCATAATATGATAAGCAATACTTACCACTTCGGTCCAAAAATATTTTGGTAAATAATTTTTATTTAGTATACTTCTTGGCATTTCTTGTGGGGTTCTAGTCTTTCTTTCAACTATTCCATTTTGTTGTAGAGTTCTAGGTACTAAAAAATTATGGTTAAAACTATTTTTATAGCAAAAAGCTTCTATTTCATCATTTTCAAACTCACCACCATGATCTTTCTAATAGATATGATAGTATAGCCTTTTTCATTTTGTACCTTTTTACAAAAAATAGTGAGGACATTTAAAACATCATTTTTATAAGTAATAAATAGAACCCAAGTTAATCTTGATAAATCATCAACTATCACAAAAGCATAGTATTTTCCACTAAGACTAGTTACTCTTGACCGTTCAAATAAATCCATGTGAAGTAGTTACAAGGGTCTCGAAGTAGAAAGAGCTTTTTACTTATTTTCTAAATTGACATGTATCATAAACTTTGTCTTTTTCAAAAAGTAAACTAGGTAAATCACTTACAAGATTTTTCTTTGAAAGTTTAGAAATAGTACTCATGCTAGCATGTCCAAGTCTTTTATGACAAAGCCAAGAATCATCTTTTAAAGCCAAAAAATTCTTATCTTGATTGAAATATTTTTGAATATCAATTGTATACACATTATCATTTCTTTCTCCTTCAAATATAAGTTTTTTGAACAAATTTCCTCAATTAAGCATTTGGAAGGCTAAAAAATAACTCGATATCCTTTATCACAAAGTTAACTTATACTAAGTAAGTTCTGTTTAAGACTATCAACAAGCAAAACATTTTCTATAATAGGTAAGGAAGTAGTACCAATGTTACCTATACTCAAGATTTTTTCTTTGGCATTATCTCCAAATATAACATGTCCTCCACATCTTTTTGTGAATGACGAAAGCAAAGAGTAGTCTCCAGTCACGTGTTAGGAGCAACCACTATCCAAGAACCAAAAATTTTTCTTTTTTCTTTTTTAACCTACAGGTGATAATGAAAAGTAGTCGTGTTAGATCATTTGATAGATAATCTATTATTTTTAGTAGACTGAAAATGTGTTTTCAGTTGATCGAAAATAAAATCAGTAGGGAATCAGTAGATAAAAAACTGGAATTTGGTCTACTAAAAATTCTAGAGAGTTTATTTTAATTTTATTTCAATTCTTTTTTGATTTTTTTTCAAAATTGTGACTTCTTAAATTGATTTTTGTGAAATATAAATATTATAGAAATTCATAAATCAATTTAAAATTTGTGTAAAATAAATTTTCAAACTTTAATTGGAGATAAACTAGTTTGATTTTATTGGTTTGAAAATTTTCTAATTTTAGAAAAATTTGAGCCATTAGGATCATATTATATGTAAACAAGTTTTCAAATACAAGAACTAAGTATTTAACCTTTGCTAATTTAAGTCATGTATTCTTGATCTTTGTCTTCAAGCCCTTTTTCATAATCCATCTTGAATATCTTATGATTCTTTCAATTTGGATTGCTATACACTCAAGTAGATTATTTATTTTTAATCATATGTTTATTAACTTCAAAATATGAGTCTAAGATTGATGATACAAAGTATGAGTCAGCATAGTTCAGAATCAAGCGCTTACCATTAAGCTAAAAGCTGTAGGTATTAGCAAAGCGTAACTTTATTTCCTTATTACTTGGCAATGTAACCCTACACTAAGCGGTGGATGGATATGCAGGGCTGCACATTGGTGCCAATGGGTCGGGTTATTATGCCCCAAGCAATTAGTCCTACAAGCACACAGAAGAATGATGGGGCCCCATAACCCTGATAATCTCCCCCCTAAAGAATTGCTTCTATGGCAGCTCGAACTCGTGACCTCTCTTTGATATTACAGTTCAGGATTAAGCACTTACCATTAAGTCAAAAGCTATAACTATTAGCCAAAGTGCAACTTTATTTCCTTATTACTTGGCAGTGTAGAACCCCACACTAAGTGGTGGGTGGATACACAGGGCTACATATTTGTACCAACTGGTTGGCGATGAAGCCCTAGATGGTTAGTCCTGCAAGTACACAGAAGGATGCTAGGGCCCCATAACCCCGATAATCCCCCTTCCCCCCTCCTCCCTCTCAAGAATTGCTTTTGTGGTGGCTTGAACTCGTGACCTCTCTCTGATATCACAGTTTAGGATCAAGCGCTTACCACTAGGTCAAAAGCTATAGATTCTAGCCAAAGTACAACTTTATTTCCTTTTACTTGGCAGCGTAGGACTCCACACTAAGCAGTGGGTGGACATACGAGGTTACATGTTTGTGCCAATGGATTAGGCTGTTAAGCTCAGGCAGTTAGTCCTGTATGCACATAGAAGGATGTTGGGGCCTTATAACCCCAACAATGTCCACATTTTTTGTTTGGCATTTAATCTCTTAACCTTCTTGCTTTGTGACACTTGGCTCCATATTGATGAATTCTGTGTATTTCACTCCCAATTTGTCATGGGCAAGTCACATAACCCATTTGTGAAAGGCATACGTGGGAAAGAAAATTTATAGATACTTAATTCATCTTTTTCTCTATCGTCTGCCAATGAGGCTATGTTTGGTAGGAGAGAGAGAAGAGAGGAAGGAATGAGACTTATATTATCTAGAGAAGAGAAGTGAGAGAGGAAGAAAAGCACTCTTCCCTTATTGTATTTGATATGAGAAGAAGGAGAGAAAACCAAAATCCTCTCCATTGTTTGGTAAGAGGGAGAGATGAAAGGAAGGAGACAGATTATTGTTAGAATAATCATTCTATCACTTGATTAGAGTTCTCCCTCTTAAAATATCTCTAATTTTGGAAGAATTAAAAGTCGATTAAAATTGAGGATTTTAAATCTCTTGTCTAATCCATTTCCTCCTAAAATCCTTCTTACTAAATAATATTTATACCCCAAATCTATCAAATAATCCTCTCTCCTCTCTCCTTCCTTCCACTTCTCCCTACTACATACCAAACACAGCTCGGTACAAAGAAGCTTCAATCTTCATGGCTTTACTTGAATAAATATAATCACTTTAAGATCATTTTTAACATTTTTTTTGGTTGTGGCTTTTGTGAATAAATATTACTCAATAAATTATAATCATTATCCAATAATCATGGCTTCTTATTTCGGTAATAAAGAAGGCGATATTAATCCCTAAATTTTTTTCCCCATCGAGCGTTACCATCAAATTCTTGAAGTGCTTTATTGCATTTATCTTTTACATCAAAGAAAAATAAATTTCAAAGTAAATGCAAATTGTACATCAGTTGAAACTAATTAATTATTAAGGTTAGTGTACTAAAGGTCCCTTAATCTTTTATATAGTGACAATTTGGTTTCTTAATTGCACAAATGTTCAGAAGAATTAACTACTTAGTAGCAATAAGATCCATTTTGGTAAAAATGAGGATTTTTAGGGGGAAAAAAAGGCATTCTCAAATCTTAGGAATTTGTTTACATATCTAAAAGAACTCTTTTTCTGCATATTATACACTTTTTTTTTCTGTCCAATATTTAGTAGTATTAATAATTTTTGACAAAAAAGGACGTTATTGTCAGTGATTAGTGGAGGGACTTTTTCAAATATTTATTTTATTCAAGAACCAAATGCTCACTAGTCGAAGTATTCAGAGACCGTGCCATAAAACCTAATTATTATATCTAGTCAAATAAAATAATACCTGATTCTCTTCCCATTTAAAGTATTAAGGGGGAGGATGACTCTAAATCATTTACTATGCAAAGAGCCATTTTACAATTGAGATTTCAGATTTTCTCTCTTACGAACTATATGCCTTTGCTATTTGAACTGCAAATGAAGAACTGCCAATGCCTTCTAATGCTACATAAAAATAAAAAAAGAAAATTCTTTTATCTTAGGACTTGTGATTATGATAAGAAAATCAAAGAAAAACTAGTCATTTTGCCTAAGAAAGGAGCCAAAAAAGCTTTAAGTGGTCAGGCCTTTAATGTCGGACAATAAGGAGAGAAACCAACATGTACCCTCTCAACAGTATCATATAACTTCCACATGACAATTTAATGGAAAAATAGACAGAATTCGTCAACATTGACCCCAGTGCTACTAAACAATGAGGCTATTGGTTCAAATGCTACCAAAAAAGTAATGGGACTTAAATGGTACTAGAGTGAAAGTTGATATTAACCCAATTGTTTAGTAGAAGACAATTATATAAATTGTTGCAATGTCACATTTCAATGTCTTCTCGAAATTCGGTTTCCTCAACAACCGATTTTTTCTTGCCCTTTACATAAGGCTTTAAACTTCTATTATTGTTAATTAATAAAATTTTACATTAAAAGTGTCTGATAGCTCAGGTAATCAACAAACAGGTTCCTTCCTTTATCAGCACAAATACACTGCTTTCGACTTCCTTGAATTCAAATTCTTGTTTGAGATTGGGATCTTGCGCGGTGGTTGGTTGGGGATAGTCTTTGTACAATGGACGAGGAGTGTCTTGCTAAGGCAATCTAACATGGAAGAAGAGTGTAGGCAAGAGTTTCTGTTATAAAATAACAAACGATAATAAGCAATAGAGAAGTAAATAAGAATACAAATTTTCGTGGAAAATCCTAGATGTGAAAAAATCACAGGTAGAGAAGAAAAAAAATATTATCATGTCAAAATTGAGTACAAAAAGTGTGCCATTTTAGGCAACCAAATATATAAAACATTAACACACACGTAAAAACAAAACAGGTCCATTAATATCTACGGGGTTGGGCCTATTAACCTGCTCCCTCTGCTATTATTACAAATCTCCAAAAAATTTCCATAATTACAATATCACTACATATATCGCACCATGAACTTTCTGAGCTGAGCTAAACCGAATTCGAGTCACAGAATTCTATTAGTTTTCGAATCATCTTTCCTACTACAAATTCTCCCTAAAAGAGCATGCACACTAGCATAATATACCGTTCCTCTGTTAAATTAGAATAGGTTAAGACTACCAAAAAAACAAATGTAGGAAGAAAAATGAGGTTAGTGGAAAGCAGCACAATAATTCAAACAATCAACTAAATTGATTTGTACCTAAATATACTTGCGTATAGTCATATTCAACGTGGTGCAGTTCTACTGTCTTGTTACCTAGTTGCTGATAATACCAAAACAAATTAAAAGAAAAATTACTGACAAGTAACGCATAATGGGAACTTAATATAAATAAAAATGTCATTTTAGAATCTTACCTAAACTAAGATTTAACTAAAAATAATCTTCTCTTTCAGGAGTGCTTGGATGACCAAGAAGAAAATTTTCTAGCATGAGATTCCCACATAAAAACCTGCAAGATGTGGGGACCTAAAAGTTTAAAACAACAGTACTATAGTCACCCCATCAATAATTGAGTCACAAAACCGATACTCTTGCTCCACTTTTAGGACTTATTTGCAGAAGAGCACTAGTAAGTGTTAGAGAATAATAATCGATGTAGACGGGAAAGAAAACCTTAGCCAACTAAAAGTAATAATGTAGAGGAAAATGAATTGAAACTAGAAATATGCCCCTTGCAAATGGGCTAAATCAACCGGCTCCATAACTATTGCTTGCCACTGGAAGATGTCCTCAACCACATAACCTACAATAATTAAGAGCAAAATACACAAGATCAATTCCCCATCAGAAATTGACTTACCTGCAACCACTAAGCAATAGTAAGAATTCTCATCTTGAGAAAGTATTCATCAACATACATGGAGCCTTTTCCTTTTGTTTGGAGAAGAAGCCGAAGCCAGAGAATGCAAGATTTCAACTTAGTGGAGAAAAATTGCTCATGACTGAGCCAAATTTTAGTAGAAGTAGTATAGCGCACGACATGGTGAAGTATGTCTGAGATCGACGAGAGGAGCCAACTCATCAGAAACTGATCAAGACGAAGTCAAGTATTATGATCAGGATTGTTTACAGATTGGTTCGAATTTACAAAATGGAGAATAAACACTGGTAGATGAGGACGAGTACCGAAAAAAAATAAGTCAAGCTTGTGAGCACGAATAATATGAAGAGTGAGTGAAGCTAAGTTTGAAGGAAGAACAATCGGCATTAGAGCCCAAGCAATTAGTTGAGAGTTAGAGGAAGTAGAACGAGTGTTGTTGGATGCCATTGTTGAATGATAACGAAGTTTCCGAGCACTGATACTAAGTGAAAACAACAATTTAAAATGTAAATTAATATTGAGATATTTTTCTGAAATACTTGATAATGAGCACTACAGATCTAATTGATATATAACTTTAGCTGTTATTACGAAGTATTGAGTTATCAATATTTGTAAACTGATTAACAACTTAAAACTAACTTAATACAATTTCAGCTGGCCTAACAGTATTGCCAACCAATGGTATTTTAACAACTCTGTTATATTAATTGCAGCGGAGCCACTTGCTTCACTAGGCTTTTCTGTAACATGTTGTCCTTTATTATAATATTTGTTCGACAAGTTTTCTTTTTTCTTCCTTTCTTTCTTTTTTATATTTTTTAGGCATGAGTTGACAAGTTAAAGTGGTTGACTTTTTCGGGTGTCGCTCCAGAAGTCAACACGCTCTCGACATAGCCTCCAATCAGAATTTCTAATTGGAGTATTATATAAGTACTAAACTCAGAGAGTGGGTGGTTGGTCATTGTCATGGAGATCTTTGCGTGTTCACTGCCAATGATTGTATTTCTCATTTATAAATATTTTTTCGCTGGAATAACAAAAAAAGAAAGTTATACATAACTAAATATGTAACAGTTTCTACGAATGATACCGAAAGGAAGTATAGAATCTGCAGTTAATTAATTTCTACCAAATTCCTTCCACCAAAAGGTATCTATTAATTCTCTCCAAATAAAAAGTTAGTACTACGCTTAAACAACCTTAAAATTATTGAAAATCGATATAATGCGAGACGAGTCTTATACTAATATCAGCTAGTTAACTAGTAATACTTTGACATAAGAGTATTTATTTATTTATTTTTTCCGTTGAGATACATGGAATTAATGCTCAATGCAGTTTGTAGTCTTTACCAACTTTTGTTTCCAAATCACATCATGAGATACCAAAATCTCATTCGTTCAAATTTATACTTGTATATATCTAAACTCAATTTAGAGATGCATTAAAATATGGTTTGACCCTTAAACGTTAAACTATAATTTCTTGTTGGGATCGTGACTCACACTACTCACACCAACTAGCTGTAGCTGCATTAATAAATAATGAATCCAGGATAACATACAAAAATAAAGAGTGTTGCACTCCACAAAAACTTCAAATGCTTGTCAATTACTCAAAAGATTTCCTAAACTCTCTTTAACTGAAATTCAAAAATTAGTACAAACTGAAAAAGAAACCCTATGTAGACAGCTAATTGTAACAAAAGAATGAAGATCAAAGTTTTCCATACGTATATCTGAATCTAGAAAGTATATATGTATACACATTAAAGTTTTATATGTGTGAGGAACAAATTGATATCAGAATCAAACACAAACTAAACAGATGGAGAAATAATCTGATCAGAATCAATTCACAACAATGTACAAATTAATCTTTTGATCAGTCGGTGTTGTAAAAAATAAAGTTTTTCCACTTAATCATAAGCAAACTAAAAAAGGTATAAACTCTAGTACTATTGATAACTCACTGACTGTAAGTATGACTATTAATTTCAAGTATACTGTCTAACATGAGAGAACAGATATCCGACATCTCCAATTACAAAATAAAACGAACAAAACGAGGGGGAGAGAGAGAGAGAGAGAGCGAGCAAGGAAGTGTAACATATATATATATATATATATATATATATATAATTATAGCTTTGGATCTAATTCATGAAACACATCCGCACGAGAAGATTTTAGTTGAAGAAGAGAAGGGAATTCACTAAGCTGATCGTCATAAAAACCATTCAAATCAGAGAAACCCTCCAAGAAGCTATTTACCCTCTGATGATCATGATGATCACCTGATGTTGACGATCTCCACATGTAGTCCTGTCTTTCATCCTTTACTACCTTCTCATGACCACATTCCCCTCTCATCTCCATGCAGCTTGGAATTTTTTCGCCTTGCTTTTCGACCATTTTTCCCCTGCTGTCGCTGTCATCATTGCTACTACTACTGACCGAACCGTTTTCCTGACGACCTGCTTCTCCAGACGCAGCTTTTCCAGTGAGGCTTTGCACCAGTTCCCTGAAATTAGCAACGTCGGTCTTTATGATCTCGGGCGCAAACACGTGGATTATGCGAATCTTTGGTTTCATCAACTTGGATATCATGTGAGAATCTTTGTGCATGGCCAGAACTTTGTTATGATCACCAGAAGCTGAACTGGGATTCAATGACTTTGGCTTCATCACCATCAGGTTTTCCATGGATCACAAACAATTCTTAAAGACACAACTATCTTATGTCCTTAATTTTAACCAGATTGTTTCTGTTTGATCAAAGAAAGAATAAGGTTAAAGGCTGGCTAGCTTAACTAGATGAGAAAACAAGCATATAGAATCTGTGTATATCTGTTTAAAAAGAAGTTGTAGCCTTATCAATTAGAAGGCAAAAAAAAAAAGAAAATTGTCTTTTGAAAGCTATGATCGGATACATATATTTATATCCTTCCCCAAGAGTCAATGCATCGAAACTACTTCCAGTGGGCCCGGGTATCTTTTTATATTAATACATCATAATTCATACAGCTTAGCACTACATAAATATATATATATATATATATATATATATATATGAGGAATTAGAGAGTTTATATTCATAGACCTAAGTTCGGTGCATGGTAGACTAACTCAATTGAGCAGACATTTAGCATATGCTTTCGTATATAAGTTAATTGGTTGATAATTGATCAAGAGATAAAGTCCAATCCCTTGGTTTCCACGTGTAGAATAAATGTTTATATAGTCTATATAAGCATGGTAAAAGATACATGAGGTAGGTTTTCTGTTTTCTTGGTTTTGTTTCTTTCTTCATTTTTTCAATGTGCGTGACGCTAGTGGGTACTGTGCTCATAGCATCTTCATGACGTAGATTCTTTTTACTTACTACTTAAGTGTTATATTATTTTTGTTTTTTAAACGATCGACTGTAGATGGAGAATATAAGTAAATCAAAAAATTCATGCAGTTAAAAGCTATTCGTCCCAAGTTATCGAAAAAAGAAAGTTAACCGGTCCAATAAAAGGTAAAAGACAGTGTATATGGCAATCACCTCTGACATTGACCTCGTCATATTTATATAATTTTAGAAAATACTATAATGGCTTTCCTAATTTTTAACAGCCGAAATTATGTGTACTTAAGACAGTTCTGTGACATGGACGTCGATACATGGAGGAGAATTAAGTTTCTATCGGACATTCTCACATATTTAAACCTTCATGGTCCTATTACTCCGGCTAGTGCATGTACTTGAACAATAATAACTATCGGGTGTGTTTTTTCCCGTTAAACAATTTATCTGCGTGATACTGAGTTGCATTTGTCACCATCGAAAATCTATTAATTGTAATAAATTTATGTGAAAATGATAACAAATAATGAAGTTTTAAAATTTTAAAAAATCAAGTATTTGAAACTTTAGATTTTAATTCTTAAAAGCAAATTTCACTATCAAAAAACTTTTCATTTGTTTTAATTTTTTTTAAAAAAAATCTTTTATTTAAAGTATAGAGAAAAATCTAATTAATTAATTTAGAAACATTTGTAAATTTATAAATTATAAAAAAATGAGTCTAATTAAATCTTAAATTTAATGTTCAAATAATTTATATAAAATCATTTGTATTTCTAAGTACTCAATTTAATAGTAAAACCATCCCTATACATCTACTTAGTAATATACTATTATTGACTAAATAAATTTGATAAAGGAAGAAAGAGATGAAATAGAATAGGAACCAACTATTGGAGATATGGGAACGACATACATATTCCACACAAGTTTGTTAAGCCACCAAGATAATTACCCTAAAAATTAAACCAACACCTGAAAGTGGGAGGAGATAGGGAGTGAGCATGTGAATGCTTAATAGGGAATCTATTACAAATTCTTATATGTAAGAAAATATACTCACATGAAAGGTCCGGCATAGTTAGCAATTCACTCAAAATAATTCATAAAATTCAAGTAGAAATCATAGTCCAATAGTTCAAACATTCCAAACAATTGTAAATCATACACCAAAACTAGTATATATCTATCCAAGCCAACGTATAACCATGTATACAATCATGATGTTCGAAATGTCCTAGTGGATCACTCGTAAGTCCGAGGCACCTAAAGAGGCATCATAAGTCCGATCACCCAATGTGAGGCATCGTAAGTTCGACGGCCATGTAAGTATGTAAATGCATACAAATGCTATATAAGTGACAGAATAAAGATATGCACCATTTCTATAAAATCACAAAATAACCATGCAATATTCTTTAATGAACCAGTTAGTCCTCAAAACTGAGTTCTCAAATCTTTTGGGATTTTTTAAAAATTTTGGCATTATAACAACTATTTTTTAACAAAACCCAGAATCCAATTTCTTGTAGAAAATAGTTCAAAATAATATATATGATATGCTAACTAGTACAACGAGCCTCTCAAACAGTTTATATCTCAAGTTAGGACAAAAACAGATATAAACATAATTTTTATAAATAATTTCAAAAAATTCTATATTTATCACAAATATATAAATTTATAAATTAAACTAATTTTAGAATCAAGTAATCGAATCCCTATCTCAATCGAGTGTCCAAACAGAGTTATGGGGCTACGGAGAAAGTTTGGTGTTATTTGGGTGTCTTTTAGAGCCTCGGGCGTCGTTTTTAACCCTTTTAATCGATAGGCTTGAGAATTCAATTTTTATTTGAAGCGTTAGATCATAAAACAGACTTTACCACTGAATTCAAAGAACCCAAAAATACAAGGTTAGATATATAATTTGACCAATTTGGGCTCAGATCGAATTCAGATCCACGACATGCAAATCGAGGCAATGTAAGCTGATAGATTTAGATTTTTGTGCTCATCACCAAATATAGTCAAAATATATATCAAAATTCTTGTTTTCATAAGTATATCGCAAATTCGAGGTTTATTTTACGATCAAATAGTAGAATTAAAAACTTTAAATACAGAACTAAAATAGCTCAAAATTGATAGAAATAGCAAAATTCAATCTAGGAAATATCTAGTCAAGATATATATATATATATATATATATATATATATATATATATATCATGTAAAAGATCGTGACGAAACGCGTTGAACCCGACCAATTTCACGACGATACGTTGTTGGAATTGGCGCCGTCGAGCTTCGGAAGCTGTGGCATTTTTCAGCTTTTTTTGGCCATACAAAGCTCTGGCAGGGCTGCAATTAACAGTGGAAGACTCATCTGGCAGTGGGGCATTGATAACTCAATGGCGTGGCTAAACGATGGCAAGAGGCAGTTGGTCGGAGCTTCGCCAATCTTTTAGCATTTTGGTCGGGAGATCACGGGAGAGAGAGAGAGAGAGATGAGGAGAAAATGATTGAGGGGATTCGTGGAAGCCTTTAAATGGGCTTCAAAATTTGCAAATAAGTTCCTAGTTCAAAAATTTCTATACTTAAGTCCACAAAATTGTTGTTTGGTCCACATTTTTAAAAATTCTTTCAAATTAACCCAATTTTGAAATTTTAATTTAATTTAATATATTTTTAAAATGGTCAAAAGACCAAAACACCTTTAGGAAAAATAAAGGAGTTTTACATCTTTCCCTCCTTAAAAGAATTTTGTCTTGAAATTCAAAAACAATAGAGGTACAAGTAAAATAACGAGGGATAATAGCTAAAAGAAGAGTGAACTACTGATCATAGAGCGTAGGTGTAACAAATCTAACACTACTTAAATCAAGAAGTGTAAAATATGCACTTCTAACTTAGTGTTAAGATTCCACTAATATACAATGCCACACAAAGGTATATGATAAATACGTGCACAAGGAGACATAGAATTGCAAGATGACTCATCAATAGGCGTAAGGCCTTAACACAAGAGTTAGGAATCGATGACTTCAAATTGGTAATTATTTGTAGAAGTAGTAATGTTAATCAAGACTAGAAGCCGAAATCATAAGACTTCTATAACCAGAACAATGATTGTTAGGCACCACTATAGTACAGTAGACAAATGTCAAGTATGTACAATATTGTCCTTAGATCACACCAAATCAGTAACACTTTGGGAGTATTCTATTTGTCTACAGTTAAACATGGTCCTAAATATTCCAAGGACTCTAACAAGATTCCCTTTAATATTAGATTGTACTCAATAATATTTCGAATAAGAAACAAAAATACTGGTGTTGCACCATACAAGATAGGCAAGTTTAGAGATCAAAACATTAACAAGGGTACAATGTCATAAGTTATTTATTGTTCCTCATAACGAGCAAGTAATGATCATGTATAAAAGACATTTCTAGTTAAGAAAAAGGCTAGAATCACTATGGATGGAAATCTCCAACACAGAAGTACTTAGCATAACAAATGCCAATAGGACTACTGCAGTTCATGTATATAAAATGCAAGTATCCATATAACACATATTGTCCAAAGACTTCCCAAGTCTTTTATCCAATGTAATTCCATATGGTAATTATTCATATCATATTTATATCCAAAGACTTTACAAGTCTCTAAACCCAATGTAGGGAGTATAGAAATAATTCCAAATCATCATCTAACTCCAAAGACTTTATAAGTCTTTGGTATAAGGAAAAGTCATATTGAAATTACTTAATACCCAATATGCAAATAAAACTAGTAATAATACGATAATGCCCTAGAAACAAGATTTCAACAAAATAGGTTGTCTTCGCAGCGATACCTATCTCCCATCTAACCTCATTTCATTTTAAAATTATAAACAATTTTTCAAAAATTTTTTGAAAACATGCAACATAAATATCAGGGGCATATAGGAACACTACATTTGTTCACAATAAGGTCTCACCTTGGCCATAGATAAACCAAACTTAAACTTCAAGTATTCCTTTAGAAAATATAATGACAAGAGTGCAACAACTCTCAATATGGACTCATAAGTAAATTGATCCCTATACCATCAATTATACAACATAATGATGCTTGGATCCAACTTAAATCAAGTAATGAGTTACAAATTGAACTCATTACTAACAAACTTAATAAGGACTCTAATTCATAACAGATTATAACAAGAGTCACCAAAAATGCTCAAAAGTCAGTACAAGCAAAGTATCACAAGTAGTACTCACTCATTAACATCAAGAGAGAATACATCGATAAGATTAAATCTCATCATCATCAGTCATTCAATTTTGTGTCTAACACACAAAATCCACTTACTATGCTAAGTAAGTACGGCTAGAAGAAGTTCTTCACATGATACACAGTTTACTAATTAAACTATCAAACTTTTAAAATATGTCAATCTTTTTTTTTTTGTTATCATAGTTGTTGATGGAGGTTTTGTCAACAATAAATTTAGAAAAAATTACGAGATGTGGCTTGTGTGAAAAGGGTTATTAATCAAAGCAAATAAAGAAGCAAAAATTTTATAGTAGTTTAGCCCCGAAAAAGATGAGCTTACGTCCACTATTTTTCACTATTTTCTGGAGAATTATAAGAACTCAAAGTTACAATGTGTTGTCCGGAAAGAAGAAAATAGTTTTAAGAATTCTTTAGCTTCTCTATATTCGAAAGTCTACTCCTTCCTCACCAAAACATTGAACTCCCTTTATATAGATGAAGGTAGCTCAATGTTCCTACTTGTGAGAATGGGTAACTGTATAATCGGGTAATATAATTTGAGTAAAAATATAATTGGGTAATCACTTAAATTGAGTAACTGATTGAACTTGAAAGAGAAACTTTTGTTTCCCTTTCCTTGTAGGTTTCCCGTTTGACTAAGCAGAGATTAGTCTCCTTTTCTTTCAGGTCACACGTAACTCCTGCGGTGGAGGTTGCACATAACTTATTCGGAGGAGATCGCACGTAACTTATGCGGTGGAGGTCGCATGCAACCTGTTCGGAGGAGGTCGCACTTAACTTATGCGATGGAGGTTGCATGCAACCTGTTCGGAGGAGGTCGCACTTAACTTATGCAGTGGAGGTCGCATGCAACCCTTTTGGATGAGGTCGCACTTAATCTTACTCATGCGACCTGACATAGGATTTTAGACTGCACAACAATTGCCCCCCAGCTCCATTAGTTCTTCAGGACAAAATGGAGCTTCCTTTTAATATAATTGAGTGCGAACTTAAAAGAATGCGACGTCACGACCTAGATTTGAGATCCTTGAAGAGTCGAAGAGTCGTCAGATCTTAAATCTCACCTTTCTCAAGATCACGCGCACCTTTTTTTGACAGACGAAAACACGTGTCGTATTTTCTAAGAAAAATAGCAGAACTCGAGGAGACTCAAGGATATTGATGATGCCAACTGCCGTCTCAACCGAATCATTTCAAATTTCGAAAGATACTGATTTAATTTCGGAAAAAATCAAATCCCGCGTAAACTTCGGTCTTTAGATCTGAAAATCAAATATCTTGATCTACGACTGTGATTTAGCGATGCTCGAGGAATAAATATCGGAAATCAATCTGCTTCTGCCTCTTCATTACAGACTCGTTTTCCATCTTTCTAAAATTCCGAAGTATTTCTAACCCTACAGCACCGTTTCATTCTTCAGCTCGCACAATTCCAGTATCTTCTCCGACGGAGTTCAGACCATATCTCAATCTCTCTGCTTTCAAAGAAAGGTTAGTTCATTCCTTCTCTCCTATTGTTCTTCGTTTTTTCTCGAAAAAACTTACAGTTTCAATTTCTAGGAATAGAAACACATCTCATATTCGAACGAACTGGAATGAGAATTTTTTAAATCCCCATTTACTGGTTCATAGAATACTCTTACTAGATAATGGTCAAAGATAAACTCGTGAAAAGAGTTTCTAGGGCTGATACCCTATTTTATTTTTTGACGAACTGCTCAAGCAATTTTTATGAATCCGTAGACCAATTAGAAAAAACTTGATGAGCTTGCTTGTTAGTACAATCCTAGGGTGAACCCCCAAAATTTACTAGCACATAGTAAAAATCCTTGATGCTCGCATAGGACTAAATCTATCCGTATTTCTTTTCAGATGTCTAGTAGTGAGGATTTTAGAGAAGGGAATACATTTTCTGGAGAATCTGACTCCAATGTTAGCTCCATAAACCTCGAAGACTACCTCGAACCAGAACCCGAGGTAGAGATAATAGGGGTTAGGAAAAATAGTCCTCGCATAGGCGACCTCCCTCAGGACCAGTGGCCTCGACATATCAGGGATGCCCCTGCCTTCTCATCAGGATATCAATACGTAGAGGGAAATTGGTCATGTACCACCATAAGGACGAGCTGCACATCGAACAAGCTCAGCAAAATCGTATGCAGCTATAAGATCGCCATCCCTCTTCGCCTACGTATGGAATTCAATCGACCACACATACCACCACGCGGAATTGCTTCTTTTTCTGAAGCAATTCTCAAGTGCGGTGTCCACCTCCCACTTCATCCGTACATAAAATCAATTATCGACTACTATAGGGTTGTTCCTTTCCAATTGACTCCTAATACATATAGATACATGGTAGGTTTGTACATACTTTGCCACAAACTAGGTTTAGAGACCCTTTCTCCTGAAGAATTTGCTTGGTTTTACCAAGTGAAATCAAACTCGTCAGATCTTGGCTTCTTTTATGCAAGCAAATGGTCTAACCAGGCAATAAAAACGACTACGGGGTTCGCAACAACATGGGAAAATGGAAAAATCTATTTTTCTACTTTGACTATGCAGATAACGGCTTCTTTCAAAATCCCGGTAGGTAGT
>JXTB01000057.1:107657-167351 GCA_002914805.1 Parasponia andersonii
GAAAACAGCAAGTACGAGTGATGCAAACTCAATACTGTTTTTCAAAAGTTCCATGGCAAAATATGATATAGCAATATTTCACATCGAACAATGAATGTTTTGCTTAGTTACTTTGTTGTTCGAGGAGGGAAATTGCGTAATACGACATGCTAAGGCATGAAGCGAGGAGAAAATCCTAGGATTTTAAAGAATTTTAGATATTTCGGCGATCTAAAATTCCGACTCCTCTAAATGGACGTTTTGCATAGTCCCTTAGGAAACAAGTAGGAGATAATATTCTGATCCCACTGCCCCCTGAGTTTTATGGTGTCCGAAAACTGCCATAAAACTATAAGAGATGAACCAAATGAAGTCGAAGTAATAGCCGAAGAAATATTATTGACGAACGACGTCGAATGACGAAATAACGAAAATACAGTAAGCCGTTGAAGATACATGGAAGATAAACATGAAGATTCATTGATAATAACGACGAAGTTGTTCTGCATTCCAAGCATGTTCGATCTTTTGTCCACCGATGCGAGCTAGGTTGTATGTTCCAGGTCAAATGACGTCATCAATGATATAAGGCCCTTCCCAGGAAGGTCCAAATACACCAACACCATGCTCTTTATTATTAGGTAGAACTCTTCGATGGACAAGATCACCAACTTCAAAATGTCTACTTTTGACTTTGGAGTTATAATGTCGAGAAGTACGTTGTTGATATGATGCAATTCGAAGTTGAGATTGTTCACGCCTTTTTTCTAAAAAATTGAGTTCAATTCTTAGTAATACATCATTCTGACTTTGCTCATAAAAAGATCGCCATAGAGAGCTCGCACCAATTTCAACTGGGATCATTGCTTCATATCCATAAGCTAAAGAGAATGGGCTCTCTCCAGTAGTGGTTTGTTGAGTGGTGCGATAAGCCCATAAAACTTCTGGAAGTACTTCTGGCCAAGCTCCTTTATACTCTTCCAACTTCGTCTTTATATTCTGTTTAAGTATTTTGTTTATCGCTTCGACCTGCCCATTGGCTTGCGGATGAACAACAGCAGAGAAACTCTTCTTGATGCCTAAATTGTTGCAGAAGTCACAGAACTCATCACATTCGAATTGTTTCCCATTATCAGAAATTATAGTATGTGGTATACCATAATGGCAGATTATAGATTTGTAAACAAAATCTATCATCTTTTTTGCAGAAATGGTACTCAAAGCCTCAGCTTCTGCCCATTTTGTGCAATAATCGACTGCGACCACCGCATACTTCAAACCATCCCGTGCTAATAGAAGCATCCCGATAATATCAATTCCCCAAATAGCAAATGGCCATGGACTAGTTATTGAAGTTAAAGGAACATGTGATTTTCTAGGAAAAGTAGTAAACCGTTGACATTTATCACACCTCCTAGCAAATTCCATTGTATCCTTCTTCATAGTCGGCCAAAAATACCTTTGTCGAAGAATCTTGTTTGCAAGTGCTTGCCCCCCAGAATGATTTCCACATATTCCTTCGTGGATTTCCCTCATAATGCAGTGTACTTTTTCATCATTGACATATAATAATAATGGCGAGCTAAAACTTCTTCGATAAGCTTCTCATTATGGATGATATAGTGGGCTGCCTTCATGCGGAGTTGCTTTGCATCATCTTTGCTCTTAGGAAGATCACCATTTTGTAAATATTGCATTATAGAGTCCATCCACGATGGTTTGTCGTGAACTGGCATAGCTACTTGAGGCTCAACCTCGATGCTTGGCGATACAAGAAATTCAACAGGGACAACCTTCAACAAATCTGCATCTTTCGTTGAAGTGAGCTTAGCAAGGACATCCGCTCAGGTACTTTCAATGCGAGGAAGAAGCTGAATATTATAAGCGGTGAATGTTAAGAACAATCGTTGCACCTCCTGTAGATAGGCCATCATTCTCACTCCTCTCACTTGATAATCGCCCTTAACCTGACAAACGACCAGCTGGGAGTCGCTGTACACTTCAATCATCTCGACCTTCATTTCCTGTGCAAGCTTTAGCCTAGCTATCAGTGCTTCATATTCAGCCTTATTATTCGATGCTGGGAACTTGAAACGAAGTGCACAATGAATGTTGTGCCCTTTAGGACTGATTAAAACTAGGCCCGCACCTGCTTCATTTTCATTCGATGACCCATCAATATAAAGTTTCCACAGCCTTGATGTATCTGAAGCGGGTTTTTCGAGTACTCCTGTGGGAAGTTCAACGTCATATGTGAATTCTGCAATAAAATCTGCGAGGGCCTGACCCTTTATGGCAGTGCGAGGTTGAAAATTGATGTCAAATTGACTCAATTCAACAGCCCAATTAAGCAGTCGTCCTGATGCCTCAGGTTTTTGTAGAACCTGTTTCAACAGGAAATTCATAAAAACCCTGATGGAGTGAGCATGAAAGTAAGGTCGAAGCTTTCTTGATGCGATGACGAGTGCTAGCGCCAATTTTTCCATCTCTGGATACCTAGTTTCGGCATCAAGTAATCTCTTACTTACATAATAGACAGGTCACTGTATATTTTCCTCCTCGCGAATTAATGCAGCACTCGTCGCATATTTGGAAACAACGAGATATAAGCATAATTCTTCTCCTGGGTTTGGCTTCGATAAGAGTGGAGGAGAACCCAAGTGGTTTTTCAACTCTTGGAACGCTTGCTCACATTCTTTCATCCATTCGAACCTCTTTGATCCCTTCAATACTTCAAAGAACGGTTGGCATTTATTGGCTGATCTGGATACAAGCCGACTTAGTGCAGCTACTGTTCTTGCTAGGCTTTGTACATCCTTGGGTTTACGTGGAGATTGCATATCAATCAATGCTTGTATCTTCTGAGGGTTCGCTTCAATACCTCACTGATTGACCATAAAACCCAGAAATTTTCCAGATTCTACCCCGAACGCACACTTCTGGGGATTCAACTTCATTTGATATTTCCCGAGAATCTTTAACATTTCATCAAGGTGCTTGATGTGATCTTCGGCTTTCTCTGACTTCACCAACATGTCATCGACATATACCTCCATTGTCTTGCCAATTTGTTTTGCAAACATCATATTGACAAGACGCTGGTAGGTCGCTCCTACATTGACAAGTCCGAAGGGAATCTTTTTATAGTAGTATAATCCTCAATTTGTGATGAATGAGGTATGCTCCTCATCTAGCTCGTACATGGGGATTTGATTATACCCAGAATATGCGTCCATAAAACTTAAGAGTTCAAGCCCCAATGTCGCATCTACAAGCTGGTCGATTCTCGGAAGAGGGAAGCTGTCCTTCGGGCATGCTTTGTTGAGATCGGTGAAATCGATACACGTTCTCCACTTCCCATTGGGTTTCTTCACCAAAACCGGGTTTGCAAGCCAGTNCGAGATATAAGCATAATTCTTCTCCTGGGTTTGGCTTCGATAAGAGTGGAGGAGAACCCAAGTGGTTTTTCAACTCTTGGAACGCTTGCTCACATTCTTTCATCCATTCGAACCTCTTTGATCCCTTCAATACTTCAAAGAACGGTTGGCATTTATTGGCTGATCTGGATACAAGCCGACTTAGTGCAGCTACTGTTCTTGCTAGGCTTTGTACATCCTTGGGTTTACGTGGAGATTGCATATCAATCAATGCTTGTATCTTCTGAGGGTTCGCTTCAATACCTCACTGATTGACCATAAAACCCAGAAATTTTCCAGATTCTACCCCGAACGCACACTTCTGGGGATTCAACTTCATTTGATATTTCCCGAGAATCTTTAACATTTCATCAAGGTGCTTGATGTGATCTTCGGCTTTCTCTGACTTCACCAACATGTCATCGACATATACCTCCATTGTCTTGCCAATTTGTTTTGCAAACATCATATTGACAAGACGCTGGTAGGTCGCTCCTACATTGACAAGTCCGAAGGGAATCTTTTTATAGTAGTATAATCCTCAATTTGTGATGAATGAGGTATGCTCCTCATCTAGCTCGTACATGGGGATTTGATTATACCCAGAATATGCGTCCATAAAACTTAAGAGTTCAAGCCCCAATGTCGCATCTACAAGCTGGTCGATTCTCGGAAGAGGGAAGCTGTCCTTCGGGCATGCTTTGTTGAGATCGGTGAAATCGATACACGTTCTCCACTTCCCATTGGGTTTCTTCACCAAAACCGGGTTTGCAAGCCAGTCAGGGTAAAAAGATTCTCTTATAAATCCAATTTCGAGCAGCTTCTCCACCTCTTCTTTTAACACGACGTAGCGCTCTGGATTCATAGCTCTTCTTTTCTACTGTACAGGCTTCTTTGTCGGATCTATGTTTAGATGGTGGCATATGATCCTCGAATCGATCCCTACCATGTCCGAATGTCGTCATGTGAAGACATCCAAGTTAGATTTTAGAAAAGCGACCAACGATGCTCGCACAGACTCTTGAATCTTTGTTCCAATCTTTAAAGTCTTGGAAGACATGTCGAATGATAAGTCCTCCAGATCTTCAATGGGTCCAGTTCTGATCTCTTCGTCTATTTCTCGAGGATCAAAGTCTTCGCTGGTCGTGTCGATTGATGTTTTAACTGACGGTTCGACTGGCGTTTTGTCTGACGACTCAACTGAAGCTTCGACTGACGCTTTGCTCGATGGTTCAACTGATGCTTCCTCTGGCAGCTGGACCATCATTGTGCGAGACGTCGCATCCTTTGCTGCGAGTTTCAATAAGTTGTTATAACAAGTCCTCGCATCATATTGGTTTCCTCGCACCTCGCCTACCCCGTATTGGGTCGGGAATTTCATAGTGAGATGGTAGATTGAAGTAACAGCTCGAAATTCCCTCAGTGTCGGTCTTCCCAGCACAGCATTGAATGTGGAGGGGCAATCTACCACCAAAAATTGGGTCATTATCATTGAAACCCTAGGATAGGTTCCCACATTGACCATTAATTCAATCATGCCCATAGGCATCAGGCTGTCACCAGTGAAACCATAGAGTGGAGTGACGGTAGGCTTCAAGTTACTCTCATTCATCCCCATCTTCTTAAAGGCGTCGTAGTACAGGATGTCAACAGCACTCCCGTTATCAACCAACACTCGCCAATTTTTATGAGAAATGCATCATTATGCGGATAATGGACCTCCCTTGCGTCTTATTCAGTGAAGGTAATGTCCATGTCCGGTACTCATTGAAGCTTGCGTGGTCGCTGCTCAAGATGCATGACGTTACTTAATGGCTATTGTCGAGCTTCTCATGCATACCTGTCTTGAGCCCTTTTCGAATCTCCGCCAACATGCGGTCCTCCGAAGATAGTTCGGACTTCGCATTGAATTTCTAGAGGTCGCTGTTGGTTTTCTTCTCGCCTTTCGTCGTTTTGCCTGGTGTACTGTCGCAGTCGCCCCTCTTTAATCAGTCTTTCAATTTCATCCCTCAGGGCATAGCAATTATTGGTATCATGTCCAATA
This sequence comes from Parasponia andersonii, assembly GCA_002914805.1. NCBI lineage: Eukaryota > Viridiplantae > Streptophyta > Magnoliopsida > Rosales > Cannabaceae > Trema > Trema andersonii. The sequence continues at coordinate 113,097 of JXTB01000057.1, forward strand.
TCATTGTGATACTGGCAGAACTTGTTGGGGTCGCGCTTTGCCCTGTCCCGTATCATTGGTTCCAGTTGATGGTATCGCTCATTCTTGTTTGTGACCGCATAGATATGATCTATGGGCGCGTTTAACTTGGTGTGATTGTTGAACCGCATGGGAGCTCTTGAAATCTCCTGCTTTTTGGGTTTAGGTTGATTCTCTGCCAACTGTTCATTACTCCTTTTGTTTTTCTTATTACCGTTATTGTTGGTCGTGATCACATTTTTGGTAGCATCTTTCCTTCCTTCTTTCTTTGTCTTTCGAAAATTCTCATGCGAAGATTCTACCCTCAAATGCCGATCAACGCTTCGGTAGAAATCTTCTAGAGTTCTACATTCTCGCTCAAGTAATTCCTCCCAGAGTTTAGTTTCTGGTCGCACCCCAGCTATCATGAGATTTAAAACTCCTCCTTTAGATAGGTTGTTGACCTTCGCTAACTGTGAGGTGAATTGATTGAGATAAGATCGTAGAGTTTCCTCTGGACCTTGCCGAATTGCAGACAAGCTAACAAGTGGAACAGTGAAATTCTTTGCAACTTGGAACTGTCTCAAGAACACCGTCTGAAGTTATTGCTAGAACAAGATTGAGCCGGATTTGAGTCATCAGAACCACTTCTTTGCTGCTCCTGAGAGAGTTACAGCAAAACATCTGCAGCGTGCATGATCATTGACACGATGGAGTTCCATCAAGTCACTGAAGTGATCCATATAGTCCTGTGGATCAGTTTTCCTATCAAAAGTGTTTATGGTGGGAAGTCTGAATCCAGTAGGTAGGGCAGCAGCCCAGACTTCCTCGCTGAATGGCGATTGACAATACCCATTAGCGAGCTCATCGTCCCAACCAGCAAGTGTGTCTAATGCGATCCTTAAATTATGAACATCGACGTTCGGAAGGAGAGCATTATCTCTTGCTGGTGGCAAGGGTGATCTTTGATCGTTGTCTCGTTGTATGGCGTGTTGCTCAGGTGAAGTCTTCTGCGATCTGTGAGAGGAATCCAGCGAAATAGTGCGATGAGATCGGCTTTGGTCGTTATAATGCGATACGGATCGTTCATGGCTACATCGCTGCTCCAAGTATTGTCTTAGGTCCACTGAATCTTGTCTCGACTCTCTGCTGATTCTTTCAAAGACGCTTCTCGATGGTCGTCTTCATTCGCTGCTCAAGCGATCTTGACTATCAGTGGATTTGCGAGAAGGTTGTCCACGATCACGGTTAGTACTTGAACTCTCTGTACCAGATTTTGGAGGCAAGTTTGTGACTTTGCCTTTTCCTTTGGAGATGCGATCTTCATGATGCTCTTGCTGGGTTCTTGGCTGGTCGAATCTTCTTATCTCTAGGATCTGTATTCCCTTCTCAGGTAGTTGAGCAGGACGTTCTTTGGGACGTTCGTGCTGTGGTGGGGTCACCATCTGCCCTTCAGCAAGTCGTCGTAGGGTATCATTGATCTGGTTAGTGATTTGCTGAAGGTTCACCAGTGTCTCCTCCATGCGATCCTATCTCTGAGCAAGGTTTTCTGATGCGGTCATAATAGGCTGATCCTGACCAGGGCCTGCCTGTGTAGCAGCAGTGCTTTGGGGTTGGTTTTGGCTAGTTCCAGTGACTCTGGTAGTGTTTCTGGTGTTTACCATTATTAAAAAAGTGAAATTTGACAAACTGTTCTGCCGGAATAGCCCTAGGTTTTGTCAATAATAAATTTAGAAAAAATTATGAGATGTGGCTTGTGTGAAATGGGTTATTAATCAAAGCAAATAAAGAGGCAAAGATTTTATAGTGGTTCAACTCCGAAAAAAATGAGCTTACGTCCACTGTTTTTCACTATTTTCTGGTAAATTACAAGAACTCAAAGTTACAATGTGTTGTCTGGAAAGAAGAAAATAGTTTTAAGAATTCTTTAGCTTCTCTAGATTCGAAAGTCCACTCCTTCCTCACCGAAACATTGAACTCCCTTTATATAAATGAAGGTAGCTCAATGTTCCCAATTGTGAGAATGGGTAACTGTACAATCGGGTAATATAATTTGAGTAACAATATAATTGGGTAATCACTTAAATTGAGTAACTGGTTGAACTTGAAAGAGAAATTTTTGTTTCCCTTTCCTTGTAGGTTTCCCGTTTGACTAAGCAGAGATTAGTCTCATTTTCTTTCAGGTCGCACGTAATTCCTACGGTAGAGGTCGCACATAACCTGTTCGGAGGAGATCGCACGTAACTTATACGGTGGAGGTCGCATGCAACTTATTCGGAGGAGGTCGCACTTAACTTATGCGGTGGAGGTCGTACTTAACTTATACGGTGGAGGTCGTACTTAACTTATACGGTGGAGGTCGCATGCAACCCTTTCGGATGAAGTCGCACTTAATTTTACTCATGCGACCTGACATAGGATTTTAGACTGCACAACAATAGTCAAACATAACAAATGTTTCTTAAAATTATCAAAACATTTCCGTAGTTTTCAAACATGTCTCTCTAAGAGATTCAAAAACATATTTTCCTTTTGTTGGTAAACCATGTTATGCAAATAATTTCCCATAATTCTTTATTAATGAAAAACTTTAGGTAATATTTAAGTGAGGCTTTCTTTAGGTTTTATAACTTTAAAGTCACCACACTCTACTACTTTTATTAAAAATAATTTCAAAAAATATTTTAACGAGAGGAAGACTCTATAATGTATTTTAGAAAATAATAGAGTGTGTCAAGTGTAATTTTCTTTTTCTTTTTCCAAATATCAAATCAGGGCATATCAATCCATAATTTTATCTATTTGAAAATCTAAGTTACATATATCAAATAGTTTAAATTTTAATTTCAAAGAAAATGACATGTAACATCACGCACCACCTAAGTCTTCTTAAGACTTAGGTTTTTAAAACTAAAATATTTTTATTCAAAAATTCAAATGAAATGTCATCCCAAGCTCCCAACACTTAGAAAACCAAGTAAAGAAATTAATTATACAAGTACCCAATTATCCAGTTGGGGCAAATAATGCAAAATCAATTCTGCCTAACTTACTTACCCAATAATCAAGACATTCACGATATACCAAGAATTTAACAATCTAATGATCACTAACATCATAAATACCTCCAATAATTAAGTCACATATACATAATGAAAAGCTTGAAAGGAGAACTAAATCCAAATAATAAGACCTATAGGGTCATAAAAACAAGATTTCACAAAACTTCTAAAAAGAGTTTTCAAATTATAAAATTTCTCTATTTATACTAGGTTCCATACAAGTTAGCATAGCCAATTTTATTTTGCAAAATTCTTGTAACAAGATATTATAAATTTGACTTTTAGAAATATATGTATAAATATCTAAGAATTTATATATATACCACATTAAATTACACCAAAGATTTTCCAAGAAATCGACTTTGTTGCCCAAAGTTTCCACATATATATATTTTTGCCATAAACATTTTATGTTTAATTTTTAAGTTATTTTACAATTCAATTTTCCAAAACTTTCTTTAGATTCAAAATCATGTGACAAGTAGAAACTCAGTAATTTTTTAACAATTGTATCTACTATATTTCACAACTAGGACAAATATCTAGGAATTTTATATTTAAATTAACATCTCTAAATGTACAATGAGACCTAACTAGTACCACGATTAGTTTTAAGTAAAGCAATTATTAAAATCTTATATTCCTCGCAATTTCATAAACCTTAAATTCAAGTAGTATTATTAATTGAAAAAAAACTATAAATTCTTTGAAAAATATGTATTACATGCATCTAACTATTATTCAAAATAAAAGCGTATATGGTTCTTTTGAAAACAAAATAATTCATTAGTCAAATACAAATATCTATCTCATACAAAACCAATTTTATTAACTTGAAATTTCTTCAAAGTTTTTTAAGAACAATTAATCAAGCATATGTCTAACCAATTTCCAATTTTACAAAAGTATCTACATTTAAGAGCCACATACATAAATTTGACAAAACTAGTGTAATGCAATATTTAAGCAAACACAACCTATTATACTAATTTATTAATCTAACTATATTCCATTAATTTAACAATTTCCTTATAAAAATTAAACTTAGTAAGATTGGAAAAGAATAGTTTTCTTTTTTCTTTTACCAAGTTCATATTATTGAATCAATCATAAATGAAAACTAGTATGTCATGTCCACTAAAATGTCCAAATAATGCATGATAGAAAATTACAGAATCATACTACCAGATACTCAATTTGGTTAAGCACATACAAACAATGTCCAATATATTCAAATTACAACCCTACAAGCACAAATAATGTCAAATCATGCCAATCAAAATATAAGACACCGAATTGCTATTTTAGAACCCACTAAGTTCATATAGCTTATCATAATAATAGACATAGGAGTACAAAAATGAATTTCCATTTGATTTGAGGAATTTGACAGAAGTAGAATTCACTAGTCTCGTGTCAATCCTGATACTTCTGAGACTAAAATTTAAGGATTAGAACTATCCCAAGGATGCTAGAGTTCCATTTTATAGAGGTCAACGAAGGATTCATAATGAATCGGAGTAAAAACAACCTATTTAACCAATGCCTAAGTGATGTATGAGGTATTTGTCAAACACTTTTCTAAAACCCATTTTAAACACCAAAATACCAGAGGCGAGATCCCAGATGGATCTAAAACCTAAAGTTCTGATATCAAAACTATCACAATCGGAATCACGACCGGAAATTCAAGCCTGTGACTTCTAGTAACTTTATGTGAAAATAATAATAAATAGTGAACTTTTAAAATTTCAGAAAATCGAGTACTTGAAATTTTAGATTTTAGTTCTCAAAAGTAAGCAAATTTCACAATTAAGAACCCTTTCATTTGTTTTAATTTTCCAAGTAAAATCATTCATTTAAGTTTAGAGGAAAATCTAATTAATTAGTTTAGAAATATTTGTAAATTTATAAAGTATAGAAAAACGAGTCTAATTAATCCTTAAGTTCATTGTTCAAATAATTTACATAAAATCATTTGTATTTCTAAGTATTCAATTTAATAACAAAATCATCTCCATACATTCACTTAGTAATATACTATTATTGGCTAAATAAATTTGACAAGGGAAGGAAGAGATGAAATAGAATAGGTGCTGTCCTAAGAATAGCTAACCCAAGAGGGGAGGTGAATTGGGTTTTTAAGACTTTTACAACTTTTTAAATTAAGTAATAAGATTGAGCAAATAATGAATGAAGCAAGTAAAAATATCAAATAAATAAGCAGAATATCAAAGTAAATAAATTAAAGAGATAGGGATAGAGAGATGCAAACGCTATATTTATGAGGTTCGACAAACACAACGGTTTGTCTACGTCTGCTTAGAGCTTTCCACTATCGGATCAAGATTATGGGCTTGACCAACCCCTAGTACAACTGGAATGATTTCTTCTTAGGCACACCCATAGTAGTCTTGAATCCGGCTCTATTACGCCTAACCACGGATTGTTTAGACTCTAGTGTCAACCTCACCTATACTGGATTGTTTATGACTTCGGTGCCAACCTCACCTCTCAATAATGTTTTTATGCAAATACAAGTGAACAATCACTCAAAGAATTACCTCTCAAAGAAATAATACAAGATAAGTTTAGGTGATTTGAGAACAATGCACAAATGATGCTCTAGGAATGATTCAAATAGATTTGAAAGTTATAGTTGAGTAAAAGAGAGCTCTTGCATTTAGAAACTGATTGGGTATCAATATAGGTTCATATTCTCTCTTTCTAAGTCATCAAACTTGGCTATATTTAAAGGCATCTTCAAAAACTAGCCGTTTTTGACCGTTGGTATCTTGCTGCCAAAATTTTGGTCAATCAGAAATAATTTTAGTCGACCAAAAAACTAGTCGTTGGAGTCCGATATGCCAGTTCAGTTCCAATAGCTATTTTTGGGCTTTATTTTTATCGACCAAGCCTGGATGACAAAAATTAGTTAGAAATAATTGAACTAATTTGGTTGTTCTTAAAACTTCTTTTTTCAAAATATTTTTAACTTTAGGAAAATGTAATTTTGAGAATATTTGGGCTAGATTAGAAATGATATTTATTTTTAAACAATCAATGGATTTAAAATTTAGCTAATTCTAAGATTTGTTTGAAAAATCATTTGCGAGATTTAGGAAAATATACTTTTGAGAATATTTGGGCTAGATTAGAAATGATATTTATTTTTAAACAATCAATGGATTTAAAATTTAGCTAATTCTAAGATTTGTTGGAAAAATCATTTGCGAGAGTTTTTGAGCCATATCGAAGAGAATATTTTATGCAATGTAATAAATCATGTACAAGATTAGGAAATAAATTTTAACCTATTTAAACTTGATCTTGAATCTTGATTCTTCATATTCATCTTCAACCTTCGAGATTTTTCAATGATGCGCTATTTTTGAGGACTTCATTTTGTTGAGTTTTATCAATTTCTTTTCAACTTTATAACTACAAACTCAAGCTAGTTATTAGTAACTAAATCATATGTTTGTTATTATTAAAATAAGATAAGATTGAAAGCTACATAGGTCAACAATCTCCCCTTTTTTGATGGTGACAAACATTGATTTTTGAGATAAAAATAATGATACAATTTAATTAGCATACATGACCTTACCATTATGTTTAGAAACTCTCCCTCAAAGTATACGTGGAAGAAAAAAATTCTCCCCCTGTTTAACTCAAATTATGCATACATTAAGCAATAAAGATCATGAATATTTCTCCCCCTTTGAAATTAGCAAAAAGAATTGAAAGCACCAAGAGAAACATAACATACATAAACATAGTAAGAATAATAGGTCACAATCAAAGATAGGTATAAGTCTCACATAAAGGTCCATCATCCATAATAAGGAGACATACAAAAAGAGTTCAAAACGTTCAAAAATAATGTACTAACACATCATAAAAGACTAAATATCATAAAAGAACATAAAAAGCATAAGTAAATAAGCAAGAGAGGAAGACTCTAGGATGGAGGAGGATTTTGTCCTTGACGCATATAGTTCCACATCTCTTGTTGGTACTTAAAGAGGCAATCAAATTGTGCTTGTTGAGAGTCTTGAAGAGCTTGAATTTGCCTACCATGATCTTCTTTGAATGCATTAATGTCCACAACAAGAGTGTCCAAGCGTGCTTTCATAATTTGAAATGCTTCTTCAAAGTTAAAAGTGGGAGGAGTTATATGAATAGTAGATGTGTCACCTTTCTTATTATCACAAAATCATGAGTCTCAATGGGTACAATAGGATCACCGGGCTTTTCGGGCCCCTTGTATGACCAAGTACCGTTGGTCTGATCAAAAAACCAATGCATGCGCTCGACAGCAGTTCTATTATAAGGAGACATTGGTTTTTCCTTGACGGACTCATCATGAAGAGGAATTTCAAAATGATCAAAGATTCGAGTAAGCACCATTCCATAAGGAAAACACCCTGTCTTCTTAAAACCAGCTTCCCTCATTTGGGTCATAAGGATATGTCCTAAATTTATAGCTTCCCTATAAGTATAGAGTTAATCAAGAAAATATTAAGAGGATGGACTATCTCTCTAAAGCCAGTACAAGGAAGAATGTTGTAGGTGATATAGTGGTTAAGGAGTCCTATGGCTAGTACTATGAACATTCAAATGATTAGCAGTATAATTTGGATAATAATTGCCATCCCTAGTTAGATTCTTTAAAGTTGTCACCGCATCAAAATCTCCCATTAGATCAATTGGACGACCACCTTCATTGGGTGTATATGTGGGAATTGGCTTGTGAATTGTTATTGCAGATCTTAAACCATGATTTTAATCATGTGGGAATGTCCTAAAAATAGGATAGGTGCTGTCCAAGTATTTTTAAAACCAAATGGTACAAATGAACTAGTTTTTATGAAAGTATGTGCCATTTCGGTTCATTTTGTGATTAGATTTCCTGATTTTGTGAAAGTTGTGATTTATGCTTGTGGTTGCTTTCTTTAAGCATTTTACATTATAGTAATCATTCTAGTAATGAAATTGATATCAGGTCTTCCACACACCTTATCACTGAGGATACTAACCCTTTTCACTATCTTTTCTGTCGGACATAAGGTAAGTAACGTCACACCTGCAATGTAAGAAATTCTTTATTCTGTGAATTTGTGGATATAGAATCTGTGGATATGTGTACATACGTAACTGTCATTCAGTTTTGCATGAGACATGAAAACGTGGTGTATTTATATTGTCTGACAAGTATTGATGAATAGGGTGTGGCGGGCCAGTGCCCAAATATATGATATGGTTCCTTCGGGAACACTTTGGTCCTCTCGGGGACATTATGGTTCCTACGGGAACACTTTGACGGCGGTATAGGGTGGACCTCTGATGTACACAGAGGGGATTTTCTGGGGCTCGAGACCTCCATATAGCTCATGATATGTTATACGTTCTCTGAGTGGTTCAGTCTGCAATTCACGGTCTTGTCAGGCAATACAATATACACAGGGATCCCAACCATATGACCATTTGTTTCATGTTATATGTACTCTGTATCTGCATACGTTACTTATTGAGTTTTATACTCATTAATATTCTTACATTGCAGAAGGTACGGATGATATGTGAATTAGAAGAGGAGTGCTGACTTTCTGACCGTGACTTGTGTATATGAGCATTTTGACACTGTGGTTTTCTGATAGACGATTTTGTACCTATTTTGTGTGTGTACATTATGTAACTTTCATGAGAGGACCACTTACCGAGGGTGTATATATGTATACATTAGAGTATGTATAATTATGAGTGGAAATTTCCTTTTTCCTTCTAAAAAGTTTTAATTTTCCCCGATTTTATCAGTTCTAAGTCGAGTAGTGTCTTCTGATCTCATTAAATATTTATACAAATACCCTTACGTACGTGTGTGGGATGGGGGGGTGTTACAAGTCCACTTAAAATAATTCATAAAATTCAAGTGGAAATCATAGTCCAATAGTTTAAACATTCCAAACTGTTGTAAATCATTCACCAAAACCAATATATATCTGTCCAAGCCATCATATAATCATGTATACTATCATGATGTTCGAAGTATCCTATTGGATCACTCATAAGTCTGAGGCACTTAAAGAGACGTTGTAAGTCCGATCACCTAATGTAGGGCATCGTAAGTCCGACGGCCGCGTAAGTGTGTGAATGCGTGCAAATGCTATATGAGTGACAGAATATGGATATGCACCATTTCCACAAAATCACAAAATAACCATGCAGTATTCTTTAATGAAATCACTTTTAGTCCTCAAAATTAAGTTCTCAAATCATTTGGGATTTTTTAAAAATTTCAGTATTATAACAGCTATTTTTTTTTATCAAAACCCAGAATCTAATTTCCTATAGAAAATAGTTCAAAATAGTATATATGACACACTAACCAATATGACGTGCCTCTCAGGCAGTTTATATCTCAAATCAGGTCAAAAATAGATATAAACACATTTTTTATAAATAATTTCACGAAATTCCATATTTATCATAAATTTATAAATTTATAAATTAAACTAATTTTAGAATCAAGTAATCGAATCCTTACCTCAATCAAGCATCCAAATAGAGTTACAGGGCTATGGAGAAAGTTTGGCTTTGTTTAGGTGTCGTTTGGAGGGTCGGGCGTCATTTTCAACCCTTTTGATCGATAGGTTTGAAAACTCGATTTTAATTCGAAGCTTCAGATCGTGAAACGGACTTCACCACTTAATTCAGAGTACCAAAAAATGCTAGGTTAGACAATTTGACTGATTCAGGCTCAGGTCGAACCCAGACTCATGACATTCAAATCGAGGCAGTCTAGGCTGTTAGATTTAGATTTTTGTGCCTTCACCAAATAGTCAAAATATATATCAAAATTTTTGTTTTCACGAGTACATCACACATACGAGGTTTATTTTACGATTTAATGGTCGAATTAAAAAATTTAAATACGAAACTAAAATAGCTCAAAATTGAAAAAAATAGCAAAATTCAATTCGAGCAATATTGAGTCAAGATATATATATCATATGAAAGATTTTGACGAGACGAATTAAACCCGACTAGTCTTATAACGAAGCGTCCCCGGAATCGGTGCTGGAGAGTTCGGAAGCCGTGGCATTTTTTGGCTTTTTCCAGAGATATAGAGCTCCGATGGGGCTACAATTGGCAGTGGAAGACTCGTCCAGCAGTAGGCATCGGTGCTGGTTAGTGGCGCGACTAAGCGATGGCAGGAGGCGGCTGGTGGGAGCTTCGCCGGTCTTTTGGCATTTCAGCCAGGAAATTGCACAAGAGAGAGAGAGTTGAGAGGAAAATGAGTGAGGGTACACATGGCAGCCTTTAAATGGGCTTCAAAATTTGCAAATGAGTCTCTAGTCCTAAATTTCTACACTTAGGTCCTCAAAATTACTGTTTGGTCCAAATTTTCGAAAATTCTTTCAAATTAGCCCAATTTTGAATTTTAAATTCATTTTATTTTATTTTTTCATTGGTCAAAAGAATAAAACACCCTTAGGAAAAATAAAGGGGTTTTACAGCATTAATGTAATTTTATACATACTATTTTGTGCTCTGATCAGCCAAATCTCAAAAGATATAAATGACTAACGGCTACATGTATGACCTTTTTTATTTCTTTCTTTTTCTTTTTTTTCTTTTTTTTTTTTTAAGCAAGGCTACATGTGGGACTTTAGATTCTAGAAATTATAAACGCCATTTTGCGATGAAAAGTCTCACTCAATATTGTTATTAAAAAAATAAACTTTATATTTCAGCAAATCAAATGTTCTAGCCGCTTTTTTTCTCTGAAAACTTCATCTTCATCTTCATCCTCTCTTTCTTCTATTTTTCTAGATTTCTATCTCGCCAAATGGGAATATCTTTAGGATCTCTAGATGGTGTTAGTACTTTTCTTTTGTTTTCTTTTTCTAGTACTGTAATAATCATTGTCTTTATGCGAAAGCATTTATTATCATATATTTATGAGTGTTTTGTCTCACATATAATTCTATATATGTGTGGAGTTTGTTAATTGGTTTTTATTTTTTTATGTAAAAATGCATATTTTTTTTTAGACCTAAAATTTCTAGTGTCTAGATCCAGAAGATTTATGTATCATATCGAAGATCGACTTTTACAGGAGTTCCTCAAAATATCAGTGGAAAAAGCAACTTTGCGATGGCAGATGTTGATTTAAAAGAATAAAGACAAATCTCTCATGCATAGAGTTCTAGTTATATTCGACGTTGGTTTTATATGTTTCCTTTCTAATCGTTATTAGAACCCAATAGTTTTATCAATCGTTTATTTACTATTTTGCAATTCGATTTTCATATCGACTAGTTATTGAATGTACTTATTTAATAAATGAATGAAATTCCTATTTAGATTAAAAAAATGTCCCATATTCTAAAAAATTCCATCTTAAACATCCAACGCTAGTTGTATTATAATCTGTTGGGAACGTAATACTTAACTAAATAGTATTGTTTTGGACTGAAGTCAAACATATTCGCCGACGTCGAACTGTTTTACATTGAAACATACTGCAAATTAATATTTGGAATCAAGGTTGAATATCATCGTCAATTTTCTTTTAACAAAATTGACAAGTCTACTTTAATGCACATTCCAATTTTTGTGTTCAAAAGCTCTAAACTATATTAATAATAAATGTAAGTAAAAGTATACATTATTAATATGGTATATGCGTTAACGATATAAAATTTCCAAAACATACTACATTGGAAACAAATATGTCGGAAGATACAAGTCCTATTTTTACTTTCTCCAGCAGCGAGCATCCTTTTTTTTTTTTTTTTTAGAGGTTACTTTTGATTTAAGGACAATATTTTGTTTCTAAAAATTCACTAAAAAGTAGAGGTCTTTTTTTTTTATGAATTATCAATTGAGCTACATTTGCAGTAATAAATAAGAAAAATTTAAAAATAAAACATAGTTGTAAATTTAGTCTGGTTAATAACCACATTGTGCCAACTTAAAAATATGGCTGACCATGTAAAATATGCTAATAACCTGAGTACTAGCTCGAAAATACGGCGGACCATGTAAAGTATGCTAATAACATCTTATCACAATATGATAAACATAGGTTTTTTCCACTCTTCTATACGAGGGTAGCTAAGATACATTCCTCTCTTTCTAGGGGATATGTGACCTTAACCCCTAACTGTGAGAGGACACAAAGCCACTCTAGGTACTACCTCATTTTTCGCACAAGGGTAAGCGATCCCTCGGTCCAAAAACCCTACCTGCTGTTATTTCTTCCCGTATTATATATTCTTTCATTTTTTTTTGGTACATAGTGCTCAACCTTGCACCGTTACTAAAACTTTTTATTGGATACCATTTGGCAGGTATCACACTGGTTGCCCAAAAGATCTTAGTAAAAGGTTTAGGTATAGGTTTTTTTTTTTTTTTTTTTTCCAGAATTGTAAGATTTGAATGACCACCTATATCAAATCTGATTTTTTGGACCTCAAATAAGAACCAATTAGAGGTGGTTTAGTCCTTGAATGGAAATACACACCAAAAAAAAAAAATAACCCCATTCCACTATCAAAGAAAAACGGAAAGGGAATTTTTTTTGTAAAGAGAAAAAAAAAGGTAGTGACCCCTTTCGCAAGGATGTTACAGGTAGTATCACACACACGTCGGTTTTGGTTGGTCCAATGAGGAACTATATTGTTTTAAATATCAGAAACTGACATGACTACGAATAATTATAGCTTCAATTTGTTAAAGAGCACTTTATAAGGATGGTCACAGAATATTACTTTTGTAGTGAATCACATTTTTTAATTCCCTTCTCTCTTCATTGTCTTCAATAAACAAAGTATTGTGAGAGGGGCCAAGCATGTAGCCGTTCTTGAGGCAAGATAAAAGCTTTAATTATTGCCTTCCGAGTGTGCTATACATATAGCTTAATCACCAACCGAACCTGCTACTTTTAATTTTTTTTTTAAAAGCTTTGTCGAAAGGCACCAAATCTGCTATTAACTTAAACCAAATCTATTATCGTGAAATGAGATGTTCTGAAGATTGCTCAAAGTTTGGAAAATGTTTCTCCTCTAGCAGACAACGCTAGCCTTTATTCGGATGTTATTTCTTTATTATCGTTAGTTAATTATGGTTCTTGTTGCTACGAGAATAGGGTGGCTCATGTATTAGCTTCTAAATCTTTTAGTAATTAATTCTAGTGTTATGTATTGGAATGATTCTATTTCTCTCGTTTTTTGTCGTCTCTTGTTTTAGATGATTTGAATTAATAAAAGCCTTTTATTAAAGAAAGGTATCTATTATGCACACATATATATAATAGGACCTGCATGTACGTTATTACTTAGTTAGGAATTCGAGTAACAATATTATCGAAGCATGAAGGAATGCCACACACATGCATATACTATTATATATATATATATATATATATATATATATATATATTTCTGAATTTACTGGCTATTTTTTTTTTACCTATATAAGTATTTTTTTTTAGTCATTAGATTATAATTTAATGATTATTATAATTTGGATAGTTAAGAAAAAATAAAATAAAATAAAATACCTATTATTTAGTATTTTTCTATCTCCAAATTTTACTATGAAAAGACATGCGTGATGAATTTTAATTGGACAAAACAATACGTGTAAAAACCTAGTTTTTACAAGGGCATAATGGTCATTTAACCAAATTTAAAAAAAAATAAATTAAATATATATATATCTTTCTCCCTCTCCCTCTCGTCCCCCCCGATCTGTTCTCTCTCTCCCTCGTCTCTCTCACTCTCTCGGCCAAAGGAAGCCCCACCAATGCCCAAGCACCATCCGGCCGAATAGACCACTGACAGAGCTCCCCCAGGTTCCCACGAACTAGCGCTGGCCAGCTATAGGGCGCCAGAGCCGCTCGCCGTCGCCGGAGAAGAAAAAGGGCTGTTTCGCACTTTTCGTCACCGGCGAAGATTCCGGCGTCCATTCGACCTCCAACTGGTCCCGTTGGATTCGTCTCGTCTCAAGGATTATCAAGGTATATATATCTCAACCCCATTTTGTTCGGATTAAAAGTTACCATTTTTGGGTATTTCGAGTTTATGGTTGTAGTTTTTGATCCGGCCGTTGGATTGCATTTTTTACCTCATTTTTGGAATGTACTCAGAAAATGGGGAAGTTTGATATATATATTGTGTTGTTTAGTGATTGGCACAGAAATTGAGATCATACGGTCAAGATTTATTTCGTTTTGCATGTCACCGGCCCAGTGTGGGCCCGGACCCGAATTGGACAAGTTATATGTCTAACCTATCTATTTTGGGTGCTAGGAATTTAGCGAAGGTATCCGTTTGTGGAATTGAAGCTCCGGTGAGAAGTTGGATTTCGCAAGAGGACGATCGAGCGCTTGGAATTGGTTCCCGACCCTCCGGGCGATCGTCAACGACACCTTGAGGACTCAATAGTATGGTATCGCTATTCCGCTGAGGTAGGGGTTTAGTTACCTTCGTTTTATACCGTTTTTGAATTAAAACTTATTTTCTGCAGCATATAAGAACAAGTATGTTTTTAATGATTTGAATTATATGTGATGGAATTGGTTGTATGAGATATATACTGTACTGTTCTGAGAATTTGCTGTGTTCAAGTTATTTTAGGTAGATTAAAAATAGGATCGTTATGCTGTCCGTTTTTCTATAAAACTTTATTATGCATGTTTTACTGAAAAACCAGAGTACAGTAGTTTTTATACTTCAGTTCTAGATTGCACGTGTTATAGGATCATACATGAGTACCGTGTTAGCATTGTGGATTTTACAGTGTGGCACTGTGTGCCCCACCGTCAGTGAAAGTCCATAAACTCGTGCGGGGTTTGTTCTTCTGATTACCTCCCCATTTGGGAGGTGTAGGCAATTCGGTTGCCCCTCCAGGTTTTGTAGGCGACACACGGGTGTCTCCTCCGGGTATGGGCTTAGGTGTCAGGCAGGCTGTTAGGCATTTAGTGCCATCATCCTAGGTTTCCACAGATAAGAGGATGTGAGCTCATGGGAATGGGTTAATTTGTGTCATGTGCATATGGATTGATGGTTTTGATTACACTGTTTTATATAGATGGGCTCTCGGTTTGAATTATTTATATATATATATATATGTGTGTGTATGTTTTGGATTTGAACTAACCATGTAGGAGTTTTCTATCACTGAACTATTTTTCTTCGAGGTAACTATTTTCCAATTGGGCACTGTATGCTCACCCCCCTTCTTCCCTTCCTCAGGTGGTGTTCAGTGCGTTCTTGGTAATCAGGAGGAGTAAGAGGCCATCTTGATTGTAGTTCATTTCTTGGTAATGCTAGAAGTCTACTGTTGTGGTGTTTGGACTGTTTGGTGTTTGTATTAGCATTGAACCAAGATTACTACTTTTTATTTTGTCTGTAAACTTATGTATGCCATTCTGGGATTTAACTTATTGTTATAGATGATGATGATGCTTGGACTTATATTTGATTTTCCCAATTTTCAATTATTATTCGGTCTATGTTTAATGGGGTATACAGACTGTAGGAGTGGTTCATGAGATAGAATTCTGATTATTTTATTTAAATAGACCGTTTTTATAAAAACTAAAACTTTTGACACTTTTCAAATAAATCAAGAAATTTTCCATCTTTGTGAAATTCCCCTTCTGCCACTGGCCCGGGTTTCGGGTCGTGACAAAAATTTTTGGTATCACAATTTTGAGTTTAATAGCTCAGACGTATCACCATTACACCAGACAGAAGTTATTTTATGATAAGCATGCATCATTATCTCACTAACAGCTTGGCATATTGTTTCAGACTTGTAAGGATGCCTCCTAGAAAAGTTCTGAGGCACCAACTGGGTGCCGAACCTCCTCGTCCGAATTTCACTCATCTGATTGAGGCAATGCAACAGGCATTCATCCAGATGAGCAATCCAGACTATCAGCCTCCAGCTTCGAGAGAACGTCAATTGGATCAGGCTAATTATCTCCAGTGGTTCATGCATCTCCAGCCAGGGTAGTTTGATGGTAGACCAGAAGCTCTTAGGGCAATTGCTTGGTTGCGTGAGATGGAGAAGCACTTTGGGCCCTTGGTACTCCAGTTGAGTTTTGGGCTGTGTTTGCTGTTACCCATTTGACGGGGAGTGCCATTCGTTGGTGGGAGATAGTGGAATGAATGCAAGATGTAGTGGGTCTGACTTGGGAAGGCTTTGAGCAGATTTTCAGGGATCAGTATGCTAATGAGGATCAACAGGATGAGATTATGAATCGGTTTTAGACTTTGGTCCAAGGTAATAGAACGGTGAATAAGTACCTGATTGAGTTCACTAAGTTGGTAAGTATTGCCCTTGACCGAAGTACAAGTGAGAAGTTCCGAGTTGCCAAGTTCAGGAGTCGTCTGAATTAGAACATTTTCAACAGGATTGGTACCCAGACTTTCCATACTCTTCCTGAGATTATAGTGGCTGCCCAGTGGGCAGAGGCCATCAAAGAAGGATTGACGAACAGTGGTAATGATAGGAAAGCCACCAGAAGGAACCAGGGGTAGAGGTCAGCCCAGAGTACTCTGAACAGTGGGAGCTCGAATAGTAGTGGCTCTTCAGGGGGTGGCAGAGGTAGTCCTTATAGAGGATGTTTCGTTTGTGGCCAGCCGGGTCACCGGAAGAAAGAGTGTCCTACTCGCCTGCAGAAATCTCTTCTTTCTCAACCGCAGGGGAGCCAGTCAGGTTCTGTTCCTTATCAGAATACTCAGGCAAGGCCACAACAGTCACAAGGTACTTTGCAGACTTTTACTTCCCCTCAGCCTTATCAGCATTAGTACCGCCCTCAGGGTTACACTCAGAACTTTCAGGCTCCTCAGGCCTCAGGGAGTCAGAGTGGGCGCGGTTATGGCAGTAGTGGTCAAAGATCCAGCAGCAGCCGACCTGGTCAGGGGAGAGGTGACAAAGGGAAATGAAAGGTGACTGGCCAAGCCTATGCTTTTACTGGAGCCGACGACACTCAGGATCGCACCGGTGGAGGTGTTGTTGACTGTATGATCCTTATTTCACACTCTTGGACACATGTTTTGTTTCATACTGGTGCATCCCATTCATTCATATCCTTATAATTTGCTCAATTATTAGGGTTGGAATTTTCTGATTTGGATTATGTATTGACGTTGGGTACACCTTTGGGAGGAGTAGCCGATGTGTCTAGTGTGTGTAAGTCTTGTCGGATTGTGGTTGGTTATAGAAAGCTTCTTGCTGATTTGATTGTGTTGCTGATAGGATAGTACGACGTAATACTCAGTATGGATTGGTTGTCGAAATATCGAGCAGTTGTGGACTGTCGTACAAAGCGGGTGACTATTTTTCCTAGTGATGGATATCCTATTGTCTATCAGGTTGGGATGAGTCCGTTGAAGCCTAGTCCTGTTCTAAAAGCGTGCATGGGGGGAAGAAAGAAACTTGAGTGTTATGGGAACTTGTTTGCTATAGATGGCGAGGTGAGGACAGATGATCAAGACCCATGGATTCTGGTGGTGTGTGAGTATTCGGAGGTGTTTCTTGAAGACTTACTGGGGTTACCACCAGACAGGGAGATCGAGTTCTATATTAAACTATTCCAGCCTATCGCATGGCACCTGCTGAGATGGAAGAATTAAGAGATCAGTTGGATGATCTACTTTCCAAAGGCTTCATTCGCAGTAGCACTTCTCCTTGGGGTGCTCCTGTTTTGTTTGCAAAGTAAGCTGATGGTTCATTGAGACTTTGTGTGGACTAAATGAAGTTGAATCAGTTGACGGTGAAGAACAAGTATCCCTTGCCAAGGATAAATGAGTTGTTTGATCAACTCGGTGGTTTTAGGTGCTTTTCTAAGATTGACTTGAGATCCGGTTATCATCAGTTGAAGATAAGAGAGGATGATATACCTAAGACAGCATTTAGTACCCGATATGGTCATTTTGAGTTTCTGGTGATGCCATTTGATTTGACGAATGCTCTCGTACCATTCATGGATCTCATGAATCGGATTTTTAGGCCGTTTTGGATCATTTTGTGATTGTGTTCATTGATGACAAACTGCTGTACTCCAAGACTCGAGAAAAGTATGCCGAACATCTAGGGATAGTACTTAAGACCCTAAGAGATCATCAGTTGTATACCAAGAAATTGAAGTGTGACTTTTGGATGTCAGAAGTGAAGTTCTTGGGTCATGTGATTTCTCACGGAGGTATTTCAGTCGATTCCGCTAAGATAGAAGCCGTTCTAGAGTGGGAAAGACCGAGAAATGTGACGGAGGTATGTAGTTTCCTTGGATTAGCAGGCTACTACCATCGTTTTATGTAAGATTTCTCAAGAATTGCTCTGCCTTTGACGAAGTTGACAAAGAAGGATGTCAAGTATATTTGGGATCACGAAAGTGAAGAAGCTTTTATCAGGTTGAAGTAGAGTTTAACCACCGCACCTGTTCTTACTGTTCCTGACAGTAATGAGCCTTATGTGGTGTATACTGATGCTTCGAAGATGGGTTTGGGATGTGTCTTGATCCAGAATGGTCGAGTTGTGGCTTATGCTTCTCATCAGTTGAAGCCGCATGAAGGAAACTATCCCACCCATGATTTAGAACTTGCAGCAGTGATCTTTGCATTGAAGTTTTGGAGATGTTACTTGTATGGTATGAAGTTTGACATATTCTCCGATCATAAGAGTTTGAAGTATCTCTTTACCCAGAAGGATTTGAACTTGAGATAGTGAAGATAGGTTGAGTATATGGAGGATTATGACTTCGATCTACAGTATCATCCTGGCAAGGCCAACGTTGTAGCCGATGCACTGAGTAGGAAGCCTCGTGGTATACTAGCTGCACTAGTCTTCGAAGATTGGAAAAACTCAGTTGTGATTGGTGACTATAACTTGCAGTACTTTGAGAATGAAGGTGTTGCTTGCCTGAGCAACATTGTGATTTCACCATCTCTTCTCCAGACTGTCCAGTAGAGTCAGTGGCAAGACAAGAAGTTGAGGATAACCTGGATCCAACTTCAGAATGGTTAGTAGTTAGATGGTTGGAGCACTAACAAAGAAGAGTTTTTGCTTTTCAGTGGGAAGTTGGCTGTAGCTGATGACCATAATCTTCGAGAAACCATTCTAACTGAGGCTCACAAATCAAGGTTCGCAATATATTCGGGTAGTACCAAGATGTACCGGGACTTGAAGCGGCAATATTTGTGGAAAGGTATAAAGAAGGATGTAGCTACTTTTGTGCCTAAGTGTTTGACTTGTCAGCAAGTCAAGGCTGAACATCAGAGACTAGCTGGATTACTTCAACCGTTGCCAATTCCGGAATGGAAGTGGGACAAGATCACGATGGACTTCATGACCCATTTGCTGAAGACCTTCGAGAAGAATGATGCAGTTTGGGTGGCAGTCGATCGGTTGACGAAGAGTGCTCACTTTATACTTATCCGGATGGACTACTCTCTTACTAAGCTCAGTAGACTATATATGGAGAATATCATACGCTTGCATGGTGTGCCTTTAAGTATAGTTTCTGATAGAGATCTAAGATTTACTTCCAAGTTTTAGAGAGCCTTACAGAAAGTGTTTGGTACGCAGTTGGATATTAGTATAGCTCACCATCCTGAGACAGATGGTCAGTCTGAAAGGACTATTCAGATACTTAAGGACATACTACGTTGTTGCATACTGCACTTTGGTGGGAACTGGGATGACCATCTTCCTTTAGTGGAATTTGCTTACAATAACAGTTATCAGACTAGTGTGGGTGTGGCTCCATATGAAGTGTTCTATAGAAGGGTGTGTAGATTGCCTTTGTGTTGGGCGGAGCCCGAAGAGCATGTTACTCTTGCAGTTGAGTTGATTGAGGAGACTATTGAGAAGATCAAGGGTATCCAAGAGAGACTCAAAGAGATTCAGAGTCGCCAGAAGAATTATGCTGACCCGAAGAGGCATGAGGTAGAGTTCGATACTGGTGATTCCGTATTCTTAAAAGTGACTCCAAGGCGAGGTGTGACAAGATTTGGGGTTAAGGGTAAGTTTGCTCCAAGGTATATTGGTCCCTTTGAGATCACTGAGAGAATTGGACCAGTGGCGTATCACTTGAATCTACCTGCACAGTTGGGTCACGTGCATAATGTGTTTCACGTGTCGATATTGAAGAAGTACATGCTGGACCCATCTCATGTTGTCTAGTACGTTCATGTACCGATCCAAGAAGATGTGTCCTATGTAGAGAAGCCTGTTCGTTTATTGGCTAGAGAGTTGAAGGTGCTTCGCAACAAAGAGATACCACTTATTCAGATACTTTGGGAATATCACAAAGAAGACGAGGCTACTTGGGAACTCGAGACGAAGATGTACGAGAAGTAGCCTTATTTGTTTGACTTTCAGTCAGAAGTTGTATTGTGATGAAAATCTTGACTTGTATTTTGAATTTCGGGATGAAATTTCGATAAGGAGAGGAGAAAGTAAAAACTCAGTTTTTACAAGGGCATAATGGTCATTTAACCAATTTTTTTTAAAAAATAAATAAATAAATTAAATATATATATATATATATCTTTCTCTCTCTCCCTCTCGTCCCTCCCCCGATCCGTTCTTTTTCTCTCCCTCGTCTCTCTCAATCTCTCCTTCGTCTCTCTCACTTTCTCGGCCAAAGGAAGCCATACTGCCGCCCAAGCACTGTCCGGCTGAGCAAACCACCGGCGGAGCTCCCCCAGGTCGCCACGAACCAGCGCCGGCCAGCTCTAGGGCGCCGGAACCGCTCACCGTTGCCGGACAAGAAAAAGGGCCGTTTCGGACTTTTCGTGACAGGCAAAGATTCCGGTGTCCATTCGACTTCCAACTTGTCCCATTGGATTCGTCTTGTCTCAAGGCTTATCAAGGTATATATATCTCAACCCTATTTTGTCCAGATTAAAAGTTGCCATTTTTGGGCATTTTGAGTTTATGGTTGTAGTTTTTGATCCGGCCGTTGGATTGTGTTTTTGACCGCATTTTTGGAATGTAATCGAAAAATGGAGAAGTTTGATATATATATATATTGTGTTGTTTAGTGATCGACACGGAAGTCAAGATCGGACGGTCGAAATTTACCTCATTTTGTGTGCCACCGGCCCAGTGTGAGCCTGGACACGAATTGGACAAGTTATATATCTAACCTAACTATTTTGGGTGCTAGGAATTCAGCAAAGAGGTCCGTTTGTGGAATGAAAGCTCCAGTGAGAAGTTGGTTTTCACAAGAGGTCGATCGAGGGCTTGGAATTGGTTCCCAACCCTCCGGGCGATCATCAACAACACCTTGAGGACTCAATAGCGTGGTATCACTATTCCGCTGAGGTAGGGGTTTAGTTACCTTCGTTTTATACTGTTTTTGAGTTAAAACTTATTTTCTGCAGCATATAAGAACAAGTGCATTTTTAATGATTTGAATTATATGTGATGGAATTGGTTGTATGAGATGTATACTATACTGCTCTGGGAATTTGCTGTGTGCAGGTTATTTTTGGTATATCAAAAATAGGGCCGTTATGCTACCTGTTTTTCTATAAAACCCTATTATGCATGTTTTACTGAAAAACTAGAGTACAGTAGTTTTTATACTTTAGTTCTGGATTGCACATGTCATAGGATCATACATGACACCCTGTTAGCATCGTGGGTTTTACAGTGTGGCGCTGCATGCCCCACCATCGGTGAAAGTTCGTAAACTCACGCGGGGTTTATTCTTCTGATTACCTCCCCATTTGGGAGGCGTAGGCAATTCGGTTGCCCTTCCAGGTTTGGTAGGCGACACACGAGTGTCCCCTCCGGGTATGGGCTTAGGTGTCAGGCAGGCTGTTAGGCATACTTAGTGCCATCATCCTGGGTTTCCACAGATGAGAGAATGAGAGCTCATGGGTATGGGTTGATTTGTGTCTTGTGCATATGGATTGATGGTTTTGATTACACTGTTTTATATATATGGGCTCCCGGTTTGGATTATATATATGTGTGTGTATGTTTTTGATTTGAACTAACCATATAGGAGTTTTTCATCACTGAACTATTTTTCTTCGAGGTAACTATTTTCCTACTGGGCATTGTATGCTCACCCTCCTTCTTCCCTTCCTCAGGTGGTGTTCAGTGCGATCTTTGTAATTAGGAGGAGTAAGAGGCCATCTTGACTGTAGTTCATTTCTTGGTGATGCTAGAAGTCTACTGTTGTGGTATTTGGACTGTTTAGAATTTTATATTAGCATTGAACCAAGATTACTACTTTCTATTTTGTTTGTAAACTTATGTATGCCATTCTGGGATTTAACTTGTTGTTATAGATGATGATGATGCTTAGACTTATATTTGATTTTCCCGTTTTTTAATTATTATTCGGTCTATGTTTAATGGTATATACGAACTGTGGGAGTGGTTCACGGGATGGAATTCTGATTATTTTATTTAAATGGACCGTTTTTATAAAAACTAGAACTTTTCACACTTGTCAAATAAATCAAGGAATTTTCACCTTTGTGAAATTCCTCTTTTACCACTGGCTTGGGTTTTGGGTTGTGATAATACGTATCCATAGATTAAAAAAATAACTATTGGATTGGTGTCCTATATATTTATATATTTAATAGGGCACGAATTTAGTATGTATTTTGTTTTACCTATGGATAGGTATTATTTTACCCCGTAAAAATTTATCACACAAGTTTTTTAATGATAAAAGGTGGAGAAAGAAAATCATCAAATAATAGCTATTTATTTTTTTTTCTAACTACTCAAAATATGGTAGCCGTTAGATTAATGTACAAAATGCTAAAAAACAAATACCTGTAGATAGATTAAAAAAAAAGAAATACTATTAGATTGAGAATCTCATATATGTATATATAAATATTTATAATATAGTATTTTCGCACCCAGGGTTGGTCCGTTGAATATTAGATAGTTACAATAGAGGTGGCAAAATGGGTTGGGCCAAATGGTCTGGCCCGCGACCCTGTATTGTGGCTCGCAGGCTAGTCCAGCCTATCCTGCATTAGAACAAGCAGCAGGCCAGCCCGGCTCTAGGGGTAGGGCCATGCTAGGCCAGGCTAGGTTGGCCTACCAATCTAGCCTGCATATGCTGGCCTATTAAAAATATATTTTTTTATTTTTTAAAATTTTTTTAATTAAATTTAGATATAAAACTTTTCTTAATAGTTATAAATACACATTCTTTCACTTTTTTCTTACACTTTCAAATTTCAATCTAATTCTAAATAATATTCTTAAGATTTTTGTTTTAAACCTTTTTTTTATTAACTTTTCAGCTTATATACTTTTAGCTTATTTAATAATTTATAAGTTTCTATCAATAGGAAAAAAAACATAACATATTATTAATTTTTTAATAAATTTTATTTATAAATTTCTAATATCTTTAACTAATTATATAAATAGCAATCTTATTATTTAATTTGGGCCAAAAAGGGCCGATCCGACCGGGCCTACTAAAAGCCATGCAAGCCTACGATCGGGTTCTATTTTTAAAATTCCAGGCTGATCTGACCTTTCCCGCTTTCCTAAACGAGCCAACTTGGTCCGTTTTCCCTCCCAAGCCCTCAACCCGTCCATTTTACCACCTCTAGTTATAGATGCTAATATAGATGTAGGTTTACACTCAAAATGATGTAACTAGACAATGACTCGGTTAGTAGACAAAAAAAAAGAGAACAGTAACATCACATTTGTAAGTTACTACATAATTAATGTAACTTGATATATAATAAACTAACACTAGCACTTAGTGAAACAGACAAGTCCTTGTTTTAGTCCGAGGAGAAGTATGACAAATTCCATATATATATATATATATAGCTATATTGTTAATTAGCAATACAACAAATCAATTCCCATCTTCCTCTATCAATCTCTTTTTCTTTATTATTGATGAGTTTTTGTGATGACTATTTAATTTGACGTGGATGAATTATAATGGTTGATAGGTCAAATTTTTCGATCGGAATTCGACTCCGAATAATAGTGAAATTTGATAAAGTGTAGTAAATAGTAAAAAAGACAAGAATTTTAGCGTGGTTCGGCTCCAAAAATTTGGTCTATGTCCATAATGGTTTTTCCACTATTCCCATCTTCCTTTATCAATTTTTGTTTCTATATTATTGTCGGGTTTTTGTGATGACTGTGTAATGGGATGTAGATCAATTATAATGGCTAATGGTCAAATTTTTTGGTCGAAATTTGACTCTGAATAATAGTAAAATTGCATAAGGTGTAGTAAATAGCAGGGAAGACAAGAATTTCAGCGTAGTTCTGCTCTAAAATGATGGTCTACATCCACAATAGTTTTTCCACTATATGAGCGAGAAATTCCAAGAGAATGTAGTCTCAATATGAGAGTTATAGCTAGTATTTTCTATATAGTGTCTTGAGAGTGAGATTATTATGTGTAAAATAATAAGATTGAACTCCTTTAATTTATATAGACGAGGGTGACTCAAGTTTCCTAATTTTGTGAAGAGTGAACTGCAAAAAGGCCCAAGAAGATAAAGGAGAACTTTGGTGCTGGAAATGGAAATGAAGAGTCAAAAAAAAGTCAGAAGAGAAAGGCTATTAACGATGGAAAAGGTTCTAGAGAGAAAGGGAAATTTGTTATTAAGAAGCTTCGGTTAGCGCCAAATCTTGAGGAAGCTTCAATTCCAAAATATCTGAGGGTAATGATTATTATTATTATTGGTTATTTTATATGCATGTGATTTTTTAGAAATTTTTTTGTGTACAATTTTTGGATTTTTGTTATTGTTTCATATTTGGCTGATTTTTTTAATTTTTGGGTTCTTTCTTTTTTGGGTGAATTGTGTATGATTTTTGTGTTCTTGGTATTGGTTTATATTTTTTGTGTTCTTGGTATTGGTTTCTATATTAGATCTTGTTGCTAGTTTCTAATAATGTAGGTTCTTTACATACACGCATACATATACAAAGAAATCAAGATTCAAGGGGAAAAAGAGAAGTTAATCAACCAAATCCAAATGAAATGTGGTTTTTGATTGGAGGCAAGCATTTAAAATTTGGGATTGAATAATATGCATTAGTTACTGCATCAAAGTATGTTAGTAATTCAGATTTAGCTCAGTTTAAAGATAAGAAATGGAACTGCTTTAATGGTTTAGATAAGTATTTCAAGGATTATAAAATTTTGACCAGATAAATCTAGAGCATTGTGTTATGACTTCAGAGTTTGATAATGATAAAGATGTTATTGATATGGCGTGCCTTTATTTGATTTCTACTTTTTTGTTATCATCAGTAGAAGATAAATTTGTTGATAGAAGTTTCATGTATTTGTGTGATAGTGGTGATTTCAATGATTATCTATGGGATAAGGAATTGTTTGGAGTTACTATTAAGTACTTGAGGGATGGTTTGAAGGTAAATTCTGTGAAATCTAAGGATAATAACTATGAGTTACTTAGATTTTCATTGACTTTTCAAATATGGTTGTTTGAAACCATTCTCTTTGTCAGGATTAATATACAACCATGTAGGTTTTGTTGTGCCACGTATTTTAAATTAGTTAACATGAATTGCACCACTTTATAAATTTCTTGAGAGGAAAATTTTTCACTGTAAAGTGGTAATTTCTAACTCTTGATTTCTTTTTTTTTTTTTTTGTATCATTTAAGTCTTTATTCTCCATGATTTTTTTTATAAAAAAAATTTTAAAGGAATTTTATTGGTTTGTTTTTTTAGTAAAGAAAATATTCCTAACTGATAAGCAGAGGGAGTTGTTGAATCTGAAAGAGTTTCAAAACAACTCAATAAATTCGGTTCCAAAAGATTTGATTGAAGAAGATGATGATTTTGAGGTTCCATCACCGAAGATTCCATTTATGATTGAAACTTCAACCTACTCTAAGTCTACTAAACGATTTTCTTCAAAGGCAAAGAAAGTTTATGAAGCAAGACTACAATTGAGTGGGTTGTTGAAAGAAAATTTGGCTTCAAGGCATGAGACACTAAGGTGGGATATGAGTGAAAAAGCCTCGGTCATTATGGGAGTATTTTCTGGTATGCAAGAGAAGATAGGTTGTTGTGATATTCTGATTAGATCAGTTTAAAATATCAATGATTGTGATCAAATTTTCAGTAATCAGGCTAAGACTATTGTTGAAAAAGGTATTAAGTGGAACAATGTTGGTGTTCAGCCGGAGATAGAGGTTTCAAAAATAGTGAAGAGTACAAGAGTGAAAAAGATGCTTAGGTAACACTTCAGATTACTCAAATATGTGTTGTAGTTCTTATCTTCGTTAAGTTTAACTTTTATCCTTTTTTTCATGTTAGGATCCTATTTGTGCTAGTTCTATTGGCATTATTTACAAGGATAATAAGGATGACAAATTTCAAAATATTGGAGCAGGAACTAAGGTTTTCTCTTATTTAAAGTTCTGCTTTCATTGCTCTTAGTATTAATTGTCAACCAGTTATTAGTTTCTAGTATTATTTGTCTATAGTTACTAGTTTCTAGAATTATTTGGCTACCAGTTACTGGTTTCTAGTATTACTTGATTGCTAGTTACTAATTTTCTAGTTTTTAGTTCTTCTTTTATTGCTATTTGTACCAGTTGTCTATCAGTTTCTATTTTCTAGTATTATTTGTCTACCAATTACTAGTTTTTAGTATTATTTGACTATCAGTTACTAGTTTTGTAGTATTATTTTGCTATCAATTACTAGTTTTCTAATATTAGTTTGCTATTTGTTACTCATTTCTACTAATTATTTCGAGCCTAATTTTTATATTTTTTTTCATGTTAGGATTCTGTTTGTGATACTACTATTGCAAAAGCCAGCGATTAATGAAGATGCCAAAGTTCAAAACAATGAAGTGGGAAACAAGGTTTTCTTTTATTTTAATCTAGATTTCACTCATTTTTGCCATAGTTTCTGGTATTAGTTGGCCACTAGTTACTAGTTTGTAGTATTATTTGCCTATTAGTTACTAGTTTCTCGTATTACTTGGCTACCAATTATGCTTAACTTTTGTATTTTTTTCCATGTTAGGATTCTGTTTGTGATATTGATACTGCAAAAGTTAGCGAGAGTAATAAAGATTCTAAAGTTCAAAATAAAGAAGGGGCAAACAAGATTCTCTATTATTTTAATTAATAATCTAGATTATTTTTTTTCACATTTTCTAGTATTAGTTGGCTACTAATTACTATTTTTTTTATTAATTTATTATTAATTACTACTTTCTAGTATTACTTAGCTACTAGTTACTAGTTTCTACTAATTATTTTGAGTATAATTTTTTGTTTCTTTATTTTTTTCCAATGTGTCGGTGATAAGGAAGTTCTTATTAATGAGCATAGGAATTTGGATACTTTTCATAGACCAGAAACTGATTGTTTTTTGGATCATTTAAATGATAAACATATTGATCAAGCTATTAAATATGCAATTCAGAGTGCTCAATTATCAAAGGGCTAGGAAGTTTATATATATTGTTTTTAAGTTTAGCAAAATCTTGCATATTGATTGCAGAAACTAGTTTACTTATAATGATTTTATTTATTTATTTTGCATTTCTTTTTTGTAGTGTGATTAAAAAGAGGATTCTTTGGCAGAGGTTCTATTACAAGATTTTGGCTGTAAAGAAAACCCTTATCAGATTTTTGTTTCGGTAAAAAGGGAGTTAAAGCCTAGTGCTCAACTCAAATCTCAACTCATCACTGATTTTGGGTCTTCTTATGAACCTATTAAGAAGCTAAAGAAGATTGAAGGAAAGGGAAAAGTGAAAGGCTTATTTCCTTTCTCAACAGACCTATTTGCAAAAGTTGATCATTTCTAAGAGAGCAAATTAATCAAATTTATTGATACTGATGTCAATATGAGTAGGAAGTAAGTAGTATTTTTCTTATTCTATATTTTAATTGTTAAGTTTATGTTTTTATTTTAATTAACATTCTTTCTCATTGTTTTATAACATAAGATCACCTAATATGTGTGTAAGTATAATTTATAGTTGCACATTTCCACCAATAGTAGGTGATCTTATGTTATTCTGCCTGTATCTAAACCTAAATTCCCCTTCCAAAGTTCATAAAGGTTTACGCTCAACAATCTATTTAGTGATCAATTAAATAGAAACAAAAAGTATAAGATAAAATAAATAACTCATCAATGGATTGGATTAATGAAAGAGGAGAGAAATAAACAAACAAAAGATATAAGGTTGGTTCATATAGTAAAACTCGACAAAAAAAGATATAGTTCATAATATAAATTGAGAATAATAACATTTCCAGTGAATTTAACAAATACAAAATCAAAGAGAGAAAAGTTAAAGAATATCCCCTTAGAAAAGCTTGAAGGTATTCATGGAGATTGTCAAACTCCTCATCCAAGCCTGGTTCTTGCTCCCTTGAATCCTCTCTCTATGATTTACTCTCTACATATAGAAAATACAATGAAAAACTCACAAGAAAATAAAGAAAAGAAGCTAAAAATAAACTATAGTATTGATGTTGGGAAGGAAATTAAGAAATGGAGTTGATGGACTATGTCTTCATCTTCTTTTTTCTCTATTTTTTCTCCTTCTATGGTTGTCTCCCTCTCTTTCTCTTTATCCCAATGTGGGTCTTTTAACTCCAAAGATAGGATCTTAAAGAGATAGCTCGTGCAAACCTAAGATAGGCCGAATCTGGTCCTTTGGATTATCAAAAAGTTGATCTCGGCCATCAATTATTGTCCTAGGATGCAGGAGGTGTTTCCGTGGCATCATTTTTGGCATTGTAGCACCAAAACTTCCTAAGATTTGGTACTGTAGCACCACTTTTGGCATACTTTTTTTACTGATTTGGAGCCTCGGCTTCTTGGGAGCGCTATTTCTTTATTTAAGCTTCGATTTGCCTCATTTTCCTTGCGTTATGACCGTATCGGATACAACTTCAATTCTAATGATTTAAAAGACCTATTTTGTGTATAAATTCGCCTTAATTCATATCAAAAACCCTTTTATTCTTCTATATATACAAACATACAAAACATCAAAACAATAAGAAAAATACCTGGAACAACTTAATAAAGACAAGAATAGGTATTCTTAAGGCAAATTAGTACTAGATAACTCCAATTTTATGGAGTTAATAGGTATTCTTATGAACCTATTGAGAAGCTAAATAAGATTGAAGGAAAGAGAAAAATGAAAGGTTTATTTCTTTTCTCAATAGACTAGTTTGCAAAAGTTGATCATTTCTAGGAGAGCAAATTAACCAAATTTATTGATACTAATGTCAATATGAGAAGGAAATAAGTAGTATTTTTCTTATTCTATGTTTTAATTGTTAAGTTTATGCTTTTATTTTACTTAACATTATTTTTGTAAATATTTTTAGGAAAGTATCTTATTCAAAAGAGGATAATCTGCTTGAGCCTATAATAGATTTTGTGATAGCTAAAATCTTTGAGAAGATGTGATTTTTTGACTTGAAGTACAATGGCAAAAGTCTTCATTATTCAGTAAGCACTCTATAATTATTTACTTTATCTTTGAATTTCATATTTAACTATTTTATTTTGATTTTTAAAGATCAATTTTTAGTATATTTTAAAATTTAAAATTGTACTCATTAAAAATATTTGGATTTTGGAGAATAATGTTGGTTACTGGTTACTAGAATTTAAAATAATCGGTAGCAAATTTTTGTTACTTACTTCCTATATCTAATAATCAGTACCAAAATCTGGTTACTGGTTACTAGAATTCGGATTTCAATAACTAATTTTGGTTAAGTTAAATAGGTATCTAAAGTTGGTTACTGGTTTTCGTTTTCTGTTAGTTTTTTGTTATTTTAACTTAAGTTTTAAGCATCTTAATATGCATATGTCTTATTTTAAAGTTTCTTATTTTTTGTTTTGTGTCTTTTGTAGTATTTTATTATTTTACTACCTGCGTAAGGAAGTGCGATACAATGAGAAAATTTTGTTCAGGGTTACCACAACTGATGTACAGTTTGATTCTCATTTGATGTTTCTATATGTAAATTATGAAAAAGAGTTGTGATCTTTCTATGATTAAAAGTGATGACATTTAGTAGAGTATATTCTTGGGTATTATATGCACTGTAATACTGCTTGGACTGAAGTAGATCATGTTTTGATTCTAGTGTATATGGAGACTTTAAATCATTGGATTCTGGTTCATTTTGATATTCATTCTAGATGTCTTCATGTCTATAATTTTTTGTGAACTGCAAGTAATGACAAAAAGACAACGACAATAGTTGAATGATATTCAGTAATACTACCATTATTATTGGATTTAGTTGGTTTTTATAAGTCTCGAAATGATATTAAACTTAGTTCTCAGTATTTTGTGAACAAGAAAGCTACTGACTATCTAAAAATCATTATAGTTGATGGTCTTCCTCAGCAAACATAATGGTATTCTGATCAATTTTTCCTTTTATTTATATGTTTAGCCTTGCTCATTTATATGTTTTGATATAGATTGTTATTTTTCAAATGCAGTGACTATGGTATTTTTGTTTTTGCATTCGCGAAGTACTTCATCCATGGTGCAATTGATAAGTTGAAAAATTTATATGTTGAGGATAAATGCAACAAGTTGTGTGTGGAACATTAAAAACATATTAGCAAGAAACAAATTGAGGGCTATGAGTCTGATAGTGAATTTCCAAGATAGTTAAAAAATAACGACGTCAAGGGTCTTAACTTGGAAGCTAAAGAGGATGAGGACTCAAAGTTAAAGAAGAAGGAAATATTGGAAGCATTTGTTTTTGATGTATTGTTGAATCTTTTTTTTTTCTTTTGGTTTCTAAACTTTAGGTCTTTTGTGTACTTAGACTTCTATATTTTTCCGAGTGTACCGATAAATGGTTACCAATTCCTCATTTTTAAGGTTTTTTTTTTATCATGAGTAATGGGTTTCTAGTTACCAATTTCTCGTTACTTTCAAAAAGAAACCAAATCCCTTTTTTTAGTTCAGTTTTTCTTTCCTTTTTTTAATAGAAAAAAAATCAATAATAAGAAAAGCAGATTTAGATCACACTAAGAGCTTGATAATCCAGATTTTTTCTAATACTGAGTAATGGGTTTCTAGTTTCCAGTTACTGGTTACTTTCAACAAAATCCCAATTCCCTTTATTTCTATTTTTTTATAGCCAAAAAAAAAAAAATCAATAACAGGTAAGGCTATCACATCCCTTAATTTATGTATGCACCTAAGCTAGAAAATATTTTATTGTTGTATTCATCTTCTAAAATAAAATGGAAAAAAAATCCAATAATAATTTTTTTAAAATATCAAGAAATATTTAAACTAAAAAAAACAACCTCTTATTAAAACATCGGAAACAAAAACTTAATACTCAAAATAACCTATGAAATAAAAACCCTTAATTTTAATCCAAAATCTAAATTCAAGAAAATAAAACTTAAAGTCGATTAAAAACGTCCTAACGCCATTTACGGATTCCACTGCTGCTGCCAACCAACCTCCAAAAATCTATTGCTCATCTGAAAATTTTAAAAGAATGGAATGAACTTGCGCCCAGTAAGTAAATCTCATGCATGCAATGAATGTCGTGTTTTATGAATAATACATTTTAAGAATCATAACTATGAAACCCCTTCCTTGAAAAACATCTTAATCATAAACGTTACTATTTCATAAAACATTCGTATTTGAGCTCAACATAGTGTAATGCCAAGTTTATCAGAAGTGATGAGCCATAAACATAGTGTCATGACAAGCATATGACCTTGTAGCTATTCGGATCCCATATAGTTATCATACTACAATGGCTAGCATCGCAGTTTAAACATTTATTCTTAACATGGTGATTGTAGGTCTTTCAGTCAGGTGCATATACTTCTTTCAAGAACTTGACACATACTTAAATAAAAACATTCTTCTTTGAACAAAATCTGGTTGCATAGTGCTTTAGAAAAATCATTCTTTGAAAATCATAATCTCTTGTGCAATTTATGCAATACTTGTGCATACTCATGTCATAATTAATATGCAAACTGATATAGTATAGCATATAACAACATATCATAATGATCATAATAACATCACATAATAGCATGTAAATTTACATATAAACACATAGGCTGAGATTTACTTACATCAAGTCCTTAGAAAAACTTTGTAGTGAAATACCACACAACCAACCTTGTTGAAACTACGTGTCTCTTCTTTATCCTTTATTTTTTATTATTTATGCCAAAAAAAAACATTCATTATAAAAAAAATATTAACACATGCTATCATTGCTCTTAAGAAACATATTTTATATGTTTGAAAAATATCCATAGCATAAAATAACATAATAATTTTCATAACAAAACCAAATCTGTAAATATTTAGCAACCTAGGCATACTTAAATAATTTTCGATTCAACAATATAATTCGGTTTATCCTAAAAATTTGCATAACTCATTAAGATATATAAAAAAAAGATCCAAAAAAATTATTGGAATTTATAAAAAAGATTTAGTACATTATTCATAATTTTAAATCCAAATATTATAACCCAGTAGAATTGTTAAACTGAAAACCAATGTGAAATCATAGAGTTTTATAGATTTTTTCTTAAATCAAAATAATCTGAAACTTTATGGAAGTATTTTTAACATTAATATAAAACATGTATAAAAATTATGGACTCTAAAATAGACCATTAGATAGCACTTTAAATTCATGAAATTCTACATCAAGATTCATATTAGCACCAGAATCAGCAAAATAATAAAGATTTCGAAAATCATATTTAATTGTAGAAATTTCCAAAAATCGTGAAAATATTTGGAGAACCTAATCACAATAGATAAACGTCCAATAAAAATTTCAAGTTGAAAAGATATCAATAGAATGAGTTTTGAATGTTAATAAACGGGAATATTAAGTCTGTCAGATTCACTGATGTTAAGGATATTATAGTGATGCATCCAAAAATGGAGTTTAAAAAAAAATCAACAACGTTTTTTTATTTTTTTTATTTTTTAATCAGATTACTTCCTTCTTCTTTTTTGTTTTTTAATCATATCACTTCCTTTTTCTTTTATTTTTTAAACTAACGTATTAACCTATTACTAGGTTTCATCAAGTTGTGGGAAACTTCCCTTTTCTCTTTTTTTGACTAAATTAGAATTTTATTTATTTATTTTGTAATAATAAATAAACACTAACCAAAATCTATAAACAAGTAACATAATAAAATAAAATCTATATATTAATACATACATAAAAAAAAAATATTGTGGAATCAAAACTTCACGCATGACACACTTATTTTATCATTATAATAATAATAACGACACTACTAATAATAATAATAAAAATAGACATACTTAATCACATTATTATAACAATCACATATAAATGCAAATGCATGAAAATTTATTTCTCATTAGGCACGTAGTCCAACTTGGCTTTCATGTGCGTATTCCACTACAACCGTAATCACAAAAATTTTGTTAGTGCATAACCGTTTCACTTATCATAACTATATATTTAAAACACATGAAAAACAAAAATCATATTATAGGATAGACTTGATATTACAATTTCCTACCCCCTTAAAATAATTTCGTCCTCGAAATTATAACTTACCAAATAAGTTAGGATATTTAGCTCTAATCTCATCTTTACGTTCCCAAGTTGCCTCTTCCACCGCATGATAGCCCCAAAGAACCTTTACCAATTTAATTTTCTTATTGCGAAGTTCCTTTTCCTCTCTTTCCAAAATTCGAATAGGAACTTCTTCATATGTCAGGTCTTTTTGCAATTGGAGAGGTTCATAACTTAAAACATATGATGGATCAGCCAAATATTTTCTCAACATTGAGACATGAAATACATTATGTACCTCAGAAAGTCTCAGTGGTAAGGTCAATCTATAGGCCATGTCCCCAACTCGTTCTAAAATCTCAAATGGTCCAATGAAACGTGGACTTAGCTTTTCCTTTACACCAAACCTCATAACTCCCTTCATTGGTGCAACTTTAAGAAATACCATGTCTCCAACTGAAAATTCTAAGTCTTTTCGTCTCTTAATAACTCTTTTGATGACTTTGGGCTGTTTTCATCTTTTTCATGATTCTTTCCATAACATCAACTGTTTGCTGTACAACTTTTGGACCTAGAAGTTTTCTCTCACCAACTTCATCCCAATGAATCGGGGAACGACACTTCCTACCATAAAGTGCCTCATAAGGTGCCATATCAATCGTCTCCTGGTAGCTGTTATTATTAGAAAACTCTATCAATGGTAGATAGTTGTCCCACATAACACCAAAATCCATAATACATGCTCTCAACATATCTTCAAGTGTTTGGATCGCCCTTTCAGATTGGCCATCTGTCTGCGGATGGAAAGCGGTGCTAAACCTTAATTGTGTACCCATAGCTTTGTGTAGACTTTTCGAAAATTTGGTGGTAAACATCGGATCTCGATCGGACACAATTGATACAGGAATTCCATGCAATCTCACAATTTCATTAACGTAAAGGTTAGCATACTTGTCCATAGAATAGGTATTACACGTTAGAAGAAAGTGTGCAGACTTTATAAGTCTATCCATAATCACCTATATAGAATTTACTCCTTTCCTTATTCTTGGTAATCCAAGGACAAAATCTATAGCAATATGCTCCCATTTCCACTCAAGCACCATTAGTGGTTGCAATAAACCTGAGGGTCGTTGATGCTCTGCTTTCACTTGTTGACAAATGAGACAATGCTCAACGAACTGTACAATAACTCTAGGCATATTGACCCACCAGAAGTGCTTCCTTAAATCATGATACATTTTCGTACTTCCAGAATGTACAGAATAAGGGGTCTCATATGTCTCTTGCATGATTTCTTTCTTGAGTTTAGGAACATCAGGAACACAGAAACAATCGATAAACCTCAATGCATTGTCTGAGGTGACTACAAAGTCTTTATATTTTCCAACTTATGCACCTTCTTGAAACTTCGTCAATGTAGGATCATTACTTTGTGTGGCCTTAATTCGATCCAAAAGTGTTGATTTTACTATCAAAGTAGCCATGTAGGTAGAATTCCCTTGATCTACTACTTCTATTCTTAAATGTTGCATATCCAAAATTAGCGGTAGAATTTCACGTATAGAAGCAACAGACCTAGAAGATTTTCGACTTAATGCATCCGCAACCACATTCGCCTTTCCTGGATGATAGTTGATCACACAATCATAATCTTTCACTAATTTGAGCCATCGCTGTTGTCTTATATTAAGCTCTTTCTGTGTGAAGAAATATTTCAAACTTTTATGGTCAGTATAGATTGCACACTTAACCCCATATAGATAGTGTTGTCAAATTTTTAAAGCAAACACCACTGCAGCAAGCTCGAGGTCATGTGTTGGGTAATTCTTCTCATACTCTTTCAGTTGTCGTGAGGCATAAGTTATTACTCTTCCATGTTGCATGAGAACACATCTCAAACCATTTTTGGATGCATCACTATAGATGACAAACCCTTCAATTCCTTCAGGAATGGCCAAAATGGGAGCAATAGTCAATAGTTGCTTCAGCTCCTTAAAACTTTTCTCAAAATTATCTGACCATAGGAATTTCACATTCTTTTGGGTTAGCTGGGTTAGTGGAGATGCAATCTTTGAAAAACCCTCCACAAATCTTCGGTAATACCCTGCAAGACTAAGGAAACTTCTAACTTTTTTAACACTGGTTGGCATTGGCCATTGTTGAACTACTTCCACCTTACTAGGGTCAACAGATACACCATCTTTAGAAACAATATATCCTTAAAAAGAAATTTGTTTCATCAAGAATTCACACTTCATAAATTTGGCATAAAGCTTATTCTCTCGAAGAATCTGTTAGATAGTGTGTAAATGTTGTTCATGTTCTTCTTCAGACCGAGAGTATATCAAGATGTCATCTATAAAGACGATAACAAATTGATCTAAATAATCTTTAAATACTCGATTCATCAACTCCATAAAACCTGCAGGGGCATTCGTTAGGCCAAAAGATATGACCAGAAATTCATAATGCCTGTATCTCGTTTTGAAAGCAGTCTTTGATACATCATCTTCCTTGACTTTCAATTGATGATATCCTGATAGTAAATCAATTTTTTGAGAAGTGTCCAACTCCTTGTTGTTGATCGAACAAGTCTTCAATCCGAGGCAACGGATACTCATTCTTTATTGTTAATTTATTCAATTCTCTATAATCGATACACAGTCTCATTGAACCATCTTTCTTCTTAACAAAAAGTACTGGAGCTCCCCATGGTGAATGACTTGGTCTGATAAACTTCTTATCTAAAAGATCTTGAAGTTGTTCTTTAAGCTCTTTTAATTCAGCTAGAGCCATGCGATAAGGTGCCTTAGAAATAGGCACCGTACCGGGGATCAAATCTATCACAAACTCGATCTCACGATCCGGGGGTAGACCAGGAGAATCTTCGGGAAAAACATCTATGAAATCAAGAACTACTAGTACTTGGCTTACTGTGATCTTTTTCTTTGGTACCTCAAATACTGATGCAAGGTAACCAACACAACCTTTGTTTAGCATGTGCTGAGCCTTCATTGTAGTAATAATAGGTACTCGGGGTACACTCCTAACTCCAAGGAAAGAAAAACTTGGTCCCATCGGCGGTTGAAAGGTCACAATGTAAAACATTTATAAAAATTATAGACTCCAAAATAGACCATTAGATAGTACTTTAAATTCATGAAATTCTACATCAGGATTCATATCAGCACCAGAATCGGCAAAACAATAAAGATTTCGAAAATCATATTTAATTATAGAAATTTCCAAAAATCGTGAAAATATTTGGAGAAACTAATCACACATTGATAAACGTCAAAATTTCAAGTCGAAAAAAATATAAATAGAATGGGTTTTGAACGTTAATAAACGGGAATATTAAGTCTATCAGATTCATTGATATTAAGGACAATACAAATAAAAAATTTAATAACAAATACAAATAAACCCCTATGATCATTTAAATTTCCAGAATATAATCTAACATATAAATAAACAAGTTGTTGAAGTTTTAGGTTGTAAAAAAAAATCCTAACCCTAGATATCATAGGTTGAATTTTGATTTAATAGTAGCAAAAATAATAAACTCAAAGAAAAGAGTGTTTTTAAATATTTACCTTCTTCTTGAAAATTGAAGAAAACTAAGCAAAAACGCTTGAAATCACAAATACTCTAAGGAACTATAAGAGAAAGATAGATAGAAAAATTTAAGAGGAGGCTTAATTGTATTCTTATGAGAAAGAGATATATATATTTATATATATATATAGGTTTTCGGCTTAGGGTTTTTTTTTTCTTTTTATTTAAAAAAAAAACAACAATATTTTTTTTTAATTTTTTAATCAGATCACTTCCTTGTTCTTTTTTGTTTTTTAATCATATCACTTCCTTTTTCTTTTTTTTTTTTTTTAAACTAACGTATTATCCTATTACTAGGTTTCATTAAGTTGTGGGAAATTTCCCTTTTCTCCTTTTTTGACTAAATTAGAATTTTATTTATTTATTTTGTAATAATAAGTAAATACTAACCAAAATCTATAAACAAGTAACATAATAAAATAAGATCTATATATTAATACATACATAAAAAAAACAAAATTGTGGAATCAAAACTTCACGTACGACACACTTATTTTATCTTTATAATAATAATAACGACACTACTAATAATAATAATAAAAATAGACATACTTAATCACATTATTATAACAATCACATATAAATACAAATGAATGAAAATTTATTTCTCATTAGTAGTCTAACTTGGCTTTCATGTGCGTATTCCACTGCAACCGTATTCCCAAAAATTTTGTT
The DNA here is from genome assembly GCA_002914805.1 of Parasponia andersonii. NCBI lineage: Eukaryota > Viridiplantae > Streptophyta > Magnoliopsida > Rosales > Cannabaceae > Trema > Trema andersonii. Next base: position 151,054 of record JXTB01000057.1, read on the forward strand.
AGTGCATAATCGTTTCACTTATCATAACTATAGATTTAAAACACATGAAAAATAAAAATCATATTATAGGATAGACTTGATATTATAATTGCAAACTTAGATCATACTAAGAAAACCTAATTTTCTAATTTTTTTTTTTGTAATACTGAGTAATGTGTTTCTAATTTCCGGTTAATAGTTTCCAGTTACTGGTTTCATTTGTAATTACCAGTTATTGGTTACTTTCAACAAGAGACCAGATCCCTTTATTTATTTATTTTAATAGAAAAAAAAGTCAATAACAAGAAAAGTAGATTTAGATCACACTAAGACAGCTTGATTTTTCAGATTTTTTTGTGATCCCGAGTAATAGGTTTCCACTTTTTAGTTAATAGTTACTGGTTTCGTGTCATATTACTAATTATTGGTTACTTTCAACAAGGGACCAGAGCCTTTTACTTGGTTCAGTTTTTCTATTTCTTTTTTTAATAGAACTTTTAATTATTTAAACTATATTGATTTCTTCTCTAAAAATATGAATAAAAGGTAGCAAAACTAATTTTAATTCAACATTTTAACTTGACTGTTTAGTTGATATTAAAATTTACAATTAAATTCTAGATCTTATCATGTATTAAAATTTGTCATACTAAAATCAAGTAACATAGTTATTTTTTATTCTCTTTTTTTATGCTACCAAAACCAATAGATTTCTGCAGGATTTCCTATCTCGTCCATATTCCTTGCACCTTTTATATCTTGTCTTTGTTTTAGGTTCTTTAGTAGACTTTTCTTTTTGATTCTTTGGTTTTCCTAGTCTACACTTTCTCTTAGGTACTTGAACTTTAATCTTTAAAATTTCTTCTAGTATGGTCCATGTGTTTTTGCTTCCAAGTGGATGAATTGAGCTTTCATATATTGCCATCATGATCGCTATTTTGTAGTACCTAAAGCAGTAATCAATCCAATTCAAATGTCTCCTTTGAATTGCTACCATTACATGACTACAAGAGAATTCATCAGGATCAAATCTATCACAAGAGCATGTTTTCTCTCTTAAATTTACCACAAATGACTATGTTCTTTGAGTAAAATTGAATAAAACTTCATTAGCTTAGTAAACTTGCATTTTCGATAAATGATATAAATTATTGTTAGTCTCATTTTCAATATTTTCTTTGGAAAATTATACTGGTTACTAGTTTCTAGTTGGTATTTAGTTACTGATAACCAATTTCTAGATAATGATTGGTAATTAGTTAATGATAACTAATTTCCTGTAATTGAATACTAATTATTTTTGTGAACTTAGATATTGGAATCCATATCTAGATTAGAAATCTTAAGATTTTAACTAGTTACCCGTTCAGAATTAGAAACTGGTTACCAAAATTCTTATTCTAGTTACCAGTTTCTATTTTCTAGTATTTAGGCACCAACCAATAGGATTTGTTTGTAGTATTTGCTATACATACCTTCATTTTCATAGAAAGGATGTAATTTCCTATCACAATATTCTGTCTTTTTAGCAACTATTGTTTTGATCGCAAGTGCCTCATTCTTATTTTCCCAAAACCATCTTTGTGTTAGGCTTTGCAAGCATTCAAGTAGAGGAGCTATCAGCAGTTATTTGATAATTTTGTTTGCTGCATTTATAGACTCAGTAATGTTGAAAGTCATTGATGAGTATCTCTTGTTTTTTAAAAATACCCTCGCCCATTTTGAGAAACAGGGTTCCTTAAGATAAGTACGATTTCTTCGTCAATTTTTTCAAGTTTCCTCATGTACTCATTAAATTCTCATATTGTATAAGCTCAAGTATATCCCAAGAAAGCCTCTTTCATTTGTATTGGTTGTGATTTAAAATACTTCTTCAGATTATTTAGTCAGTGATACATACATACACCGTGAGAGGCATTTGGATAGACTTCATCCATAGCTTTCGTAATTCTTTCATAATGGTCCGATATGATACATAGTTATTCTCTTTCACTACATGCTTCTTTCAATTTTCTATAAAACCTTTCCTAACTTAAATTGTTTTCAGAATTAACTATTCAAAAAGAAAGTGGAAATATATTCTCGTTAGCATCTTTTGTGCATGCTGTCATTAGTGTTCCTCTATATGCAATTATTAGAAATATTGCATCTACCATAATTACTGGACTATAATGTTCAAACCCTTTGATAGAAGTAGCCAAAGCCATGAAACATATACTTGGAATGACCATTCTTTTCTATATGCATACCAGTCACTAATCTTGGATCTTAGCTTGCAATATGTAGAGACAACTTGGTATTTTTACATAAGAGTTGTCTAGCTTTCTCCTCACTAGTTCTAGTACCTTTCCACTAGATCACCAAGCTTTTTCATAGGTCAAGTCAACACCAAAATTATCCATGGCATCGTTCATTATATTGGCAGATGTATAGATTATTTTTATATCTAAGAATTTCGATTTCAAGGCATCTTCGATTTCTAAAATGCTTGTTTGTCGGTGATTTCCTTGTAGGTTGTCAAATATGCATGTTGTATATCATAAATCCTTCTCACTATGAAGAAATCAGTTCTACCATACTTTGCAGCTTGAAATGACCACACACATTTAGGATCATAGCAGACTAACATATACTCCTTCTTGGAAGATCTTTATGTCCTAAATTGGAAATGGTTGGTAATTGCATAATGACTCAGAGCTTGTTTTAAGACTTTTTTGTTCTTGTATATTTGACTTTATTAAACTTCTTCTATTTTGGTATTTGAGATTATCTTGGAGTTCAGATCATCTATAATATCCTCAATTTCAGCACTATCATCTTCTAGAATATCTTCTCCTATCTTATTTGTGAACTCAATGAAATCTAGTAACATATCAATCTCTATGTAGTTTCTTGATTTATTTTTAGAAGCTGTTAACCAGTTCATTCTTTCAAGACATGTGTCCATTACTGTGGTTTCTTGTAGCTACATTACCTTCCTCTTAGGTATAACCATTGAACTAGTTTCTATAGTTAAGCATATTAGATAGCTTGTTACACTAGTATCCTTTCTCTTCAATTTCAAATAAAACATTAAGGAACGATCACTAGTTATTTTCATAGTTGGATTTCCTTTTGCCTCTTAATACTCAATAGTCAAATTCCTTTTTGAAAAAATCATCTTTAACTCTGTAGATAGCAAATCAATAAGTTTTTCAAACAAATAATCATTATGTACTAGTACTCCACACATCTTAAACCATATGTAATCATTTTTTTCATCCTATATTGTATCATAATAAACAAAATCTGTCACACAATCCATTCCTATACCAAGAAAAAAGAAAAGAAAAACAAAACAAAAAAACTTTCAGCAAGTAAAAACTATTAACCAGCTAAAAAAATGAAAATAGATTACCTTTTGGTTGTTCCACTATGGTTTCCAATAACTTGAAGTAGCCAAATTCTGTTACCAGTTACTGGTGACCAATTACTGGTTTCTAATAGATGGTTACCAGATTGTTAATAGTAACCAGTAATAAAATGAGTTCTGGTTTCTATGAATCTTTTAGAAGCTGAATTCTTATTAGTAAATACTAGAAACTGAAATAATTGAGGAAAAATAGAAACAAACATAACATCAAGTCCAAATCAAGGCATATAAAGCTTGTTTAGGCAAAACTACAAATCACAAAAACATTTGAGTTTATACAAAATTAGCATTCCATACTTGATCTCTGTAATGACCCAATTTTTCAGACTGTTAACTACTTACTTTCTTATCTTATTTAAAAAAAGAAATTTAGAAACTGAAAATTCATGAAATTTTTTTTATTACTTTTATTTCTTTTTCAGAGATTTATATTCATAACTAACCATTTACTTAAATTTTGAAAACAAGTAAAATGCATCTTGATGGTTAGGTAACTTTTATTTAAATTTGTTTATAAAATTTTTATTAGGGTGATTTAAATAATGCGTAAATATAAAGGACTCCCAGGTGAGGAAGGGGGTCACATATGGTCCACTTAATTCCTAAACTCTCCTTAGACAATTTAGGTCTTTTTGACAGAACGCCTTGTATTTTGCATTTGTTTAAATCAAAATACTTTCTCTTTTAGATCTTTTGAAAAACATTTGTTTAAATTCTATTCAATTGAAATACATTTTCAAGTTCAATTTAATAAAACTATGCATTGCGAAATAAAATGCCAAGTTATAAGTATGTTTTCAAACAACATCAAGCTGACATAATTGAAATCATTTGTCTCATAATAAGCACATATGCAAAAGTAATTTTAATAGGAGTATTCCATTGCCCGTGCCTCGCATTCATTCCTGCCTCAATTCCAACTAACTCATCAATTAAATTAGGGGTTTCTTTTCTTTGGTACCTATAGCATAGATACTCATAAAATGTGAGCTTTTGCTCAGCAACTACAATATAATTCTCACAAAATATTTTATTTATAAACAAACAATGTTTTATGTAAGTCCGACTATGTTGTTCTATGAAATCATTACTTTATGCTTTTTTATAAGGAATTGTATCATGATTTTATCTCGTTTTTTATCACAAAGTCTTTTATATTTTTTATGGATCCTGGTGTATTTATTGAGTGTGCACTACCGAACCCATCTGAAAATACCTACGGTCAAAATCTTAATATACTTTTCCTCAAGAATCCTCACTTATGAGGGGTCGGTCTTATTTTCTCTCGATATCCTCACCTAGTAGAGGTTAGTACGACACCTTGAAATTCTTTATCTTATTTAATATTTTCTTAATATGAATGGGTACACTTCAACAATAAACCTAAACTTATATAGCATTTCTTTTGTTAAAGTATGCTGAATTATGACAATATTGTAAAGTAAGCATACATCATTTTTATAGTATAGGAAATGTATCTTAATAAGCATACATTATACATAGGCTGTACAATAATAAAATAAAGGCAAGTTAAAACATGAAATAATTTTAAACATATCATATTGCAAACATGAAATATTTTCAAACCATCCATTCCATAGATAAAATTGTACTTACATCGTAATATGATTGTCCCAGTTCTACTTGTTAACTAAGTACATCTAAGTCGACGTTTTGTCTTGACATATGCATACTCTATTTGTTAGAGTAATTTCAAGTAGACTTATACTTTTTTAAAACTTCTAATTACTTAGTGGACTTAAAACAACTAAGACTCAGTCTTGATCAAACATAAAACTTCACATTTGAGAAACAATGTCATGTTATATTCATTGACTAATTTATACTTTCAACTTAGATGGATGAGATTTAATTCTCCTTAACCTTTATCACGGTGATCTTTTTAATCTATCAATAATTTGGTTGTTGATTTGATTAATATCATCCCAAATCAGTTAAGTTTCCTTACTTATATTTCCTTTCATCAAATACTTTTGATTATTCTTGATTAATTTCTTTATTCATAATTAAGGGTCATAATGTCACGACCCAAAACCGGAGCCAGTGGTAGAAGGGGAAATTCACAAAGGTGGGAAATTCCTTGATTTATTTGAAAAGTGTCAAAAATTCTAGTTTTATAAAATGGTCCATTTAAATAAAATAATTGGAATTTCATCCCGTGAACCACTCCTACAGTTTGTATACACCATTAAACATAGATCAAATAATTATTTAAAAACGAGAAATCAAATATAATTCCAAGCAACATCAGCATCCACAACGAAACTCAAATCCCAGAATGGCATACATAGGTTCACAGACAAAATAGAAAGTAGTGATCTTAGTTCAATGCTAACAAAAAACCCAAATAATCTAAACACCACTACAACAAGCTTCTAGCTTTACCAAGAGACGAACTACAATCAAGATGATCTCTTACTCCTCTTGATCACCGAGATTGCACTGGACACCACCTAAGGAAGAACGTAGGGGGGTGAGTATAAAATGCCCAGTAGGAAAAACAATTACCCAGTCGAAAACATTTTAGTGATGGAGAATTCCTGCATGGTTAGTTTAGTCCAAAATTGACATATATATATATATATATATATATAATCCAAACCAGAAATCTATATATATATAAAAGCAGTGTAATCAAAACCATTCAATCCATATGCACATGACATAAATCAACCCATATCCATGAGCTCTCATCCTCTTATCTGTGGAAACCCAGGATGATGGCACTAAGTATGCCTAACAGCCTGCCTGATACCTAAGCCCATATTCGGAGGGGACATCCATGTGTCGCCTACCAAATGGGGAGGTAATCAGAAGTAACAAAACACCGCATGAGTTTACGGACTCTCACTGATGGTGGGGTACGCAGTGCCACACTGTAAACCCACGATGCTAACACGGTGCTCATGTGTGATCCTATGACACGTGCAATACAGAACTGAAGTGTGAAAATAATCGTGCTTTAGTTTTTCAATAAAAGCAACATACTAGGTTTTTATAGAAAAACGGGCAGCATAATGACCCTATTTTTAATATACCCAAAATAACTTGCACTCAGAAAATTCCCAGAGCAATACAGTATATATCTCATACAACCAATTCCCATCACAGATATTTAAATAGTTTAGAAATCACATTTGTTCTTTTATGTTGCAGAAAGTAAGTTTTATTCGAAAACGATATAAAACAGGGGTAATTGAATCCCTACCTCGCTCGAATAATAATACTATGCTATTGAATCCTCAAGGTACCGTTGACGATCGCTCGGAAGGTCGGGAACCAATTCCAAGCCCTCGATGGTCCTCTTGTGAAAAACCAACTTCTCAACGGAGCTTCAATTCCACAAACGGACCTCTTCGCTGAATTCCTAGCACCCAAAATGGCTAGGTTAGACATATAACTTGTCCAGTTTGGGTCCGGACCCACACCGAGCCGGTGGCACGCAAAACGAGATAAATCTCGACCGTCTGATCTCGATATCCGTGTCAGTCACCAAACGCAGGCAATATATATATATATATATATATATATATATATATATATATATATATATATATATATATATATATATATATATATCAAACTTATCCATTTTCTGAGTACAATCCAAAAATGACAATAAAGAAACAATCCAACGGCCGCATCAAAAAGTCAAAATTAAACTCGAAATACTAAGAAATGGCAACTTTCAATCCGGGCAAAATAGGGTTGAGATATATATACCTTGATGATCTTTGCAACGAGACGAATCCAATGGGACCGGTTGGAGGTCGAATGGTGGTCAAAATCGTCGCCGGTAGCCAAAAATCTGATTCGGGCCTTTTGGTGCTTTTTCGGCGTTGCAGGCGGCGGCGGCGGCGATTGAGGACAAGCAGCGCGGCTTCGGCGTCACACGGGGAAGCTTCACCGGTCGGTGGTGCCGGCGGACGATGGCAGCAACGGCGCCTCCTACGGTGGTCTGGCGTCGGCGGCAGAGAGAGGTCCGAGAGAGAGAGAGAGAGAGAGAGAATGGGGGGGAAGAGAGAGAAGAGAGAGAGAGAGAAAGAAAAAGGACAGGGCACGTGGCCCTGTCTTATAGGGCTGTGCAATTTTTCAAAATTAGACATAAGTCTCCAAAATTTCAAATCTCTTTCAAATCAGTCCCCCAGAAATTGTAATTTAGTCCTTCTATACAAAACTTGTGCAAATTAATCCCTCCAATATTTTATCTGGAAAATTGGTAAAATGTCCAAATTACCCTCCCAAAATCCGGGTTTTTACATATAATATGATAAGAGAGTCAAATATACTAATGGTTACATAGATTTAAAATGTAAAATCATCCTTGGGCTAAATATTATTAGGCACAGATCACGTGTTTTTGGCCCATAACTAAACTTAGGCTAAATACAATTAGAAACATACATTATTTATTTCCTATAATTGGTTTCATGTCTTAAATTTAAGTAAATATTTTTTTATCTTAATTAGAGATCTAAAGTAAAGTTTTCTATTTATTCTGATACCAAATTTCTAACCCAGAATTTCAAATTTTATAATTTATATTTTTGCCCATAATCTTAAGACTTCTAACACTTATGCCCTCCAATAGTAAATATTAAGTTATATCTTATCTTTTTATTAAAGATTCTTCTTTTATTTACTTTTGCACTTTAATATAGTCTTAAAACTGTCTAAAATAACTTTCTTACATATTCGACCCATATTTTGTTAAAATTACACTTTTGACCCAAATACTCCAAGTTTTTGCATTTTAATCCTTTCAACTTTTAAACAAACATCTTTAATTTTTGGAAAGCATTCTTAATGGGTAAAAATATGTTTTTAAGGATCTAAATATAAATCATTAAGCTTGGTTCATTTTCATGCATATTTTATTTTAGGGTCTTACACTTAAAAATCTTCTACTTTTGTGTTTAGTCATTTTGATTTTACTATTATTATTATTTAGTCCTTGTTATTATGAAGTATTTATATTTAGAGGCTTAAGAAAATCAACAAAATAAGTCTAAATATAATATAAATTTTATAACATCTAAAGTAGATCAAATATATTATTATCCATTTATTCTTTTATACGATCTATTTAAAGACATAACAAACAAAGTGAGGAAATATTTACCTTTCAAACTTGAATCTTCTTTCTTACATCTCCAACACAAAACTAGATGCTCTCCTCTCTTAATTATAATGCTTAATTTCTAGAGTCAATAGGGAAAATATTATAGCTCTTGTGGATTTTGAAAGAAAGTGAGGTAGAAAGAGTTTTTTTTTTTTTTAAGAAATAATTAGAAAAATGAAGATAGTTTTGGCTAAGTAATTGGAAGGCTAAGTATGGACTAGCAATTGCCAAATGAAGGATCTATTTATAGGCCATCCATAGGAGGTATCTAATAATACATACTTTTATATTTCATCAAATAATTGAAGCACTATTATTACTAATTTTGTCAATATATTTTCTTTTACTACTCTATTACCTTATCTTTTACTTTATTTTTCATTCATTCACTACTTTTGTCTCTAACCTTTCTTCTTTTTCAATTATTTGGAATCCAATACCACTAGCTCCCAAAGAAAGTCTCCACTATATTAATCTTTTTCATACCTTTTGAATTAGTTTAGAGACAAAAGCTACTAATTAGTTTGGTCTATGTCTTCTACTTTGAATTATAGCCACTAATTTCTAAAGAATATTTCTATTATCATTTTCTTTTTTCTACTTTTTGAATTATTTTATAGACAAAAACTATCAATTAGTTTTGTCTATATTTTTCTTTTTTAGAATTACCCACTAACTTTTTTCTTTTCCTTTTCTATTCCACTAATTTAAAGTTATTACATCCCTAAGATAAAACTTCACTACTCTTTATCTTTTTATGCAACTTATTTTCTACCCTTAGATTGATTTGTCTACTTAATTCTTTGTATACTTAAAAACTAGTCATTCAAATTATGGCATGGTACTATTTTGATGCAACCATTAACTTAAGGTTATAAAATATAACAATTTTTAATGTGACATAAATATGTCACATTTTTAACTAGGTTATATTGATATACATAATGTAATATTTGTAGAATTAATTTATTATTAAGGAAAACTAACTTAGAATTTCTAAGTTAAAACAAGAAATAACTATGATTTTTTCACATAATAAAATTTAACATTAAAATAATACTATACATATAATTTTAAGGATTTGCGAACATAAATTAAAATTCAATATTAAGTCTATTAATAATAATTCTATTAAGGTTGCAAGTCTTGGGATTTCTAGGAGGTTACAATCTCTCATTCTAGTCGATAGTAGCAGATGAAAGCCTAGAAACCTATCACTAACAATGAGAAATAGAATTACTTGATCTCTCTTTCTGGTAGCCCTTTTCTTTTGATTTCTTTTCTTCGTTTTTTGTTAAAAAAAAGAGAGCAATCACTTTCAATTAACAAACTTCCAAACCAAAAAGAGGAAGCCATCAAAATTCAAGACATAATAAAATTAAAATTAGTTAATAAATTTTTCATCCTAAAGAAGAAACACCATGGTATGATTTTTGTGTTATAGCATTTGGGTTTCTATTTTCTAGTAAGTAGGAGCTATACTGATAACTGAAAAGTATGGATCCATACTTTTCAGTTGAAAATATAATTCATCGGAAACTAGTTTATGGTTACTATTTACTGTTAACACTATCGATTTTATAATGAATTAAAAATAGACTAATATGGCTCTTTTATTAGCAAGATTATCTTTTAAACAAGATATAGGATACCTAAAACTAGAAATGGATACTTCGTCCATAGTCAAAAAATAAAAGGATACTACATTTTCTTACCAGGTTCTACGGGAGCTGGAAACTTGCCAAAATTAGATGGTGTCGCTATAAATAATGGCTATTGAATCGGAATGCGGTTCTGGTTGCTATTTGCTAAAGCTAGTTTTGGAACGATGATTTGAACAAAGCTAAATTTGGGATTCATCCTCAAGCTTCTTTGTCCGTTCTCTTTTTTTCTCGTGCTTGGCACTGTATTTGTTTTGTAAAAATACCACTTTGGTATCGTATGTAACTTAATTAAAATGAGGTCTCCCTATATTTGTAATTCTTTCAGTTTTTGTATGGTATTACCCTTTGAATCCCCAAATATTAGGCTAATTTTGTAGTCAAGTATTTGTGATGGTCAAGACCCATATAATATGTATGTATTTATCCTTCATTCCTCCTTAATTTCCTTATTTTATAGCTCATTTTTTATGAATCATATGAATTTTCATATAAATATTTGCTTCACTATATATATCTGCAAATAAACAAGATACACAAATATGTAGGGGAATTTTTTTTTTTAAAGGGGAAAAAACCAAAATAATATTTTCGTAAAACACAAGTGTTCTTTGAAAACAATTTTCAAAACAACGTTAAAGAAAACATAAAATTAATTTAGAGAATAGTAAAATGAAGTTTTAGTATTTTCTGAAAGAAGAAAAAATTAAAATAAACTCATTATTTTTCATGACTTTCAATATATTCATTCTCTCTCATAATTTACTCTCTCCTCATTTTCTCTGATTTCATCACTTCTCTCTCCTTATTCTCTCTAATTATTTATCTTTTCTTATTTCTTCTCATATATTCCTCTCCTCATTCTCTTCCATATTTTTCTTTTCAATCATTTTCTTTCTCTAAATTTATTCTGATGAGTTTCTCTCTTATTACATTCTCTGTCTTTATTTTCTCTCATCATCACTTTCTCTCTCTCCTTATTCCTTTTTGAGAGCATTTTATTCACTTATTTTCTTTAATCACATTCTATCCTTCTTTTTTCTTTTAGGGGAAAAGATCTCGTACTTTTAATCATATTCTGTCTTTCTCTTCATGCTTTCTTATCTTTTTTTCTTCATTCATGCATTTTCATTAGTTTTTCTTTCTTTATTCTCTTTTATGACCCATTCTCTTCCATTACTTTCTCTCTCTTTATTCTCTTTCATTATTTTTTTATGACTTTTTCTCCCCTTATTCTCTCGTTTGATTTTATTTCTCATTGCTCTTTCTTAACTTTCTTTTTCTACATATTTTTTTTTTCTATTCATATGTATTTTTTTTCCTATTCCTATTAATAATTTTTTCTTAAAATTTTTTAAGAAAACATTTGCCAAGCCTTTTATTTTCTGGAAACAACAAAGAACAATCTTTGTTTTCATCTTCGAAAGTGCAGCTGTGAAAACATAAACAATGCTAAACATGCCGTCAGTCTTCCTAAAATGTAACATACGTACAAGCCACAAATATAATTTAAAATATTTGTTAATATATCCATTACTTTAAAGAAAAGATTAGCTGGTAGTTGTTGTGCGGTCTAAAATCTTATGTCAGGTCGCATAAGATTAAGTGCGACTTCTTCTGAAAGAGTTGCATGCGACCTTAACCGTATAAGTTACGTGCGACCTCCTCCGAATAAGTTAAGTGCGATCAGAATGAAAAGGAGACTAGTCTACGCTTCATCAAATGGGTAACCTATAAAGAAAGGGAAACAAAAGTTTCTCTTTAAAGATCGACTAGTTACGTTATTTAAGTGATTACCCAATTATATTATTACTCAAATTGTATTGCCCAATTGCACAGTTACCCATTCTCACAATTGGGAACATTGAGCTACCCTCGTCTATATAAAGGGAGAAGGAGAAATTTTTCTGATCTGGAGAGGCTGAGGAATTGTTCAGAGAAACTTTTTTAACTTTCTTCTTCTTTCCGAACAACACATTGTAATTCTGAGTTCTTGTAATTCTCCAGAAAATAGTGAAAAACAGTGGAAGTAAGCTCATCTTTTTCAGGGCTGAACCACTATAAAATCTTTGCCTCTTTATTTGCTTTGATTAATAACCCTTTTTACACAAGCCATATCTCGCAATTTTTTCTAAATTTATTGTTGACAAAACCTCCATCAACAATTGGTCCTAGAAGGAGGGCTATTCCGGCAAAAACAGTTTGTCAAATTTCGCTTTTTTAGTAATGGCAAACACTAGAAACACAACTAGAGTCACCGGAACTAGCCAAAACCAACCCCAAAGCAGTGCTGCTGCACAGGCAGACCCTGCTCAGGATCAGCCTACCATGACCGCATCAGAAAACCTTGCTCAGAGACAGGATCGCATGGAGGAGACATTGGTGAACCTTCAGCAAATCACTAATTAGATCAATGACTCCCTACGATGACTTGTTGAAGGGCAGATGGTGACCCCACCACAGCACGAAGAACGTCCTGCTCAACTACCTAAGAAAGGAATACGGATCCTAGAGACAAGAAAATGCGACCAGCCAAGAACCCAGCTAGAGCATCATGAAGATCACATCGCCAAAGGAAAAGGCAAAGTCGCAAACTTGCCTCTAGATACTAGTACAGAGAGTTCAAGCACTAACCATGAGCGTGGACAATCTTCTTGCAAATCCACTGGTAATCAAGATCGCTTAAACAGCGAACAAAAATGACAATCAAGAAGCGTCTTCAAAAGAATCAGTAGAGAGTCGAGATAAGATCCTACAGACCTAAGACAATATTTGGAGCGGCGACGTAGTCATGAACGATCCGTATCGCATCATAACGACCAAAGCTGATCCTGTTGCACTATTTCACTGGATTCCTTTCACAGAACGTAGAAGACTCTACCTGACCAGCCCGCCATACAAAGAGATAACGATCAAAGGCCGCCCTTGCCGCTAGCAAGAGATAATGCTCTCCCTCTGAACGTCGATGTTCACAATTTAAGGATGGCATTAGACGCACTTGCTGGTTTGGACGATGAGCTCGCTGATGGGTATCGTCAAATGCCATTCAGCGAGGAAGTTCGAGCTGCTGCCCTACCTATTGGATTTAGACTTTCCACCATAAACACTTTTGATGGGAAAACTGATCCACAGGACCATATGGATCACTTCAGTGACCTGATGGAACTCCATCGTGTCAATGATCATGCACGTTGCAGATGTTTTGCAGTAACTCTCTCAGGAGCAGCAAAGAAGTGGTTTCGAGGACTCAAATCCGGCTCAATCTCGTCCTGGCAACAACTTCAGATGGCGTTCTTGAGATAGTTCCAAGCTGCAAAGAATTTCACTGTTCCACTTGTTAGCTTGTCTGCAATTCGATAAGGTCTAGAGGAAACTCTACGATCTTATCTCAACCGATTCACCTCAGAGTTAGCAAAGGTCAACAACCCACTTGAAGGGGGAGTTTCAACTCTCATAATGGCCGGGGTACGATAGAAACTAAACTCTGGGAGGAATTACTTGAGCGAGAATGTAGAACTCTAGAAGACTTCTACTGAAGGGTTGGTCGGCATCTAAGGGTAGAATCTTCGCGCGAGAATCTTCAAAAGATAAAGAAAGAAAGATGCTACTAAAGATGTGATCACGACCAACAATAACGGTAATAAGAAAAACAAAAGGAGTAATGAACAGTTGACAGAGAATCAGCCTAAACCTAAAACGCAGGAGATTTCAAGAGCTCCCATGTGGTTCAACAATCATACCGAGTTAAACGCGCCCATAGATCATATTTATGCTTTCCCAAACCGGCAGGAGCGATACCATCAGTCGGAACCAATGAAATGGGACAGAGAAAGCACGACCCCAATAAGTTCCGCTGGTATCACAATGACATTGGACATGACACCAATAATTGCTACGCCTTGAAGGATGAAATTGAAAGACTGAATAAAGAAGGGCGACTGCGGCAATACACCAGGAAGAACAATGAAAGACGAGAAGAAAACCAACAGCGACCTCTAGAAATTCAACACGAAGTCCGAACTATCTTTGGAGGACCGCATGTTGGCGGAAATTCTAAAAGGGCTCAAGACAAGTATGCACGAGAAGCTCGACAACAGCCATTGACTAACGTCATACATCTTAAGCAGTGACCACGCAAGCATCAACGAGTACTGAACATGGACATTACCTTCATAGAATAGGATGCAAGGGAGGTCCATTATCCGCATAATAACGTATTGGTCATAAAAATTAATTGTGGAAGCACACAGTTGTGGCGAGTATTGGTTGATAACGGGAGTGCTGTTGACATCCTATACTACGACGCCTTTAAGAAGATGGGGTTGAATGAGAGCGACTTGAAGCCTACCGTCACTCCGTTCTATGGTTTCACTGGTGACAGCTTGATGCCTATGGGCATGATTGAATTAATGGTCAACGTTGGAACCTATCCTAGGGTTTCAATGATAATGACCCAATTTTTCGTGGTAAATTGCCCCTCTGCATTCATTGCTGTGCTGGGAAGACTGACACTGAGGGAACTTCGAGCCCTCACTTCAATCTACCATCAAACTATGAAATTCTCGACCCAACACGGGGTAGGCGAGGTGCGAGGAAAACAATATGATGCGCGGACTTGTTATAACAACTTGTTGAAACTCGCAACAAAGGATGCGACGCCTCGCACAATGATGGTCCAGCTAACAGAAGAAGCTTCAGTCAAAGCATCGAGCAAAGCATCAGTCGAAGCATCAGTTGAATCGTCAGACAAAGCATCAGTCGAACCGTCAGATAAATTGTCAATCAACACGACCAGCGAAGACTTCGATCCATGAGAAATAGACGAAGAGGTCAGAACTGGACCCATTGAAGATCTGGAGGATTTATCATTCGATATGTCTTCCAAGACTTTACAGATTGGAACGAAGATTCAAGAGC
Organism: Parasponia andersonii; assembly: GCA_002914805.1. Taxonomy (NCBI): domain Eukaryota; kingdom Viridiplantae; phylum Streptophyta; class Magnoliopsida; order Rosales; family Cannabaceae; genus Trema; species Trema andersonii. The sequence continues at coordinate 166,166 of JXTB01000057.1, forward strand.
CTGTGCGAGCTTCGTTGGTCACTTTTCTGAAATCTAACTTGGATGTCTTCGCATGGCAACATTCAGGCATGGTAGGGATCGATTCGAAGATCATATGCCACCATCTTAACATAGACCTGACAAAGAAGCCTGTACGGCATAAAAGAAGAGCTATGAATCCAGAGCGCTATGTCGCGTTAAAAGAAGAGGAGGAGAAGCTGCTCGAAATTGGATTTATAAGGAAATCTTTTTACCCTAACTGGCTTGCAAACCCGGTTTTGGTGAAGAAATCCAATGGGAAGTGGAGAACATGTATCGATTTCACCGATCTCAACAAAGCATGCCCGAAGGATAGCTTCCCCCTTCCGAGAATCGACCAGCTTATAGATGTGACATCGGGGCATGAACTCTTAAGTTTCATGGATGCATATTCTGGACATAATCAAATCCCCATGTACGAGCTAGATGAAGAGCATACCTCGTTCATCACTGATCGAGGATTATACTGCTACAAGAAGATGCCATTCGGACTCTTCAATGCAGAAGTGACCTACCAGCGTCTTGTCAATATGATGTTTGCAAAACAAATTGGCAAGACAATGGAGGTATATGTCGACGACATGTTGGTGAAGTCGGAGAAAGCCGAAGATCACATCAAGCACCTTGATGAGATGTTCAAAATTCTCCAGAAATATCAAATGAAGCTGAATCCTTAGAAGTGTGTGTTCGGGGTAGGATCTAGAAAATTTTTGGGTTTTATTGTCAATCAGTGAGGTATTGAAGCGAATCTTCAAAAGATACAAGCGTTGATTGATATTCAATCTCCTCGTAAACACAAGGATGTACAGAGCCTAGCAGGAAGAGTAGCTACATTGAGTCGGTTTGTATCCAGGTCAACTGATAAATGCCAACCATTCTTTGAAGTATTGAAAGGATCAAAGAGGTTTGAATGGATGAGAGAATATGAGCAGGCGTTCCAAGAGTTAAAAGTACACTTGGGTTCTCTTCCACTCTTGTCGAAGCTGAACCCAGGAGAAGAATTATGCTTATATCTCACTGTTTCCAAATATGCGACGAGTGCTGCATTAATTCACGAGGAGGAAAATATACAGCGACCAGTCTATTATGTAAGTAAAAGATTACTTGATGCCGAAACTAGGTATCTAGAGATGGAAAAATTGGCACTAGCACTCGTCATCGCATCAAG
>JXTB01000057.1:168209-201867 GCA_002914805.1 Parasponia andersonii
AGGGAAATCCACGAAGGAATATGTGGAAATCATTCTGGGGGGCAAGCACTTGCAAACAAGATTCTTCGACAAGGGTATTTTTGGCCGACTATGAAGAAGGATACAATGGAATTTGCTAGGAGATGTGATAAATGTCAACGGTTTGCGACTATTCCTAGAAAACCACATGTTCCTTTAACTACAATGACTAGTCCATGGCCATTTGCTTTTTGGGGAATTGATATTATCGGGATGCTTCCATTAGCACGGGGTGGTTTGAAGTATGTGGTGGTCACAGTCGATTATTTCACAAAATGGACGGAAGCTGAGGCCTTGAGCACCATTTCCGCAAAGAAGATGATAGATTTTGTTTACAAATCTATAATCTGCCATTATGGTATACCGCATACTATAATTTCTGATAATGGGAAACAATTCGACTGTGATGAGTTCCGAGACTTCTGCAACAACTTGGGCATCAACAAGAGTTTCTCTACTGTTGTTCATCCGCAAGCCAATGGGCAGGTCTAAGCGATAAACAAAATACTTAAACAGAATATAAAGATGAAGCTGGAAGAGCATAAAGGAGCTTGGCCAGAAGTACTTTCAGAAGTTTTATGGGCTTATCACACCACTCAACGAACCACTACTGGAGAGAGTCCATTCTCTTTAGCTTATGGATATGAAGCAATGATCCCAGTTGAAATTGGTGTGAGCTCTCTAGGGCGATCTGTTTATGAGCAAGATCAGAATGATGTATTACTGAGAATTGAACTCGATTTTTTAGAAGAAAGGCGTGAACAATCTCAACTTCGAATTGCATCATATCAACAACGCACTGCTCGACATTATAACTCCAAAGTCAAAAGTAGATCAAAAGTAGACATTTTGAAGTTGGTGATCTTGTCCTTCGAAGAGTTCTACCTAATAATAAAGAGCATGGTGCTGGTGTATTTGGACCTTCCTGGGAAGGACCTTATGTTATTGATGACGTCATTTGAACTGGGACATACAAGCTAGCTCGCATCGGCGGACAAAAGATTGAACATGCTTGGAATGCAGAACAACTTCGTTGTTATTATCAATGAATCTTCATGTATTTTCAACGGCTTACTGTATCTTCGTTATTTCGTCATTCGACGTCGTTCGTCAATAATATTTCTTCGGCTATTACTTCAGCTTCATTTGATTCATCTTTTTATAGTTCTATGGTAGTTTTCGGACACCATAAAACTCGGGGGGTAGTGGGATCAGAATTTTATCTCCTACTTGTTTCCTAAGGGACTATGCAAAATGTCTATTTAGAGGAGACGGAGTTTTAGATCGTCGAAATATCTGAAATTCCTTAAAATCCTAGGATTTTCTCCTCGCTTCATGCCTTAGCATGTCGTATTACGCAATTTCCCTCCTTGAACAATAGAGTAACTAAGCCAAACGTTCATTGTTCGATGTGATATATTGCTATATCCTATTTTGTCATGGAACTTTTGAAAACAATTGAGTTTACATCACTCGTACTTGCTGTTTTCTTAAGTGACCTAACCTATCCTAACATTTAGAACTTGTTTTAAGTTAGTTGGATTCAAATTGCAAAAAGCGTACCGATCAGTCACTTAGTGATTGACTACTTAGTTAAAATTACAGTGTTGTGTTTTGATTATTTTGTAGGAATGTCTGATAAGGAAAAAATATTCTTCATTAAAAAAAAAAATCGCACCCGTACATAAGCAGAGAGAGAAAGGGGGACCAAGGCCGCATTGTTCTAAAAAGAAAAAATAAATAAATACAAGTGTTTATTATGCAGAAGTGCTCACACCACCATCCCCAGTTTTGGCAGTACTCTTGACAAGCTCGACCACGTCCTCGCCAAGGATAGAGAAGTCAAAGTCCGGATACTCGCAGAAGATGTTAAAAATGATGGTCGACGAGGTGATGTCACTAGCTTTATCTTCGAGCTCTTTGATTTCAGTCGCCTTGAACACTTCGATAGCTTTATGAACCGCCTCTATTGTCACCTCCTTCATGCGATCCGGATGCTCGGAGATAGTTTTCTCGAGCTCTTTGACTTTCTCCTCGAGGTTCTCCTTATCGAGCTTCTCCTTGGCTAGGCCTTCGAGGAGCTGCTGCCTCTCCAAGTCAAAAGCTTTTTTCTCCTCCTCCAGAGCTTTCTCTGAGTTCTCAAATGCTTGGGTTATCTCTTCAACTTTTTTGGCCTTTTCCAAACATTCGAGGACTGGGTTATGCATCAGGAAAACAACAGCCATGGTCTGAAAATATAACCATTAATACCAAGAAATAATACATTTGAGGAGAGAATAAAAAGGTTCTTACATTGGCCAGCATCCTCATCGCAGAACCGAAGGTGACTTTGGCAGATCGTCGCTTCATCCTTTCCCAGCCCTCCTCGAAAATGAAGCGATCAATGAAGGCTACGCTCATACCAGCCTTCTCTGGTAATTGATTGAGGAGCGCGAAGAGCTCCTCATCCTTATCTACCAGGATCCGTTCCGAAGAGGTGGCAGCCTCCTTGGGTGGTTCAGAATGGCTCATTGTTTGAGGCTGTGGAGGAAGCGAGCTTGCCGGATGTCCTCGAAGGCAACTTTTCATTTTTTGGAGTTGTCGACCTTCTCTTTCCCTTTCGATGACGGAGGAGTGCTCTCAGGTGTCTTGGATTTTGCCATGGACTTGAGAGTGGAGGGTGGTGCTCATAGGCCGCTACCAATAACCATTTTGTACAGATATGTCAGTAAGCGAGGTAACATAATACAATGATGATTACCTTCATGCCGTTGAGGAGCTGGTGGTGATGTTATTTCTGGAGAAGAAGGTTCCGAAGTTGAAGGGGTGGCAGGTGCTTTTCGTTTCCTAAGTTTGGAAGACGAGGCACTTTTATCTGTCTGTTTCCTTGGCTTCTTTTTCTTCGAGTTCGAAGGTCTGGACGAACAGACAGGGGGGTCAGGGAACGCGGCTCCCTTTGGAAGCAGACCGCAAGCGACCAGGTTCTTGAAAGTACCAAGTACATTCCAATCAAATTCCTCTATTGGAAGGTTGTTGATTTTGTACATCCTTACGAGCTGTTCCCTGGAAAGTCTGGGCCGTTCCCTGTTGTCTGCGATGATATACGAGTACGATCAGGATAAATATAACAACACAGAAAAAGGCGATAAATTGAAAAACTACCTATAATGACTTTGAAAGAAGCCGTTATCCGCATAGTCAAAGTGGAAAAATAGATTTTTCCATTTTCTCATGTTGTTGCGAACCTCGTATATTGTTTTTATTACCTGGTTCGACCATTTGCTCGCATAAAAGAAGCCAAGATCTGATGGGTTTGATTTCACTTGGTAAAACCAAGCGAACTCTTCAGGAGAGGGGGAGTCTAAACCTAATTTGTGGTAAAGTATGTACAAACCTACCATATATCTATATGTATTAGGAGTCAGTTGGAAAGGGACGACCCCATAATAGTCGATAATTGATTTTATGTATGGATGAAGTGGGAGGTGGACACCGCACTTGAAAACTGCTTCAGAAAATGAGGCAATTCCGTGTGGTAGTGTGTGTGGTCGATTGAATTCCATGGGTAGGCGAAGAGGGATGGCGATCTTATAGTTGCACATGATTTTCTGAGCTTGTTCAATATACAGCTCGTTCTTATATTGGTATATGACCAATTCCCCTCTACGTATTGATAGCCCGATACGAAGGCAGGGGCATCCCTGATATGTCGAGGCCACTGGTCCTGAGGGAGGTCGCCTAAGCGAGGACTATTTTGCCTGACCCCTGTTATCTCTACCTCAGGTTCTGGCTCAAGATAATCTTCAAGGTTTATGGAGCTAACACTAGAGTTCTCAGATTCTCCTGAGAATGCATTCTCTTCCCTAAAATCCTCACTACTAGACATCTGAAAAGAAATACGGATGGGTTTAGTCCTATGCGAGCATCAAGGATTTTCACTATATGCTAGTAAATTTTGGGGGTTCACCCTAGGATTGTATTAACAAGCAAGCTCATCAAATTTTTTCTAATTGGTCTACGGATTCATAAAAATTGCTCGAGCAGTTCGTCAAAAAAATAAAAAATAAATAGGGTATCAGACCCTAGAAATTCTTTCACGAGTTCGTCTTTGTCCATTATCTAGAAAAGATCTATTCTATGAACTGGTACAAGGGATCTGAAAAATTCCCATTCCAGTGGGATGTGTTTCAATACCTAGAAATTAAAACTAAATAAGTTTTTCCGAGAACAGATGAAGAACAATAGGAGAGAAGAAATGTACTAACCTTTTCTCGAAAGCAGAGGGATTGAGATATGGTCTGAACTTCGTCGAAGAAGATACTGGAACTGTGCGAGCTGAAGAACGAAATGACGCTGTAAGGTTTGGTCTGAAATACTTTGGGATTTAGAGAGATGGAAGATGAGAGAGTTTATAATGAAGAAGCATAAGTGGATTGATTTTCGATATTTATCTCTCAAGCATCGTTAAATCACAGCCGTAGATCAAGGTATTTGATTTTCAGATCTAAAGGCCGAAGTTCACGCGGGATTTGATTTTTTCTGAAAATTAAATCAGTATTTTTCAAAATTTGAAACGATTTGGTTTAAAGATGACAGTTGGCATCATCCTTATCATTAAGTCTTCTTGAATTCTGCTATTTTTCTTAGAAAAGACGACACATGTTTTTATCTGTCAGAAAAAGGTACGTGTGATCTTGAGAAAGGTGAGATTTGAGATCCAGCGACTCTTCGACTCTTCAAGAGTCTCAAGTTTAGGTCATGACGTCGCATTTTTTAACCTCGCACTTACATTAGAAGGAAGCTCCATTTTGTCTTAAAGAACTAATGGAGATGGGGGGCAATTATTGTGCAGTCTAAAATCTTATGTCAGGTCGCATAAGATTAAGTGCGACTTCTTCCGAAAGAGTTGCATGCGACCTCAACCGCATAAGTTACGTGCGACCTCCTCCGAATAAGTTAAGTGCGACCAGAATGAAAAGGAAACTAGTCTACACTTCGTCAAACGAGTAACCTGTAAAGAAAGGAAAACAAAAGTTTCTCTTTAAAGATCGACCAGTTACCTTATTTAAGTGATTACCCAATTATATTGTTACTTAAATTGTATTGCTCGATTGCATAGTTACCCATTCTCACAATTGGGAACATTGAGCTACCCTCATCTATATAAAGGGAGAGGGAGAACTTTTTCTGATCTAGAAAGGCTGAGGAATTCTTGAGAGAAACTTTTTTAACTTTGTTCTTCTTTCCGGACAACACATTGTAATTCCGAGTTCTTGAAATTCTCCAGAAAATAGTGAAAAATAGTGGAGGTAAGCTCATCTTTTTCAGGGCTGAACCACTATAAAATCTTTGCCTCTTTATTTGTTTTGATTAATAACCCTTTTTACACAAGCCACATCTCGCAATTTTTTCTAAATTTATTGTTGACAAAACCTCCATCAACAGTAGTTATAAGCATAGTTAATGATAATCATACTTCCTTCTAAAAGGAGAGCCCTTATTAGTTCAAATACTCATTTTCTCAGTTAAAAAAAGTACATACCTTCACTTGGTATTTTGAACTAATCAACCCCGTTTTCTCAGTTAAAATATATAAATATAGTTATTACCTTCAGTTGGTATTTTGAACTAGTCAATCCCTTCTTAAATCGTCATATAAGTTCAAAAATACAATAAACATAATAATTGGCTAGTTGAGTAATCATATACAATTTTTACAAACTATCTAGAGAAATATATATATATATATATTTATATAAAAGTTGGTCTGCTATATTTTGAAGCAACTACCAGTTGCTTCAAGGAGACATTAGTTTCGGGTCCCTCCTTGACAATTCTTCCTCACTTTATCGACTCTATAATATACATTTGTTAGAGCGCCCCTTTCTTTGTAAGTCAACCTTTAATTTATTAAGCCGCATCAAATCAATTATATGAAATATCGAAATATTGATGTAATATTAATCAACAAAATGAGATATTGATTTTGATGTGGAAAAGGATTTAAAATTAATAAAGAATAACAAATCTAATCATTTGTTTTCTGCGTTGTTGTGCATTAATAAAAATTTTTTTCTTCTCTAAAAAAAATATAGGAAAGAAAAAAAGAGTGAATCTATGGGCCACTTATCCCATGATTTTTTTTACTGAAAGTGATAGAGGAGCTTGGTTTGTAATCATACGTTTTAAAGCAGTGCGCCTATTTTCTCATGAATACTTATAGTAAGAAAAAGATACAAAAACTATATCTTATAGGTACAAAACTTGTTTATCTTAAATTTGAAGTATTGCAAGTTCTTCCTAATAGAATTTATGCCCTAAAAGCATGTAATTTTGAATATTTGATGAATTAATAAAATGACAATTTTTTATTTGAATTTATACATAATTTGTATATTTATAAATATCAGAAAATTCCTACTTTATTAATATGACTACAAATTTAGTATATAAAGGTTATATATATGAGGATTAAATTTGTCAATAAAATACTAAATATAGTCTGTAATAATTAATAAAAATAAGATATTTTTAATTAAATATTATTAGTACAGTTTATTAACATTAAGAATGTAATAATCTTGTCTAAACTATTAATGTGTTGACATCATAATGGAGGTACTTTATATAATTGGATTATATAAGATTATACAAGATATCATTTACATCTCACATAAATTCTGTTATCTATTAAGAGGTAAATAATATTTCTAGATGATTATGTATAATCAATATTAATCCTAAGTAGTTATAAACATTACACATACTTGTTAAGGTTTATTTTTCTAAATAAACTGAATCACTTGAATCTTGGGAACATAATTAGATAAATAGCTGGCAATGTAACTTATAGATATGGAATCCATTATTTCCATAAGGAAGTTAGAAAGATAATTTCCATGTGTATTAATTCAGGTCTTGAATAGTTTGAGTACTCAATTTATAATAGATTTATAAATTAATTATTCATTGGAGAATGAATAGAATACAAGGATAAAGATGTAATTGGAGAGGTAAACAGAACATAACCTAGCTTCATTTATGAATTGTCTATGGAGGATTGAACTATATGTAATGATTAAATCGATATACTACTCGTTATTTTCTTACTAAATTTATTCTGTAACTTTAAGAATGCAATTCCAAATATCTAGCAGAATAATACTAGAATTAATAAATAAGAATAATTAATTAAAAAGTTTAATTAACTCTCATAATTTATTAGAGCTTGATTTACAAGTCCATATGTCCTCAATTTCACCTCTTACAAACAATGTACTAGAAATTATACGATTTCTATTATTGTACACTTTATCAAGATACATAGTTTATCTACTTGTAATTAATAATTCTTAATAATTAATTAATTAATTTTGAATTAATTATTTTAAATTTATGGAGAGATAAGTTTCAAAGAAACTTATTAAAAGAAAAACAATTCTGGAGGACAAATACACCATCTCAACCTATTTGATGGGCTATTGGTATGTAAATTACTAAGAAGTTGGTTAAATCTTCTTTTAGTTAATCAAATATTATATATGTATGAAATTTATATGAAACTTACGTGAAACTACTTGGGTGGCTTATTAGAAACCTAAAGTCATGGCCAATTACTAATTAATATTCTATTCACTGAATAGTTTAATATGTATGTATATATATATATATATATATATATATATATATGAAAATATATAGCAAAGAAGAGCAATAAATGTATGGTTTCTAAAAAGAGTCTCCATAAACTAGAGAAAAAAAAGAAAAAAGTTTTCATATTCTCTACAGAAACCACTCTTGCAATTTCATATATTGAAAATATTCTAAGTGTCTAAGAGTGTGAGTTTGAGAAACTATACACAATGTCCACATATTCATCCAATTGTATTTGAGGTTTGGATTGGAAGGTCGTGGTTTAGAAAACAAAAAAACTAGGATCTGTTGATAGACTTCAAGAGGTATATAATTTATTGTCTTTGTTTATTTTCTACTTTCAATAAATCAATATTATGCACTCATATAATCTATTATTTTAAGAAATTTTTTGAATGTTCTTAGACCAAATTTCTGTTGTAAATTCGATTTCAAAACCAACAATTGGTACCAGAACGGTTATATAAGTTTATAATATTGATTATTTGTAATCATGAGTGAATCTTTCATTAGTTTGATATGTATTTGATAATGAATAGATGAGTTATCATATGATAGATATATGGTGGATATTTAATCGTTAATTATATGGTTTTTTAGGTTTAATTTTTTACAATTTATTTTGATTAGATAAAAAATTGTAAACCTTAATCTTGGATATAGTTATTGTATTTTTTTTCTTTTCCTTTTCTTTGTAATGTACATGAGACGAAGAAGAAAGATGACAGAGAAGTTTCTCTCAGATCCTACCCTGCTTGCCAAAAAATCAACGAAATAGCAAAAGAGATTCGTCATAATTTTTCTTGTATAAATATATATAATGTCAAATATATATATAGTAGCTATATTAGAATTTTGTACCTGGTCACGACCACGTGCTATGATATAAAAAAAGGGGGAGGAGGGGGGGATTATAGAAATATGACCAAATTTTAGGTCCAATTTAAGTAAATATCACTTTGTTAAATGTTATAGCAAAATGTCTAGTATATATGTTTATATACTAAGTTTAAAATTTTATATACCAAGTATAACAAACTATATACCCAGTACATCTCCGTATAGTAACTTAAATTAGTAGATTCTACCAAGTGTAAAAATATATTTACCTGGATATCTAGCTATACAATTTAAAAAGTGGACATCTACTTAATCAAATTTAAAATATTAGTCATCCACCTAAATTTCTCAAGAAAAAATAGAAGGTTAGACCAAAGGCCAAATGCTTATATAGATAAGCATATGAATGGGCCACTCCATTGAGAATTCACTAAAGTAGGAATTTTATGAAAATATTTGTAATAATACCATTTATCTACAAATTGATTTGTAAAAATACCGAAAGTAGAGAGGAGCCCAAGAAGAATAGCAGATAGTTTTCGGACCTACATGTCTTTTACTCTTTTTAATTTAATTATTATTATTTTTATTGGATTGTAATTTCCTAAGGGATCCAGTCAAATATCTTATTATTTTATTTTAATGTTATATTATATTTGATGTAAATAGCATGATCATGCATTATAATATGCCATTTATTATATCCACTCATAATCATTTATGAATGTCATATATATAAATCATATTATACTAAAATAGCTTAAGTAGAATGTCCAATTTAATTAGATTAAATTATTATATAGGAATCAAAATTGAATAATTTGATTTAATTTTTATAGTTAAAATTTGATAATATCACACTTATTTAATTTAGCCTATCCTAATTAATTAGATTAGCTAAATTATTCCTATGATAATAAATTTAGATTTATTTCTAAAAATCTAATACTTTATTTAAGACCAATAAGAATGGATTGAGAGTTTGACCTTAGGTGATATATTAGATATAATAACTGGTTGAATAAAACATTAGATATTTATTAGCTAAAACACATAGAATTTTAAAATAATGAGTGGGAGGAGGGTTTATGACAATTAAAAGGGCAGTCTGTTGTCATTTGATATGTTGAAACATCACTGTCTGTGTTGACTGAGAGTGATTCTAGGTTAATATTGCAACATCACTAGAATATTTGACCTGACATATTTGAATGTGTTGGTTCAAGGTTTATAGCTATCATATGATTGAACATCTATGTAATTAGTTATGTTTTGATCAGAAATATCAATGATTAATGTTTACCCTTATAAGAAAATTATATTCACATATTTCTTTCTTATTTAGGCATGTTTTAATAAAGATTGATTATGGTGTGATTGCTAATTTCAATTGACTAATATTCCTTGTAATAATCAATCTTGATTTTAATCAATCAGATTTTATTTATTTGGTTAATTCTATCTTATTGTTTTTAACAGCTTACAATTTTATGGAAACTATCTTATTATATAAAAGTGTAAATTTTTATATCTTGAGGTATCGTTTCCTTTTTCCTTTTTAGTTGATTCTTTTTATGTGTGAAAACCTTTTATTTGATTGATTTGAACAAAAAATAAAATTTTTATTTTAGGTAACAAATCAATATTTTTTCCAGAAAGGTTACAAATCTGGCTGTTTAGATAGGGCCGATGTTGTAACATCACTATGCAGAATCAGTAATAATATCAGATCATTCTTGATTGCGAAAATCTTATCCTTAACTAAACTAATTGACTTTTAATCAGTATTTATGTTAAAGAAAATGTTTCTTGTAGAGTACCAAAGATTGGAAGACCTCAAGTACTATAAATAAGAGTCTAGATTAGAGTCCTATGTGTGCCATGTATGTTTGAGATTGCCATTAGAGTAATACTTAGTTAAATCTTCCATATTTTGCTTTGTAAGACTATGAGAGATTTTTAGTCGTGAAAGTGCTTTGGGAGAAGTATAAGTACTTCAGGAGAAGTGCCACAAGTCTTCGGGAGAAGGCAAGTTCTGTGAAATCTGAAGGAAGTTCAGACTGAAAAAATCACATCAAGTCGAGAGGAGCATACTAGAATGATTAGAGAATGAGTACTAGCAAGTTATAATATTCAAGAGACGAAGTCTTTTAAATTTGATTGGTGTTTATCCTCATATTATTCTTTACTAATAAGTTTATTTCTCTAGGCATAGCCCCTTAGATGTAGAGTATCAGGAGATAGTTGAACCAAGTAAAAATATTGTATCAAATTTTTACTTTTCAATGTTATAATATCCATATCATAATTTTCTGTATATTCACCTTCGATAATTAATTAGAAAATTAATTATATTTGGTAAGTATATAAAAAACGGTCATAACAATTGTTATTAGAGTTGGTCACTAATAGTTTGCTTTGTGAGATCTTGTAGATTTTTGAATGTACTTTTCAAATATGTCATTTCTTGCCAAAGGTGGGTCCATTACACGCTCTCCACTGCTTGCTAGTACAAACTATTCTTATTAGAAGGCATATATGAAGGCTTTCATTAAATCTATTGAGGAAAAATCATGTAGAACAGTTCTTGCTAGATGGTCACCATCAACCACTAAGGATGAGAATGGAAATATTATTTCTAGAGCATTACATGCTATTCTTAATGGTGTCGAAACTACTCAAAGCAAAATGATCACAAATTGTGATTCTGCCAAAGAAGTGTAGGATATTTTCCAAACATATTTTGAAGGTTCTCGTGATATAAAAAGAACCAAAATAGTTATTTCAACTTCTAAATTTGAAGAGTTAAAAATGAGAGAGGATGAAACTCTATCTGAATATTTTACTAAGCTATATGATATTTCTAATGAAGCTTTTGCTCTAGTAAACACTTTTTAGATACTAAAATGATTAGAACGATATTTAGATCTTTACCCAATAGGTTTCAACCAAAGCTCAAGGCCACTGAAGAAAGCAAGAACCTCGAAACCATGAAGGTTGAGAAACTTATGGGATCCTTGCAGACCTATGAGATGAATATAATGCATAGGAAGAAGGATAAGTCAATTACTCTTAAAGCTACCCCTAAACCAACTATGAGTTAAAATGAAAACCTTGATGATGAAATTGTCCTATTGTCTAAAAACTTAAACAAATTTTTAAAGAAAATGGGCAGACAATCTAAGGGAAATAACACAAGTAAAAGTAAGACTACTCCTTCTAAATCTAATGTTTCTAAAGATAAAAGAAAGGTATTCAATGCAAGGAGTGTGAAGGTTATGGTCACATACAAGCTGAATGTGCCAACACCCTAAAGAAAAAGTCTAAGGCAATGACTACCTCATGGAGTAATGAGGAGTCAGAAGGCAGCAAAGAAGAAGATAAAGCTCATGTAAGTAATTACGTTGCTTTTGAAGTTTCTTTAATTTCAGATAATGTGTGTTCTGTGCAGAGTTGTGCAAATAATGTTACAACTGAGCCTGTATCTGGCAGTAATGTTGTAATGATTCTGAACTGGATGAAGAATCAATTAGAAGATCCTATGAGAATATGTATTCTCAATGAGCTAAAGTTATAGATCAGAATAGATCCCTTGAAGGAAAAATTTCTACTCTCATCCAATACACGGAGAATTCCGAAATAAAAATCTAAGAGTTGGAAACTTTGCTAGCTGAAAAAAGAAGAAAAGTTAAAAGATATTTTAGCAGAGCTTGATAGGACTCAAAAGTCCTTAAAAATGCTAAATTCAAGAACTGGCAAATTAGATCATATTCTGACAGTTGGTAGATCATGGACTCGGATTTAAAGGTGAGAGATCGAATTCAAAAACTATTTTTGTTAAGAGTTCTATTCCTAACCCAATTGTAGGAACAAGCAATGATGTTACAATACAGAAGAAATCCCATGTTGTAACTGCACCAATATTAGTTTCTAGAAAACATGCTAATATTGCAACAAGAAAATCTCCTGTTGCAATACATACCAAACCTATAGGATTTAATTCGATGAGAAATCATGGCAAGTTTGTTCCAACTTGTCATTTCTATATTGTAAAAGGTCACATTAGACCTAGGTGTTTTACTATGAAAAATTTTTTAGAAAATAATTACTGTTCTCATGAAATTCCATTTCAAAGAAAAAAATTGATTTATCAAGAAAAACAAGAAAAATTTGGGTTAAAAAATCTAAATTAAATTGTTTTGGATCTTTTACTTATTTTAGATCATGTGCTACTAACGATTAGTATTTCGATAGTAGTTGTTCCAAGTACATGACAGGTGATAAATCTACTCTTGTTGACTGTAAGGTTGACACTACTGGTGTTGTAATATTTGATGATGGTGCAAAGGGAAGATTTCTTAGAAAAGGAACTCTTGATATTGAAGGATTTCCTAAATTTAGGAATGTTTTGCACATAAAGGGACTTATGGCTAATTTGATTAGGATAAGTCAAATTTGTGATTTAAATTTTAATGTTAATTTCACTCGTAATAAATGTGTTGTTGTTGATGAAAGAGATAAATTAGTTTTAGAAGGCTTTAGATCAAAAGATAATTGCTATACTTTGACAAAATCATATTCACATAATAAGACATATGTAATTGACTCTGATATTTGGCATAAAAAGTTAGGACATTTGAATTTTAAAATGTTGTAGAAACTTGCCAATTCAGATACAGTCTGTGGCTTACCAAAGTATTTATGGTCCTTGTTAAATGGGTAAACAGATAAGATCAATAGATAAAGTGATACAACATGTTACAACATTAAGAGTGTTAGAACTACTTCGTATGGATCTTATGGGTCCTATGTAAATAAAAAGTGTTGTAAGTAAAAGGTATATTTTTATTTGTATAGATGACTTTTCTAGATATTCTTGGATAAATTTTTTAAGAGAAAAGTCAGATACTTTTGATGCTTTTAAGAAACTAGTAGTTAAACTTAAAACGGATAAAGGTAGTAACATTAGTAAATATTTAGAGTACAAAGTGATCATGGTAAAGAATTTCAAAATTTTTTGTATGCTGATTTTTGTGATTCAAACTGTATTACTCATGAATTTTCAGCTCCTAAGACACCACAAAAAAGTAGTGTTGTAGAAAGGAAGAACAAAACATTATAGAAGATGGCTCGGGTGATATTAAATAGCAAAAACTTTACAAAATGGTTGTGGGCGGAAGCTATAAACACAGCATGTTACAACATAAACTGTGTATATTTTTAACTAGGTACAAGCAAAACTCCTTATGAAATTTGGAGAGGTAAAAAACATTACTTGGGTTACTTTCAAATTTTTGGAAGTACTTGCTACATTCTCAATGATAGAGAATAGTTAGGTAAGTTTGATGCAAAAAGTGATGTAGGGGTTTTCTTTGATATTCTAATAATAGCCGTGTTTATCGTGTTTATAATATGAGAACTCACACTATTATGGAATCTACTAATTTTGTTATAGATGATTTTTATGAATTTATAGAATATTCTAAAGAAGATGAAGTTCAGAGTCTTATGGAGAATATTGATTCAGATAAAATATTACAACACAACCTGAATGTACTATAGGGTCAGATAATCATGTCTCAACATCAGAACCAGATGATATAATATCATCTGAATAGACATTTGATGAGCCAACAGTAGATATTCAAGATCTAGTTCAGAAAAAACCCTCTTCAAGTGTCAAAAAGAATAATCCTATCAACCTAATTACAGGTAATCTTGAAGATGGTATGATGACCAGAAGAAGAAATAGTACTCTAGTATAGTTTCTTTGCTTTACTTTTTTAATTGAATCTAAAAATATTAAAGAAGCTTTACAAGATGACTTTTTTAAAGAATATTTTGCCTAAAAATGCCAAAGGCGGAAATTGAAAGGGCAGTCTGTTGTCATTTGAGACGTTGCAGCATCACTATTTATGTTGACTGAGATGATTCTAGGATAATGTTGTAACATCACTGGAATATTTGACTTGACATTTTTGAATGTCTTTGTCCGAATTTTACAGCTATAATATGATTGAAAATCTATGTAATTAGTTATATTTTGATCAGAAATATCAATGATTAATGTTTGTTTTGTAGGAAAATTATATTCACATATTTCTTTCTTATTTAGGCATATTTTAATGAAGATTAATTATGGTGTGAATGCTTGTTTTAATTGATTAATATTTCTTGTACTAATCAATCTTGATTTTAATCAATCAGATTTTATTTATTTGGTTAATTCTATCTGATTGTTTTTGATAGCTTACAATTTTATGGAAACTATCTTATTATATGAAAGTGTAAATTTTTATATCTTGAAGTTTCATTTCCTTATTTCTTTTTAGATAATTATTTTTGTGTGTGAACACCTTTTATTTTATTTATTTGTACAAAAAATGGAATTTTTATTTCAGGTAACAAATCAATATTTCTTCTAAAAAGGTTACAAATCTGGCTGTTTAGACAAGACCGATACTGTAATATCACTGTGCAGAGTCATTAATAATATTATATTAATCTTGATTGTAAAAATTTTATCCATAACTGATCTAATTAACTTCCAATCAACATTTATGTTAAAGAAAATGTATCTTGTAGATTGCCAAAGATTGGAATTCCTCAAGCACTATAAATAAGAGTCTAGGTTAGAGTCCTATATGTGCCATGTATATTTGAGATTACTATTAGAGCAATACTTAGTTAAATCTGTCTATAAATGGTTTTGCGAGACTATGAGGGATTTTTAGTCATGAAAGTCCTTCAGGAGAAGTGCAACAAGTCTTCAGGAGAAGGAAAATTCTATGAAATCAGAAGGAAATTCAGATGGAAGGAATCACATCAAGTCAAAGGGAGCTCACTAGAGGTATTAGTGAAGGAATATTGGTATGTTGCAATATTTAAGAAAGGGAGTCTTTTAAATTTGATTAGTATTTGTACTCATATTATTATTTACTAATAAGTTTATTTCTCTTGGTATAGCCCCTTTGATGTAGACTATCGGGGGATAGTTGGACGAAGTAAAAATATTGTATGTCAAATTTTTACTTTTAAGTATTACAATATCCATATCATAACTTTCTGCATATTCACCTCTCATAATTAATCAGACAATTAATTATATTCAGTAAGTATATAAGAAATGGTCCTAACAACAATATATTTCATGATCTCTATTATTAGTTAAGCACTATGAAATTTAACTGGTGCCTAGTGACACTTAGATTTCATCCTCCCTACGGAAAGTATCTATTTAAATTAATAACAAGGCTTAATTTCTAAGAGAGAAGATTTTAGAATGTATTTCAAAATTGACCTACCCTACAGCAGCAATTCTGGGTTAAGTTACTAAAATCTGAAGTAATAGATTACACTCATAAGGATACAATTAAACTACTAATAGTATCTTAACCATAAAATGTAGTTAATAAATAAATGAAATTATGAGATATTTTGATGTTTTATTTACAAATTGAGAGTGTTTCAATTCAATTTATTATTACATGACCTATCCTACGACGATACCTAGTTAGAGAAAATTGAATTACTATAGAATTAGTAATTAAGTTTATGTATTTACTTGCATGCATCATGCATCATATTTACTATTCCAAATTTTTTGTGATATTTATTTTAAATATATTGAATATTATTTTATTTATTTGATTTTAGCAAATATATCAATCTCGAACCCCATTATCGCTTTACTTGCAAATAAAAAATTAATTAGAGATAATTTTATCAAGTAAAAAAGTAAGATGAATATCGTCCTTATTAAAAATGATTACAAGTCTGTACTTATAGAGGAATGTTCTCCACAACCTACCACCAATGCTACTTTTGTTGTACTAGAAAACTATGAAAAATGGATGAACGTGAATAACAAAGCTTGCTATTACATGTTAGCATGCATGACTGATGTACTTAGAGCTAAGCATAAAAGGATGGAAACTGCTTATGAGATAATAAAATCCCTCTAGGCCATGTTTTGGTAATAATCTGATCAATCGTTTCATGAT
The DNA here is from genome assembly GCA_002914805.1 of Parasponia andersonii. Lineage (NCBI taxonomy): Eukaryota > Viridiplantae > Streptophyta > Magnoliopsida > Rosales > Cannabaceae > Trema > Trema andersonii. Next base: position 184,703 of record JXTB01000057.1, read on the forward strand.
GCTATTAAAAAGACCATGAATGCGAAGATTAAGAAAGGAAATCCAGTAAGAGATCATGTTTTGAATATGATCCATTACTTCAAAGAGATAGAAGTTCATGGAGCAACAATCAGTGATTGCGCCCAAGTGAGTATGATTCTGAAATCACTCTTACCTTATTTTCTTCGACTCAAGAGCAATTATATTATGAACAAGTTGAATTATACAATGACTTAACTATTCAACGAATTATAAACTTTTGAATCGATATTGAAAGATAAAAATAAAGAAGGCTTAGCAACAATTGCTAAAGCAAATATTGCATAAGAAAATCCTTCTGCCTCTAATAAAAATAAGAAGAGGAAAAGAAAGGGTGCGTCTTGACCTAAGTGATTCAAATTAATGAAGTCTTTTCCCAAGTGAAGGAGTGTCAAAGTAATAAATTACTCGGTGAGACCAAGATCAATCCACAGAAAGGTTAGTGAATAATATAAGATCATAACACATATATTAAAAGAATAAAAATGATGGGAAAAAGTAAGTTATACGATGATTATGATAATATAAAATAAAGCGATAGAAATATAACGATATAAAATTGCAGAATTAAGCAATTGCTAAGATTAGGGGATCCACTCTTAGGTATATCAAATAAGTATAACCTAAGCTCTTTTATCACTCAAATGGAATCCACACTCAACGGAGGTTCTAATCGGAAGATTAATCATTAAAGATCTATTATTAGTTATATATGTGATTAGATTAGTTTTCTTAATCACCTTTTCTGATAACGCCAACACTTGCAAATATGGTCAAGCATTCATGGTGCCACCTTATATCCACAACAAATCAAAATCTCTTCCTAGCAGAATCGGTACAAAAGGAGTTAAGTATTTGTTGTGCCAAAGGTTTACTATAATGAATCAAGACTCACCACTTAACAAGTAGGGTATTACGATTGATTAAGAAAATTAAGTAGCATATGTATAACAATAATTAAAAGATATAAACAATGAAGTCTACCTAGAGTTTATATTATACCTATCTTCCCCCAAGAGATTCACCATTTCACCTTACCAACATGAAAGATTAACTAAACATGATGAAAAAGAACAACAAGTATGAACACAATATGAACATAACTTTAAACACAAAACTCTTACTATTTTGAAGGCAAAGCAAGATTACAATAACATGAATAACAAGAGGAGAATAAAAGAGAGTGATCTTGGTCTCAAAACCAAGATGCCTCCTAAGCCTAGCTTAAGCATCTATTTATAGGATAACATAGAGATACAAAGTTAAAATTTGTAGACTAAAGATAAGAGCAAGTTGGCAACTTGTTTTGGCTGATTCAGTCCCTCCCAAAGATGTATCTGAAACTCTATGAATTTGACGAAAAATATCTTGATCAAAGAAGAAAACTTGAAGCCTTATCTCTTAGAAGTCGTATGTCATCAAAATTGAATCCATTGGAGATGTATTTCTTGACTTATAGCAAAAATAGTGAAGATAGGTTCTGCTGAGTTAAAATTAGTTGCTGATCTTATTATCTGGAAAGATATGATATTTTTGCCCAGATTTAGGCTTCTTTTGAATTTTCTCAAGAACATATCATCTAGATATTTTTGGTCTGTGTCCATAGCATCAAGAATCACTCTATTTGAGATTGTAATGAGGCTAGAATGGGCCAAATATTGAAGGGTGTCAGGCTGAATATGAATGAAGTCTAATTTAAAATGTAGTCCATTTGAGACCCATTTTTAAATAATTTGGGCAGATATTGTAAATTAGGTTTAGTGATTAATTGAGTCCAAAATCCATAAGTTCAAGAATTGGATCAAAGCCCTGTGTAGTTTAGAATCTGTGCCCATTTTACAAAACCTGCGCAGAAACGAATATTTAGCACAAATTAGAGGAAATTCTTGCTTTTATACCTATGTCTACAAAAATGCTTTGAATTAGGGAATTTAATGAAACTCTAAGTATATAATGATTATCTAATCTCATAATAAATATACATAATTGGATCATCATGACCCAAGGCTAAAAAACGCAAAAAGGGGTAAAACAAGCACTAAAAAGAACAACTCCAAGGACAAAAAGCCCAAAGAAAAATAATTTTACTGTGAAATTGAATGGCATTGAAATAGAAACTGTAATAAGTATCTCTCCAAATTAAAAAAGAAGAAGAAACATAAATATGATTTACTTATTTTAGAAGCTTGTGTAGTACAAACAGATTTATCTCCCTGGATAGTTCATTTATGAGCTATTAATCATGTTTGTTCTTTTTAACAGATGCTTAGTTCTTCGAGGGAGCTTGTCAACAGAAAATTCACGATGAGAATAGGCAATGAGAGTCATTTTTTTTCATTTTAGGAATAATTTTTTTTATTGAACCATGTTTATTTTATTCCTGATTTTCGTAGGAATATGATTTCTAATTCAAGACTAAATGAACAAATGTTTGGTGTTTATTTTTTTAATAATGAGATTATTATTTCTAAAAATAGTTTAGATATTTTTTCTACAAAAAATGAAAAATATAATTTACATTTGAGGTCGGACAAATAAAAAATGCTAAATATCGAAATATTTAAAGTAAAATAACCCAAATCTAAAAAGCAAAAAGTTTCTTGTGATGACGATATATATCTTTGGCACCTTAGGTTAGGGTATATCAATATAGATAGGATCAATAGACTTGTAAAGTGTGGTCCTTTAAGAGAGCTAAAAGTTGGCACTCTACCAGTTTATGAATCTTACATAGAAGGAAAAATAACTAAGAGACATTTCTCTATAGAGAACAAAAAGGCCAAAAAATCTCTTAAGCTTGTACATAATGATGTATGCGGTCCATTATATATGCAAACAAGAGGTAGTTACATATATTTTGTCACATTTATTAACGATTATTCATGATATAAATACATATATCTCATGCAAAGAAAATCTGAAAACTTAGAAAAATTCAAAAAAAATTCATAATAGAAGCTGAAAATCAATTAGGTAAGTTATTAAAAATTCTTCAATTGGATTGAGGAGGTCAATTCCTTGATACTGAATTTATTGAATCACTTGCTGGCATCCTATTCTAACTCACATTACCTCAAATATCGCACCAAAATCGTGTTGCAAAAAGAAAAAACAGAATGTTGCTTAAAATAATTATGTCAATGATGAGCTATTCCTCCCTACCACTCCCATTCTAGGGTTATGCACTACAATCCGTTGTTTATATTTTGAATATTATACCTTCCAAATCTGTCCCAGGACACCTCTAGAAACCTAACACATGTATTAAAAGGAAAGACTAGAAGTTAGAACTATAAATAGAGGTTTGTTTATTTGTAGGCTATCCAAAAGGTACAAGAGGAAATTTTTTCTATAGTGCTCAAGACAAAAAGGTATTTATATTAACAAATGCCACTTTTCTTGAAATGACTATATGATATATTTCAAACCTCGAAGTAAAGTTGTACTAAAGAATTACTTTCTAATCAGATTATACCATAACCAACGACAATTGTTGAATGACAAAATTATGAGACTACTATTCTATATCAGAATGCCTTGGTAGCTCGACATAATAGGAATGTTGTTACACCATATACTCACTATAGGAAATGTAACACCCCCTTAGTCTAAGATTTTAGATAAGAAAATGTTATTATTGAATTCCTTAAAACATAAGAAAAAAACATGAAATATTTTTTGTGTAAAATACTTATCTCATTAAAGTCTCTACTAAATTCATAAAGAAAATACTAATAATAATTTGAAAGTTATGTAAGCTAAAGCAAAACTTCTAAAAATATAAAATATCATTAACAAAAAATAAGGACTATAAATATTCATTTAATTAAAATCTAGATCACTAGCTCGCCATGTCGTCAAGTCATCTTATCACTACCATATGTTATGCTATTATTCATCACCTGAAAGATATTAAATACTATACTGGGCTAAAAGCCCACTAAGTTAACCACAATGCACACAATTGATGAGGCATACTTTAGTTAATTTCTAAAATACGTTCCTTGTGATCTTTTCATAACTTTGAAAACTTCTCATTTTAATCCTTGGGAGCACTCAGTGTAATGCCGAAGCTTTGGTAACCAATGAGCCGTGATTGCTGAATCAAAACTTACTTTGCTATAGACTCCTTAGTAGAACCATATTAGAGGTATAAAGTGAATGTACCTTATCTATGTAGCCACATACACATTATTGATCCCAAAAAGGCCTATTGTCCCTGGAGTCAAAATCATATGGGGCACCTCCCTAATACAGTCTATTATCATTTATCCTTGGTGGGTACGCCGGTCCCCTACGTCCCGTACCCACTCAGTACTCTAGACATAGACACGCACTAATTTCTTTAAAATCTTACTTCTCAAAATCTTTAGCTAGACTTTTAGAAAAATCGTTCCACCGTAAACTTTTGTTCTTTTGAAATATTCTATGTTATGAGATAGTGTCATGCATATAGATGATAATACCTTACATAAAATAATATGTTACTTGTCATCAATTCTACGTAAAACACATGGAACACATAATTATACAATGTAAAACATATAAACAATTAGAATAATTAAGTATGGTTTACTTACCTTAAGTCCAAGTAAAATAAAGAATCAAGAAAAGTGAGAATGTCCTCTAAATGCTTACGACTTACTTGCCCTGCCTTCATTATTTGTATTATAAGTGCAAATTTATTTAATTTATTTTTTTTTATTTCAATAAAATTTCTTGAAAGGCTATTTTATCTTTGATGCACTTAAGATGAACATAATTTATATATAGAATTGACAATATCAGATATAGAATAGAACTATCATATCATACAATAATCCCACAAATAATTTCATAGAATATGCTTGTAGTTTGGAACTCCGAAAATTAATACAAAAACAATAACCAAAATTGATAACATCTCATATAAAAATTATATCCCATTACCCACTAATAAATTTGATGTAAAATTTCATTAAAACATTCTTAATAGCATATTTTACCATAAAAAATTAAAAGAAATCATAAAATTTACTTAAAAAGAATATTTACATATTTTTAGAGTTTAAAATATAATCCATCAATTTTGTTTGTTATATGACTAATAGGAGCAAAACGATTTATTTCTCCTACTACAAACATATTTTAATACTAAAAATTTTTAAAGACATATTAGATATATAGAAACAAAATGAAAATATTTATTGGCTCAAAAAGTGAAGCTAACTAATTATTTATAATTTATAACCACCCTATTATAACTGTCAGCACTAAATTACAACAGTATGCACAAATTTTAGAAAATTATGAATAATAATCTATTAAGAAATACTACCTCTAAATTTCATAGTGATTATAACTAATCCAAAACTATACTCTACAAATATTAGATAGTGTAGAGCTCTAAAAAAATAATATAAAATTTGAAATCACAGAACAAGATTTATTGATAGATTTTCAGCACATTGACAATGTATAATCAAAACTATATTATTATTTAATTAAAATATTATTGATTTTTAAATGTTTTGAGACTAAATCAAACATCTCCAGAAATATACCTAAAGAAGAAGAATACAAAAATAAATTTTGAGCTATTTATAAAAATTCGTAGAATACAAAAATCATTTTTATGAGAAAAAAAAAGAGTGATATATTTATGCTAAGGAATATTAAAATCATACAATAGTCAATAAAATTATGTTTAATCACATAAATACAATTAATTAAGACTCGTTATCATACCTAAAGAAAAATAAATAAATAAACAGCTGAAATAAGTATGTGTAGAGATTTTACCTGCAAATCAAATAATAGTGACAAAAATCTTGTAACTCTTAGACTTAGACTTCTCTTGGAGATTAAAGGTTTAAAGATAGAGAAATAGACGAAGGATGTTCTGTAGAAAATTTCTATTTTTCAGAGAGATGAGAAAGAGATGGAAGTGACAAGAGTTTAATGAAGAATAGAAATATAAACATAATTATCAATATATATATAATTGAAATCCCATTAATTAAACTCTTTGCTTCCCTTCTATTTTTCTATATATTTTTTTATAAAGTCATATAAATGACTTCACGACAACCTTTTTTTTTATATTTAGTATAATAAATATGCATATATATATTATTTCTGTTGAAATATTAATATATATATATATATATATGTTACATGAAATTTTAAAAAATAAAACAATTACATAAATGATTTCTTCCTTTTTTTTTTCACACGACATTTAAAATATATATTATAATAAAATACCACATTGTATCAATTAGATTATACTAATTATACCCTTTTATTATTTTAAGAATTTACCAAAAATTTTAGTACACATGTACGATAATTAGATTAATAGTGTACTCATAACAAAATGTAAAATAAAATAACAAAAATTCTCATCATGCAGTAAATGTAAACTTTACTTTATAATTTTTATATCAAGACACGGATACGTCGATCGAGCACTGTTAGACATTATCACTACATAGAATCAAGTTAGACACAAATACTATATAAATTAAATAACATTAAATGCAATTAATAACAAGTAATACTTAGCGATTCTAAGGTATTCTAATCATGGGTATTATAACTTTCTTCCCTTATAAAATAAATTTGTCCTCAAAATTGAACGTACTAAAAAGATTGGGATACTTTGCATGCATCTCCTCTTCCTGTTCTCACGTCGCTTTCTCAATCGCATGATTCCTCCAAAGAACTTCAACTAGAAGAATAGTCTTATTTCGCAACTCTCTAACTTCATGATCCAAAATCTTTACTAGAGCTTCCTCATAAGAAAGATTGTTATGATGTTCTAACAATTCATGACTCAAAATATGGGAAGGATCGAAAATATATTTACTCAATATTGATATGTAGAATAAATTATGCACACTTGATAATGATGGAGGTAGTTTTAATCTAAACGCTGGATCACCCACTTGTTCTAGTATCTCAAAAGGTCTAATGAAACGAGGATTTAGCTTACCCTTCCATCTGAATCTCATCACTCCCCGCATAAGTGCTATTTTTAAAAAGACCATATCTCCAACTGTAAATTGCAAAGGCTTCCTTCTTTCATCTGCATAACTTTTCTGTCAACTTTGTGCTATCCTCATATGTTGCTGGATCTTATCAACCACCTCAGCTGTCTGTTGTACAATGTCTGTACCAATCAACTTCCATTCTCTTATTTCATCCCAATGTACAGGGGATCTACATTTTCTTCTATATAGAGCCTCATACAGTGCCATTCTAATTGTGGCCTGAAAACTGTTGTTATAAGAGAACTCCATTAAAGGTAAGGTCTTATCCCAAGAACTTTGGAAATCGATCACACAAGCTCTTAACATATCTTCTAATGTATGGATAGTTTTCTTCTATTGACCATCAGTCTGAGGGTGAAATATTGTGGTAAGTCATAACTGCTCTCCCATAGCATTATGTAAGTTTTTCCAGATGACAGATGTAAACTTTAGATCTCTATCTAAATCTATTGACAAGTGTACTCTATGCATCCTTAGTATCTTTGCTACATACAACTCCACATATTGGGTCCGTGCTGAAGGTCTTCTTAACTGGTAAGAAGTGGGCTAAGTTCATAAGTTTATCCACTATCACCCAAATAGAATTATATCCTTTTTGAGTCGTAGGTAAATCAAGTAAAAAATCCATTCCTACATGCTCTCATTTTCATTCTAGAATTAAAAGTGGTTGAAGAGACTAGAAGGTCATTGGTTTTTGGCCTTTACCTACTGGCAAGTCAGACAACATTCAATAAAATCTGCTATATCATTTCTCATATCAACCCACCAATAATAATTGCTCAAATCTCAAAAGATTTTGGCACCACCTAGATAGACAGTATAGGGAGTATAATGAGCTTCGTTCATAATTTTCTTCTTTAATTCTTCATCATTAGGTATATACAACTTCTTATTATACCTTAATGTTCCATCTTTGAAAATTACAAACTCAAGACATTTTCCTAGTTGCACATTACCTTTTAACTTGGTAATCATCAGATCATTTGACTAAGCAATTTTAATTCTTTCTAGGATAGTAGCTTTAATCAATAAAGCAGTAAAATGTCCTATTTTCCCTTCTAATACCAGCTCCAAAACAATTTTTAGATCTTATTCCTTAAAGAAATAGAGGTACCCTACAAGATGGAAAGATCTCCAGTAATCTTTCTACTCAATACATCTGCAACCACATTAGCCTTTCTTAGGTGTTAGTTAATCACATAGTCATTAGTCTTTTACTAATTCTAACCATCGACATTGTTGCATGTTTTACTTGTTTTGTGTGAATAAATACTTCAAACTCTTATGGTCTATGAAGATTTCACACTTGGCTCCATATATATAACGCCTCCAAATCTTAAGAGCAAACACAATAGCTGCTAACTTAAGATCATGGGTAGGGTAATTCTTTTCATAATCCTTCAACTGTCACGATGCATAAGCAATTACTTTACCAGTTTGGATGCATCACTGTAAATAACAAACCCTTCAGTATTCGCGAGGATAGCTAAAACTGGCATTGATATTAATCGTTGCTTCAATTCTTGAAAACTCTTTTCACACTCAATGGACTAGTGGAACTTGACATTTTTCCTTATTAATTGTGTCAAAGGAGAAGCAATACAGGAAAATCCTTCCATCAAAAGTCAATAATAAGTAGCCAAACCCAGAAGCTACGAACCTCACCTATATTTTTTGGTACAAGCTAACTTTTGATAGCTTCAACTTTACTAGGGTCTACAGCTATACCTTTCTTGGAAACAATATGGCCAAGAAATGATACACAATCTAGCCAAAACTCGCACTTCTTGAATTTAGCATAAATTGCTTCTCGCAGTAGATTTTCAGAACCAATCTCAATTGTCGCTCATGCTCCATCTTAGAGTGTGAATACACCAAAATGTCATCTATGAAAACGATAACAAATTGGTCTAAGTATTCGTTAAACACTCTATTCATTAGGTCTATAAAGACAAATGGAGCATTATCAAACCAAACGGCATGCCTAAAAACTCATAATGCCTATATCTTGAGCGAAAAGTATTTTTAGACACATCGTCTTCTTTAAACTTTAGCTAATGGTAACCTGATCGTAGGTCTATTTTAGAGAAATGGCTAGTAACTTGTAGTTGGTCAAATAAATCTTCAATTTTAGGCAATGGATACTTATTTTTAATTGTGACCTTGTTTAGTTCACGATTATCAATGCATAATTTCATGGACCCATCTTTCTTCTTGACAAATAGGACTAGAGTACCCTATGGAGAATAACTTGGTCAGATAAATCCCTTATCTAGTAATTCTTGAAGTTACATCTTAAGTTCTGTCAATTTCGTAGGTGCCATGCAATACAGTGCCTTTGATATTGGAGCAGTACCAGGTATCAAATCAATCTTGAATTTAATCCTCCAATCTGGTGGTAACTCAGGCAAATCATCAAGGAAAATATCTGGGTACTCACATAAAATTGGTACATCCTCTACTGCCAATTCTTCTTTTGAGGCATTCATATTTAAAGCTAGATATCCCATACAATCTTTATTGAGCATTCATCGAGTTTTCATTGCAAAGATAATCAGAATACATAACATGGGTATTGAACCAGTAAAACTAAAGATTGTCTCATTTAAGGGATTGAATACCACGACTCGATCATGACAATCTATGTTGGCATGGTCTTTACTAAGCCAATACATCCCTAGTATGATGTCAAAGTCATGGAATCTAAGAATTAAAAGATCAACAAACAAATTATTTTCTCCAAACTTGATTGTATAGGCATTTAAGATGCTTTTTGATTCTATTATATCTCTTAATGGGGTAGATATGCCAACCCAAGTATTTGAAGGTATAGATGTCTCATTCAACTTCTTAGCAAAGTTGTTATTAATGAAAGAATAAGTATCCCCTTAATCTATGAGTGCTCTGCAGACAAGCCATAAATATACATAATACCTTATACAAATAATAAACAAATAATTAAACCATGTAACAACTATAAGTTAAAATTATAAGAGTATACCTGTAATTAAACCATAGTATAAACTTGGGCTTGAGTCTTCGTTTGACTATAAGAGTTATCACTAGTCGATGCTTGGCCCATTCTATAGTAACAAGAGATATGTTCAGGTTTACCACATTTATAGCACACATTGGTTCCTATATGACACTCCCCTCGATGCTCCTTGCTACACTTAAGGCATGTTATTTTTTGTCGCTTATTATGATTATCTCTGGTGTTTTTATTATTCCCTTGCTCACGCTTTCTTTTTTGATTTCATCCGTTATTCTTCCAAAATTTCGACTTTCCACTTCCTTGCGAAGCTTTGACCTCTTATTGTGTCATCAGTTGTGTCCTCTCTACCAAGAGTGCCTTACTTACTACCGCACTAAATGAATTAAGTTCAAATGGAATGATAGCCTGTTTAATTTGAAGTTTCAAACCCTCTTCAAAATTTCAAACTCTACTAGCCTTAGTTGCTACTAATGTAGGAGCAAACTTAGCCAAACAAGAAAACTCTACCTCATACTCAGCGACTGACTTATTTCATTACTCCAGTTGTGTAAATTCTCTCTTTCTATTGTTGAACACTTTTTGGGAAATACTTTCTATAGAAAGCATCTCAAAACATAGCCCAAGTGAAGGGTGCATCATTTCCCTGTTGATGTTGAATCATTAGCTACCAGTCATATGCATATCCTTGAAGCATGAATGCAACATGCGATACTTTGTCCCTATTTGTTCAATTGAGTACATCAAAAGCCTTTTTCATCTTAGTTAATCATTTTTCAACTTTAAGTGGATCAATAGTGCCATTAAAAGATGAAGGAAATAACTTCTTAAATTCAAAAATAGTACTTGGCATCTGCCCAAGAGTTGCAATTGCTTGCATAAATGCTCCCACTATTAGTGAGGTTTCAAGTAGCACATTTTGACCAATAGGGTCTGCCTCTAGATACCCATTATTTTGTGATTCAGTACTTGGTCCAACCATTCTTAACTAAAAAGGAAAAGAAGAGCCTTAGTTTTTTGTAACCCCATTATGCCCAACTATGAAATACTAAGTATATACACATATAATCTTAATAGAATAAACTAATAGTATAATATAAATAAACTGTAACATTATTACCAAATGGCAGTGAATCGACTCTCCGTGACACTATGTAGTGGTCTAAAAAAGTCTACAGAATCATTTAAAACCATGCTCGGATATCATAAAATTGTAACACTCTCTTAGTCTAAGGTTATTAGATTAGAAGATGTTAACATTAAATTCCTTAAAATATAAGGAAAAAAATGTGGAATATTTTTTTTATAAATAATTATCTCATTAAAGTCTATTAAATTCATAAAGAAAATACTAGCAATAATTTGAAAGTCACGTAAGCTAAAGAAAAACTTTCAAAAATATAAAATGTCATTAACAGAAAATAACGACTAGAAAATATTGTTTCAATTAAAATCTAGACCATTAGACCGCCATATCACTGAGTCGCCTCATCACTACCATCTGCTGTGCTATTATTTGTCACCTTAAAAATATTAAATAATATAATGAGCTAAAAGCTCAGTAAGTATACCACAATGCACACAATTGATGAGGTATGCTTTAGTTATTTTCTAAAATATGTTCCTCGTGAACTTTTCATAACTCTGAAGACTTTTTATTTTAATTCTTCGGAGTACTCAATATAATGCCTAAGCTTTTGGTAACCAGTGGGCTATGACTGCTGAAGTAGTTCTTACTTTACTACTGACTCCTTAGTAGAACCATATTAGAAGTATAAAATGAGTGCACCTAGCTTATGTCGTCACACACACATTGATGATCCCAAAAGGGCCTATCGTCCTCGGAGTCAAAATCATATGGGGAACCTCTCTAATATATTCTATTATTATTTATCCTTAGTGAGTACACCAATCTCCCGCGTCTCGTGTCCACTCAACCCTCCAAACATAGACACACACTAATTTCTTTAAAATCATACTTTTCAAAATTTTTAGTTAGACTTTTAGAAAAATCATTCCATTGTAAACTTTTGTTCTTTTGAAACATTCCATATTATAAGGTAATGTCATGCATATGGATGCACATAAAATAATATATTATATATCATCAATTTCTATGTAAAATACATATAACACATAATTATACAATATAAAACATATAAACAATTAGAAAAATTAAGTATGGCTTACTTATCTTAAGTCCAAGCAAAATAAAAAGTCAAGAAAAATGAGAATGTCCTCTTAGTGCTTACGACTTACATATTCTGCCTATATTATTGGTATTATAATTGCAAATTTACTTAATTTATTTTTCTTATTTCAATAAAATTTCTTGAAAGACTATTTTATCTTTGATGCACATAAGATGAACATAATTTATATAAAAAATTGAAAATATCAAATATAGAATATAACTAGCATCTCATACAATAATCTCACAACTAATTTCATAAAATATGCTTATAGTTTGGAACTCTGAAAATTAATACAAAAATAATAACCAAAATTGATAACATCTCATATAAAGATTATATAACTAAAAATTTTTATTTAGTGAAATTAACTAATTATTTATAATTTTTAATTATCCTCTAACAAAACTATCAGTACCAAATTACAATAGTACACACAAATTTTAAAAAATTATGAATAATAATCTATTTAGAAATACCGCCTCTAAATTTATAGTGATAAAAAATATACCCTACAAATATTAGATCATGGAGAACTTCATAAAAATAATATAAAATCTGAAATTATGGAACAGTGTTTATTAACAGATTTTTAGCATACTAACGATGGGTAATCAAAATTTTATTATTATTTAATTAAAATAATATTCATTCTAAAAATATTTGAGACTAAACTAAACATCTCCAAGAATATCAAAAATAATAGAAGAGTACAAGAATAAATTTTTAGCTATTTATAAAAATTCATAAAATACGGAGATCAGTTTTATGAGAAAATAAAACAATTATATGTTTATGCTAAGGAATACTAAAATCAGAAAATAATTAATAAAATTATGTTTATGTAATCCCATAGAAATCCCTAGACTTGCAACCTTAGTAGAATTATTATTAATAGACTTAGTGTCGAATTTTAATAAATTTATGTTCGCAAATCCTTAAAATTCTATGTATAGTATGATTTTAATATTAAATTTTATTATGTGAAAAAACTATAGTTATTCCTTATTTTAACTGAGAAATTCTAAATTAGTTTTCCTTAATAATAAATTAATTCTACAAAGATTACATTATGTATATCAATATAACCTAGTTAAGAATGTGAAGTGTTTATGACACATTAAAAGCTGTTAAATTTTCTAGCCTAAAGTTAATGGTTGCACCAAAATAGTACCATGCAATAATTTGAATGGCTAAGATTTAAGTATACAAAGAATTAAGTAGACAAATCAATCTAAGGGTAGAAAATAAGTTGTAGAAAAAGATGAAGAGTAATGAAGTTTTATCTTAGGGAGGTAACAACTTTAATTTAGTAGAATAGAAAAAGAAAAGGATAAAGTTAGTGGGTAATTCTAAAAAAGGAAAATATAGACAAAACTAATTGATATTTTTTGTCTCTAAAATAATTCAAAAGGTGGAAAAAAGGAAATAATAATAGAAATATTCTTTAGAAATTAGTGGCCATAATTCAAAGTGGAAGATATAGACAAAACTAATTAGTAGCTTTTATCTCTAAAATAATTCAAAAGGTATGAAAAAAATTAATATAGTGGAGACTTTCTTTGGAAGCTAATGGTATTGGATTCTAAGTAATTGAAAAAGAAGAAAGATTAGAGACAAAAGTAGTAGATGAGTGAAAAATAAAGTAAAAGATAAGGCAATAGAGTAGTAAAAGAAGATATATTGACAAAATTAGTAATAATAGTACTTGGATTATTAGATGGAATGTGAAGGTATGTATTATTGGATACCTCATATAGATAGCCTATAAATATATCCTTCAACTTGTAATTAAAAATCCATATTTAATCTTCCAATTACTTGGTCAATACTATCTTTATTTTTCCAATTATCCTTTCTCAAAAAAAAAAACTCTTTCTACCTCACTTTCTTCCAAAATCCACAAGAGCTATAATATTTTACCCATCAACTCTAGAAATTAAGAATTATAATTAAGAGAAGAAAGCACCTAGTTTTGTGATAGAGATATAAGAAAGAAGATTCAAGCTTGAAAGGTAAATATTCCCTCACCTTGCTTATTATGTGTTTAAATAGATCCTATGAAAGAATAAATGGGTAATAATATATTTGATCTACTTTAGATGCTATATAATTTATATTATGTTTAGACTTATTTTGTTGATTTTCTTAAACCTTTAAATATGAATACTTCATAATAATAAGGACTAAATAATAATAATAATAATAGTAAAACTAAAATGACTAAACACAAAAGTAGAAGATTTTTAAATGTAAGACCCTAAAATAAAAGATGCATGAAAATCAACCAAGCTTAATGATTTAGACTTAGATCCTTAAGAATAGATTTTTATTGATTAAGAATGCTTTCCAAAAATTCAAGATGTTTGCTCAAAATTTGAAAGGACTAAAATGTAAAAATTTTGAGTATTTGGGTCAAAAGTGTAATTTTGACAAAATATGGGTTGAATATGTGAGAAAGTTATTTTAGGTAGTTTTAATACTATATAAAAGTGTAAAAGTAAATAAAGGAAGAATCTTTAACAAAAAAGATAAGATATAAATCAATATTTACCATTGGAGGCATAAATGTTAGAAATCTTAAGATTATAGACAAAAATATAAATTATAAAACTTGAAATTTTGGGTTGGAAATTTGGTATAAGAATAAATAGAAAACTTTATTTTAGATCTCTAATTGGGATATGAAAAGATTTACTTAAATTTAAGACATGAAATCAATTATAGAAAATAAATAATGTATGTGTCTATTTGTATTTAGCCTAAATTTAGCTATGGGACTAAAAAGCGCGATCTATACCTAATAATATTTAGCCCAAAGATGATTTTAGATTTTGAATATGTGTAGCCATTACTGTGTTTGATTCACTTATCATATTATGACCCTTAATTACGAATAAAAAAATTAATCAAGAATAATTCAAAGTATTTGATGAAAGGAAATATAAGTAAGGAAACTTAACTGATTTAGGATGATATTAATTAAATCAACAACTAAATTATTGATAGATTAAAAAGATCACCGTGATAAAAGTTAAGGAGAATTAAATCTTATCCATCTAAGTTGAAAGTATAAATTAGTCAATGAATATAACATGACATTATTTCTCAAATGTGAAGTTTTATCTTTGATCAAGACTGAGTTTTAGTTGTTTTAAACCTACTAACTAATTAGAAATTTAAAAAAAAAAAAGTATAAGTCCACTTTAAATTACTCTAACAAATAGAGTATGCATACGTCAGGGCAAAACATTGACTTAGACATATTTAATTAACGAGTGGAACTAGGACAATCATATTACAAGGTAAGTACAATTTCACCTATGGCATGGATGATTTGAAAATGTTTCATGTTTATAGTATGATATATTTGAAATCACTTCATGTGTTAACTTGCCTTTATTTTATTATTGTATGGCCTATGTACAATGTATGCTTATAAAGATGTATTTCTATGCTATAAAAATGATATATGCTTACTTTACAATATTATCATGTAAAAATACTTCAGCATATTTTAACAAAAAACATGCTATGATAGTGGAATATAAGTTTGAGTTTATTATTGAAGCATATCCACTCATATTTAGAAAAGACTAAATAAGATAAATAATTTAAAGGTGTCGTACTAACCTCTACTAGATGAGGATATCTGAGAGAAAATAAGGCCTACCTCCTATAGGCGAGGATTCTCGAGAAAAAGTATGTTAAGATTACGACCATGGGTGTTTTCAGTTGGGTCGCTCCTCTAGTTCTCTATTCGGTAGTGCATACTAGATATGTACATCAGGGCCCATAAGAAAGATAAAAGATTTTATGATAAAGAATAAGATAAAATTATGATACAATATCTTATAATAAGACATAAGGTAATGATTTCATAAAATAACATAACCGGACTTTCATAAAAGAATGTTTGTTTATAAGTAAAATATTTTGTGAGAATTACAATGTACTTGCTGAGCAAAAGCTCACATTTTATGAGTATCCATACTGTAGGTACCAAAGGAAAGAAACCTCTAATTTAATTGATGGGTTAACTAGAATCGAGGCGAAGATGAATGCAAGACGTGGGCAATGGAATACCGCCATTAAAATTACTTTTACATATATTCTTATTATGAGACAAATAATTTCAATTAGATAGGCTTGAAACATACTTATAACTTGGCATTTTATTTTGCAATGCATGGTTTTATTAAATTGAACTTGAAAATGTATTTCAATTGAATAGAATTTAAACAAATATTTTTCAAAAGATCTAAAAGAGAAAATTTTTTGATTTAAATAAATGCAAAATACAAGGGGTTCTATCAAAAAGACCTAAACTGTCTAATGAGAGCTTGGGACTTAAGTGATCCATATGTGACCTCTCTCCTCATTTGGGAGCCCTTTATGGTTGCGCATTATTTAAATCACCCTAATAAAAAATTTATAAACAAATTTAAATAAAGGTTACTTAACAATCGAGAAGCATTTCACTTGTTTTTAAAATTTAACTAAATGGTTAGTTATGAATATAAATCTCTTAAAACGAAATAAAAGTATTTAAAAAAAATTGTCATGAATTTTTAGAGTCTAAATTTCTCTTTTTAAATAAATAAGCTAAAAATGTAAGTAGTTAACGGTCTGAAAAATCAGGTCAATACAATTTAATCACATAAATACAGTCAATTAAGACATTATCATACCTAAAGAAAAATATATAAATAAACTTTTGAAAGAAGTATGTGTAGAGATTTTACCCGCAAATCAAATAATAGTGACAAAAATCTTATAATTCTTAGACTTAGACTTCTTTTGGAGATTAAAAGTTTAAAGATAGAGAAATAGATAAAGGATGATGCTTAGAAAATTTCTGTCTGTACTTTTAAAGATATGAGAAAGAGATGGAGGCGGATAGAGTTTAAAGAAGAATAAAAATATAAA
>JXTB01000057.1:204652-281536 GCA_002914805.1 Parasponia andersonii
TATATATATATTTATATTTAATATTTTAATCATTAAATTGTTTAATATATATATATATATGTTGTTACACCTTCTGCCTTAACTATATGACTATGTAGGTCAAACTAGGAAGCATTACTCTTTTATAAACTATAACTTTAGTTTTGTTAAAACATTTGGGCCAATTTAAACTTTTTAAATTCTAAAACAAAAGAACCTGCGTCGCATAACTTTTTGAAAGAGTCTTTACAAATTATACAACTAAAAAGTCCTTATCCATTTATCTTGTCATCCGCAGTGATATTTATATCACACTAAAATATTAAAATACAAAGAAAACATTGTCCACAAGTCAAGCTAGTCTACATCTGTATGATCATGGCGAAAAGAAAGCATCCTAGCCAACCAGCAACTCTATATATCATATATCTCATCACCTGCACTACAGGAACTAAATGAGCTAATGCTCAGTAAGTAAAGATCATGCATGTTCGTGAACATGTTTCAGGCATAAACTTCATTGAAATTCCCATTGTACTCTTTCTTCCATAACTTTTCATTTTGATACACTTTTCTAAGAAAAAATTTGTTTATAGGGTCCTTGAGTATACTACAAAGTCACAGTAGTCGGTAGGCTATGCCCACCTATGTGGAAAAGAAACACATGGCCAATGCAAACCATACCTACCTAACGCAGACCGACTAGGTAATGCACCTAATAAATCTCATAGTACAATGCTCAGTCCTAACAATCGGTAAGCTATGCCCACCTATGTGGGAAGGATATCTGTGCAAACTATACTTACCCAATGCAAACAGACTAGACAATGTACTTAAAACATATCTTGTAAAATCAGTACAATGGTACTACTTTAAATCCAATGTGTGGAAAACTTCATTTCTTTGAAAATTATACTTAAATGATCATGCCATGCTTATGTTTCTGTAAACTTTACAACAATAATATAAATAATATACAATTGAAATAATACACATAAGCATGAAGGAAAACATCTTGTATCTACTATTGTTCTTATGATGCAGTTAAAATAAATCTTCACTTGCCTTGTGTCCGATAGAAAAGATAGTGAATAGGGTCAGTATCCTCTGTGGCAAGGTGTGTGGCAGACTAGATGTCAATTTTTTTACTAACATTATCATTACAATGTAAAATGTTTAAAGAAAACAAGTAAAAGACCGAATCACAGCTTTTACAAAAGAAGGAACCCTAATCACAAAATGAACCAAAATGTCATCTACTTTCATAAAAACTAGTCCATTTGCTTCTAACTAGTACCATTTGGTTCTGAAAATATTTGGACAGCACCTTCCCTATTTTTAGGACATCCTCACATGATTAAAATCATAGGTTAAGACCTATAATAACAATCAACAAGCCAATTCCCACATATACAATTCAAAGAGGATCATTTAGAGCAACCTAGGTACATTTGAATTTCTTTCGTTTAGATAAAGTTTAAAACCACTTTTATACTTGTGTGTCATGATAAATGGCCACCAAATGAGTATAATAAATAATAGGATCCATACACTCAAAGTTTTGAAAATCAGATTACAAATATAAAAACCTAATCTACCACACATGATAACACTTAAATCCATAACTAGCACACTTTAGGACTTTAAGTCTAACTTTAATTCTCCACTTAAATTCTGTGTTTTCATCCATATATAAGGTTTCCTTAGACCTTAATTCATCAAATAAAAGCTTTGATTCAAGAGCTAAAGCAATAGAAATAAATTACCAATTCTAAATTGCACAAAAAGCTTACCTTGACTAGTTTGAACTTTTGTTGAAGTTCTTGCCTTCTACTTCCACAAAACTAATTTATAAGGCTTTGAAATTGATTTTACGACTCAAGGGGACCTAGAGGAAATATTACTTAAGTAGAATCAAGTGGAGAGTTGAAGTAACAAAACAAAACCTAGGAAGAAGAACTAGTAGAATTACCTTGACTAGTTTAGACATATCTTGCTTCCTTGAGCTCCAAATTAAGTTCTACCACTAGGAAACTCGTAGATATGGATTTGGGAGTTGAGAGGAGTAAAGAAAGTGGCTGGAGTGGTTCAAGTCATGGCTAGGGAGGAAAAGGAAAGAAATGTCCAGATTTAGCCAAAAATCAATACTTAATGGCTAAGAAATGGCATAACTTAAATTCTAAGGGGTATTTTAGATATATTGCTCATTACTTTCCATGTCTCCAGCTCTAAAACATCCTTAGCATACTCACCACATTGCTGGTCAATCCTATACAACCAAGTGTAGACCAAAATGGTGAAACCTAGCTTAGAAAGTGAAATCTAGTCATACTTTGACTTATGATCTTATATGGCTAATCTTATTGTAATTTGGTGGAACCTAGTCCTATAACCAATCATTAAACATAAAAAGAAAGTTAATCAGACTCTAATTGATAATGCAAATGAAGTATAATTGCCCAATTAATAGAATGTACAAAGATGACATTACGCGATTAAGCTGAATCTAAGTTAGCTTAGTGTAATTAAACATAGTTCAGTACAGTAAATTCCATCACATGCTAACCTGGAACGAATATTTTTGAAAATGCTAGAAATGAGTCCTAAACATTAAATTAAAAGCTATTTGATGTGCTAAATGTATAGTGAATTTTGCTCTGAAAAGTGTGAAAAATGCATTTCACCGGAAAACTACTATTTGACCAAGTTATCAACTGACATAGTTTTTAATGTATGTGCATATAGTATTATTATTCACATACTAAACTCTCTCTATCTCTGAGGGTACTAAGCCTTTACACTACATGGGAACACTTTGACAACCATTAGTATAATAATACATATTGAAAGCATTTAACGATCAAAATAAGCAATTTATCATAAAATTGATACTAGTTTCATGATATGTCTATTATGAAATATGAACATGTTTATTATTGGCTAATTATGTATGTGAGAAACTTGGGCACCACAATCCTTCCCTCCTTATTAAATTTCATCCTCGAAATTTGCTTACCTAAATAAGTGAGGATACTTAGTTTTCATCTCTTTTTCTCTTTTCCATGTGGCCTCTTTTACTTCGTGGTTCCTCCACAATACTTTGACCAAAGGGATCTTCTTGTTTCTAAGCTCCTTCTCTTTTCTATCTAAAATCTCCACTGGTTCTTCTTCATAACTCACATCTCGGATCAACTCCAATGGCTCGTAACTCAAAACATGTGAAGGGTTTGGAGCATATCTTCTTATCATAGAGATGTGAAAAACATTGTGCACGTTTGACAGTAAGGGTGGTAATACAAGTCTATAGGCAATATCTCTAACTTTGTCAAGTATCTCAAATGGGCCTATATATTGGACTATGCTTCCCTTTTATCCCAAATCTTATTATTCCTTTCATGGGAGCAACCTTCAAATATACTTTGTCCCCAACATCAAATATGACCTCTCTCCTTTTAGGATCAGCATAATGCTTCTGTCTATTCTGAATAACTAATAATCGCTTACGAATCTTTTCTACTACTTCAATTGTTTCTCTTACCAATTCTGGACCAAGAAATTTCCTTTCTCCCATTCATTCCAGTGAAATAGAGATCTATATTTTCTTCCATACAATGCTTCATATGGACGCATTTCAATTGAAGTTTGACAACTATTGTTGTAGGAAAATTCTATCAACGGCAAGTACTTGCTCCAAGATCCATGAAAATCTAACACATAAGCTCTAAGCATATCCTCAAGAGTCTGTATGGTTCTCTCTGATTGTCCATCTGTTTGAGGATGAAAAGCTGTACTGAATGCCAGTTTTGTACCTATAGCCTCCTAAATCTTCTTCCAGAATTTTGAAGTGAATCTAGCATCTCGGTCAGAAATAATAACCTTTGGAACAGCATGGAGTCTAATGATTTCTTGAACATACAACTGAGCCAACTGATCCAAACTATAAGTCACTTTAATCGGCAGGAAATGGGCTGACTTAGTATATCTATCCACAATAACCCTAATAGCATCATGACCTTTATTTGTCTTAGGAAATCCAACCACCAAATCCATAGCAATCACTTCCCATTTCCATTGTGGCACATGTATAGGCTTTAATGTATTAGCAGGTCTTTGATGTTCAGCTTTAACTTGCTGGCATGTGAGACATTGTTCTACAAATCAATCACATCCTTCTTCATACTTGGCCACCAGTAATGCATTTTCAAATCCCTATACATCTTTGTAGTACCGGGATGCATAGAGTAGGGAGTAGTGTGAGCTTCTATCAATATCTCTTTTCTAATTGTTCCATCTGGTACACACAATCTATTTCTATATCTGATTATACCATCACTAGAAATTTGAAAGGCCACCTCCTTTTCAAACTCTATCTTAGTCTTTAAGCTTGTCAAATAGGGATCTATTTTCTGGCCTTGTTTGATTCTCTCTAAAATTGTAGGTTACAAGGTAAGAGCCGCTTATTTCTCCATTAGACCTGTAGGCACAATCTCTAATTCCAATCGATGCAAATCTATCAAAAGATACTTCCGATCAACATACTTAAGTGACATAGCAGCTAATGATTTTCTACTTAGAGCATCTGCAACCACATTAGCTTTTCCTAGATGATAGTTAATTTCACAATCATAGTCTTTGACTAGTTCAAGCCATCTTCTCTGTCTCATATTCAGTTCCTTTTGGGTAAAGAAATACTTGAGACTTTTATGATCTGTGTAAATTTGACATCTTTCTCCATAAAGATAATGTCACCAAATCTTTAGTACAAAAACTACTATTGCTAGCTCCAAATCATGAGTAGGATATTTTTTTTCATATTCTTTTAGTTGCCTAGAAGCATAGGTGATAATCTTACCATTTTGTATCAGAACACAACCTAGACCATTCTTTGAAGCATCACTATAAACAACAAATCCTCCTGATCCAGTGGGTATAGAAAGTATTGGAGCTCTGACCGAACAATTCTTTAACTCTTGAAAACTCTTTTCACAATTATCTTCCAAATAAAATTTCAGATTCTTTTTAGTCAACTAAGTCAATGGAGAAGCCAACTTAGAAAATCCTTCCATGAATCTTCTATAATAACTAGCTAATCCCAAGAAACTACGATTCTCTGAAATATTTGTAGGTCTTGACCAATTACTTACAACTTCCACCTTCATTGGATCTATAAAAATACCATTTCCAAATACTACATGACCAAGAAAGATAACTTTCTCCAACCATAACTCACACTTCTTAAACTTTGCATATAACTTCTTTTCTTTCAAGATCCTCAAAATCATTCTCAAATGCTCCATGTGCTCCTCCCTTGAGCATAAGTAGATCAAAATATCATCAATGAACACTATAATGAAACTATCTATGAAATCCTTGAATACTCTATTCATCATATTCATAAAAGTAGCTGAAGCATTAGTTAAACCGAGGGCATCATTAAAAACTCATAGTGTCTGTATCTCATCCTAAAAATTATCTTAGGAATATTTTCTTCCTTAATCTTCAGTTGATGGTATCCCGATCTCAAATCAATCTTGGAAAATACTAAAGAACCTTGTAACTGATCAAACAAATCGTCAATTCTAGGGAGAAGATATTTATTCTTGATTGTAACCTTATTTAACTCTCTATAATCAATACAAAGCCTCATAGTTCCATCTTTCTTCTTTACAAATAACATTAGAGCACCCCGTGGTGAAAAGCTTAGATGTATGAAACCCTTGTCCAAAAGCTCCTGTAATTCTACCTTTAATTCCTTCAACTCTGCTGAAGCCATTCTACATAGTGCTTTAGAAATAGGAGCAGTACCAGGTAGTAAGTCAATAGAAAACTTTATCTCTTTATGAGGTGGTAAGCTCGGTAAATCTTCTTAGAATACCTCTAGAAATTCATTAACTACCAGTACTTCCCATGGCTTCGTCCTAAGTTCTTCTTTAGTATCCATTACATTTGCTAGATAACCAGTACGTCCTTTCTCAAGTAACTTCCTTGCTTTTATCATTGAAATAATTGGTACCATTTTCTTCCTACAAGACCCAAGGAAAGTAAACTCCTCTTCACCAAGTGGCTGAAATACTACTCTCTTACCATTATAATCAATACTAGCATGATACTTAGATAGCCAATCCATACCCAAAATCACCTTAAAATCTTGCATATCCAACACTATTAAGTCTACCCACAACTCTCTACCATCTATCTGTATTGGACACACTCTCAAAAATTGACCAAAATATAGCACTTCCCCAGACGGAATAGTTATACAATATCTTAAATTCAAAGTTTCAGGTAATCTGTCCAATTTTCTCACATATACTAGTGACGCAAATGAATATGTAGCTCCTGAATCTATTAATGTATTTGCGAAGATATCAGATATAGAGATCTTACCTACTATAACCGGTGGATCAGCCTCAGTATCTGTCACAGTCATGGTAAACACATGAGCTGGAACTTTCTTTTGTTCACTAGAGATAGAGGGACAATCTCTAGAAAAATGTCCTATCTTGCCACAGGTATAACACGCTCTACTACCAAAAAGGCATTCACCTTTATGAGGCTGTCCACATTTAGGACATGTAACTTTCTGAGTTAGAGTAGATTGCATTTTTTGACTTATTGTTGGGCGCTTTGAAGGATCTTGTCTTTGTCCCTGACCCTGTGGAAATTTCCATTTGCCGCCATCAAACCCTGATTGAGTACCTTTTCCAAAATTTGTATTTCTCCTTGCCATATTTATGTTTTTTCTAATTTCTAGTGCCTTTACCACCTTCAGTTTAGCTTCTTCAGCTTCAAAGGTTTTCTCTGCAACTTCTTTGTAAGGTACACCTTTTCCTATAGACATCTTAATATCCCTATATATTTCTGCTTTGAGCCCCTGTAGAAACTGATTTACTTTCAATTCATTTGTACTCACCATATGAGGAGCAAAGTGGGATAGTTCATCAAATTTCTTTATATAATCACACAAAGACATGCCACCTTACCTCAAATTAGTAAACTCAGTCGCCTTTGCAAGTCGATGGGCTTCACTAAAGTACTTCCTATAAAAGATTTCCTTGAATCCCTCCCAAGTCAATCTGTTAATATCAGTGATTGACTTTATGGAATCCACCAATGCCTGGCATCCATTTAGAATATATAAGTAGCATAAGAAACTTTCTCCTCTCCAAGGATTCTTATATAATCAAAGATACCCTCCAAACTCCGAATCTACTCCTCAGCGAATAATGGATCGGTTTCACCTTTTAAAACTGGAGGTTTATTCTTCCTGAACCTTTCAAAAGCTGGTTCATGATTTTCTTGTCTAGCTATAACTTGTACTGGTAATTGTTCATCACTTCTTTAATCTCGTTCTATAAGCCTCCCTATTTGTTGAGCTTGTCTCTCTACTAATTCAGCCAATTGATGTATAGTAGAATCTTTGTCATTGTCTTAATCACCTCTCTATTGGCTAGTTTGACCTCTACCCCTTAGCATTATTTCCTGTACAGTGGCCCTTTACTTATAAAAAAACATAATAGCCAATAATAATGTGTGCATCAAATCTATATAACAAAATAAAGTACACGTATACAATTAATTAGACTTACTGGTTAACTGAGCTTTCTGTCACATTATCATACATATGTAGGTAGTCTTCAAAAATGACTAAACCTCCGCTCTGATACCACAACTGTTACACCTCCTAGCTTAACTATATGACTATGTAGGTCAAACTAGGAAGCATTACTCTTTTATAAACCATAACTTTAGTATTGTTCAAAAATTTAGGCCAATTTAAATTTTTAAACTCGAAAACAAAAGAACCTGCGTGACATTACTTTTGAAAGTGTCTTTACAAATTGTACAACTAAAAAGTCCTTATCCATTTATTTTTCCATCCACAGTAATATTTACATCATATCAAAACATCAAAATACAAAGAAAACAACACCCACAAGTCAAGCTCGTCTACATCTGTATGATCATGGCGATAAGAAAGTGTGCTAGCCAACCAACAACTCTATATATCATATATCTCATCACCTGCATCACAGGAACTAAATGAGATAATACTCAGTCAGCAAAGATCATGCGTGAACATGTTTTAGGCATAAACTTTATTGAAATTCCCATTGTACTTTTTCTTCCATAACTTTTCATTTTAATGCACTTTTTTTAGAAAACATTTCTTTATAGGGCCCTTGAGTACACTACAAAATCGCAGCAGTCAATAGGCTGTGCCCACCTATGTGGGAAGGAAACACATGGCCAATGCGAACCATACCTACCCAATGCGGACCGACTAGGTAATGCACTTAATAAATCTCATAGTATAATGCTCAGTCCCAGCAGTCGGTAAGCCGTGCCCACCTATGCGGGAAGGATGCTTGTGCAAACCATACTTACCCAATGTAGACAGACTAGATAATATACTTAAAACATATCTTGTAAAATCAGCACAATGGTACTAATTTAAATCCAATGTGTGGAAAACTTCATTTCTTTGAAAATCATGCTTAAATGATCATGTCATGCTTATGTTTTCGTAAACTTTACAACAACAATATAAATAAGATACAATTGAAATAATACACATAAGCATGTAGGAAAACATCTTGTATCTACTATTGTTCTTGTGATACAGTTAAAATAAATCTTCACTTACCTTGTGTCCGGTAGAAAAGATAGTGGAAATTGTCAGTATCCTCTGTTGCAAGGTGTGTGGAAGATCTAATGTCAATTTTATTATTAACATTATCACTACAATGTAAAATGCTTAAAGAAAAAAAGTATAAGACCAAATCACAGCTTTTACAAAAGAAGGAACCCTAATCACAAAATGAACCAAAATGTCATCTACTTTTATAAAAACTAGTCTATTTGCTTCTAAATGGTACCATTTGGTTCTAAAAATACTTGGACAGTACTTCTCCTATTTTTAGGACATCCCCATATAATTAAAATCATGTTTTAAGACATATAATAACAATCAACAAGCCAATTCTCATATATACAATTCAAAGAGGATCATTTAGAGCAACCTAGGTACATTTGAATTCCTTTCGTTTAGACAAAGTTTAAAACCACTTTTATACTTGTGTGTCATTATAACTAGCCACAAAATGAGTGTAATAAATAATAGGATCCAGAAAATATACAGTCCAAGTTTAGAAAATCAGATTACAAATATAAAAACTTAATCTACCACACATGACAACACTTAAATCCATAACTAGCACACTTTAGGGCTTTAAGTCTAACTTTAATCCTCTACTTAAATTCTGCATTTCCAGCCATATATAAGGTTTCCTTAGACCTTAATTTATCAAATAAAAGCTTTGATTCAAGAGCTAAATCAATAGAAATAAATTACCAATTCTAAATTCCACAAAAAGCTCACCTTGACTAGTTTGAACTTTTGTTGAAGTTCTTGCCTTTTACTTCTACAAAACTGATTTCTAAGGCTTTGAAATTGATCTTAGGACTCAGGAGGACTTAGAGGAAATATTACTTAAGTAGTATCAAGTGGAGAGTTGAAATAATAAAACAAAACCTAGGAAGAAGAACTTGTAGAATTACCTTAACTAGTTTGGACCTATCTTACTTCCTTGAGCTCCACATTGAGTTCTAACACTTTGAAACTCTGAGATATGGATAAGAGGAGTTGAGAGAAGTATAGAAAGTGGCTGAAGTTATTCAAGTCGTGGCTGCAGAGGAAGAGGAAAGAAATGACCAGATTTGGTCAAAAATCAATACTTAATGGCTAAGAAATGGCATAACTTAAATTCTAAGGGACATTTTAGGAATTTTGCTTATTACTTTCCAGGTGTCCAACTCTAAAACATTCTTAGCATACTCACCACGTTGCTGATCAATCCTATACACCCAAGTATAGACCAAAATAGTGAAACCTAAATTAGAAAGTGAAATCTAGTCATACTTTGACTTATGATCCTATATGGCCAATCTTATTGTAATTTGGTGGAACATAGCCCCATAACAAATCATTAAACATAAAAAGAAAGTCAATTAGACTCTAATTGATAATGCAAACATAGTATAATTTCCCAATTGATAGAATGCACAAAGATGACATTACGCGATTAAGCTGAATCTAAGCTAGCTTAGTGTAATTAAACACAGTTCAGTACAATGACTGCCACCTCGTGCTTACCTGGAACGAACATTTTGAAAATGCTAGAAATGAATCCTAAATGTTAAATTAAAAGCTATTTGATATGATAAATGCACAGTGAATTTGGCTCCAAAAAGCGTGAAAAATGCATTTTACCGAAAAACTACTATTTGACCAAGTTATCAACAGACATGGTTTTTAATGCATGTGCATATAGTATTATTATTCATGAATGTATTCTTTTTTCTTTTCACACACCGAGCTCTCTCTCTCTGAGGGTACTGAGCCTTTACACTACATAGGAAGACTTCGACAACCATTAGTATAATGATACATATTGAAAGCATTTAACAATCAAAATGAGCAATTTATCATAAAATTAACACAACTTTCATGATATGTCTATTATGTAATATGAACATATTTATTATTGGCTTATTATGTATGTGAAAAACTTGGACATCACATATATGTGTGTGAAAAGTGATAGCAAAGAAGAGCAGTAAGCGTATGATTTCTAAAAAGAGTCTCCATAAACTCGAGAGAAAAAAAAAAGAGTTTTTATATTCTCTATAGTAACCACTCTTGTAATTTCTTGTGTTAAAAATATTACAAGTATCTAAAGTGTAAGTCTGAGAAACTATATGCAAAGCCCACACGTCCTTTCAATTGTGTTTGAGGCTTGGATTAGAAGATCGTGATTAATTTTAAAAACAGAAAAGCTAGGATCCGCTGATAGACTACAAGTACTATATAATTTATTCTCTTTGTTTATTTTTTATTTTCTATGAATCAATATTATGCACTCATATAGTCAATTGTTTTGAGAAATTTTTTTGAATGTTCTTGGACGGAACTTCTGCTACAAATTCGATTTCAAACCAACACTTCCTCTTCTGCTATTTATCTGAAGTGTAAAACACTATCACATAGGAAATTTTATTTGTTGATTCTTCGAATGATAGCTCTCAGTCTCAAGTGTAAAACACTATCACACTATCACATGAGTAAACTATTGTACATGTTACGTGTGATATAGCGTCTGTAGACTTGGAAGCAAAGTTTCTAAGGAGTTTGCAACATGCAATGGTACATATTTTGTTACAACCTAAGAGCCAAAGTTATGATTTTGAGTAAATTTTCCATCAAATATGACTCAAACAATTCCACATTTGGATCTAAATATTTCAAATCACAAACCTTTACAAACTCCGTACAAAAGAAAGCATTCTATTAGACGTATTCATTTTGGAAAAATATCAATTAGTGTTAAAGAAAAATCTAATTAATACGTTGGACAACATAGTCGATAATCCTTAATTTTGACGTTATTTCCAAAGAATTTAACCCATAAAATGTTTTTACTCTAATGTCCCAAGTAGCTTACAAAAGTCAAGCCATAATCCAAGAACTTTTTAATTTTGAAAATCAAATTCCTAATAACTTTAGAATGTCTAATTATACATAAAATTCTCAATTATTATAAAATCAATATCATACATCCACTTGGTATAGTAATACTACATTTGGCTAAATAATTAGATACAGGTACGGGTATTCACGGCCAGTCTGGACGGTCTAAATCGCCAATCCAGAAACCAATCTGAATGTGCGGTTTGGCCTGCTTACTAATCCGTGCGGTTTTAATTGATCAATTCAAACTGACCAGACCGCACCTACATTTTTGCAGTTGGTTTGGGCAATTTCGTATTTTAAAATTTTACAAAATTTGAATTAAGACAATATTAACTAAGCTCGTATCATAATCATACTTCATCTAAAATATAAAATCCAAATATAAAATCAAATATAACATAGTTAAAAGCTAGAACCAAATCGAAAGTCCTAGTAAACTTAAACTTTAGTTACAACTTACAACTTAATCAAAAACACATTACAACAATAAGGCTTAAAGTTCAAAATATCATAAGTCTTAAGTAACAAAGTCTTAAATGAATTAATAATAGTCATTACTCAATTAGAATGAATGAGCTTAAATTTTTAACTATTAGTATACATTTATTTTTTCTTTAAAAAAAATACATATGCAAACTTATTGGTCGATTTGGTTTGAATCTGACCAAATTTATCCAAAATTGAGAACCGAACCAGCCAAGTCACTTTTCAAATTTCCTACTCTATAACTTACCATTGAAGAAGAGAAACTACATAGTTTGGTGCAGTTTAGATTAGATTTGGTGGTTTTCGCAGTTTGGCGATTATTTTGAACACTCCTAGATATAGAAGTATATAAAAGAACTATGAATATAGACCAACCATGAAAGGTGGAAGAAACCACAAGATTGATGCAAGCAACTTAAGTAATCACTGATTTCTCTAAGCCGATCACACTAACATCTAAAATGAGGGAAAATAGGGGGAAGAATGAGTATGAAATGCCCAGTAGAAAACCCAATTATCTTTCCTAGAAAGCCAGTTAGTTCTAGAACTACCTACATGATTAGTTATTCTAAAAGCAGTTTACAAAATATTCAGTATAATCTAAACCAATCATGTACCAAAAAAATTCATAACTGAAAACAGCATAATAAAAACCTAAGATGCATGTATCATACATTAGCAAGAAATCATGAACTCCCAACCTCTCATCACAAATAATCCCACTAGTATATGAATTAAGCACTCTAAACATGATATCAACATATCATATGTATCAAAATTGTACCCATAGCCACGCGAGTTTATAGCCGTTGAACTGAAGGTGGGATCATAGCCACCTATTAAGGGATTTTTATACAAGCTTTACGGTCTCCACATTGAAGGTGGGGTCCTAGCCACCTACTAAGTAAACCAAGATGCCTAAGATAAACTTTATGTGTGATCCTATGATATGTATAGTATAAAACAATATATAAAATAGCCATATAACATTCAATTATTATAAAATATATTTTAGTTTTTAATTAAAACTATTTTTATGCTCTCAGAAACTTGGGAGCATAAAACTGTTTTTAGACTAGTCCTAAAATTAAACTTACATAAAAAATCGTACACAAAACCATCTTGAATGATATACAATATTACAGCATAATTCAAATCCATCAGAACATATCTTAAGTCAATTTCAATTATCATGTTTCACAGATTTCTGAAATTCCATAATGTGATCATGCTTTATCTAAAACTAGAAAAGAGTAAGTTAACTAAGTCTTATACCATATTAGGATAGCTAAGTGTCACAATCCTAGTTTTAAACTAAACAATCATGTGGCATTAAATACGATCTATTGTACTAAGTCAGCCTACCAATACTCAAGAAAGGAACTTAGAGTAAGCTTTGATACAAAGTGGTAAAGGATAAGAGATTTTGAGCGAATAAAAGTTTTATATTACTCTTAAAATACTTACAACTCTCACAAGTGGGACTTGTGTACAAATGAATCTAAGAGATCCTTTATATAGGCAAAGCCTAAACCAATCAAGAATTATGATCATGCCAAGTGGCATGATCTTACAAAATAGTCTAGAATCTTCTTAAATAAAATAGTAATATCTGCAAAGATATTTACAAGGAGAAATTTAGAACAAGTATGGCCTAAATCCTTTTAGGAGGTTTACCCACCATCTTGGCTCTTCTAGGTCATTCTAGGAGCTTTTAGGGCCATCTTAATCTATCTAGCACCATTCGGCCTTGTTTAGAGCCTTTAGAACTTCGTAGTGCCAACTAGAGTCTTCTAGTATGGCTAAGACTTTTCTTGATCATTCTAGAAATATCCACTAAATTCTAAGGCCTTCCCCTATCCTCTTGGGTGAGCAGTATTACATATAGAAGATCTTAGGGCCATAAGACAGCAACATTATTATTTTAGGAAGCCAAATGAACGAGGCATAATACCTTCTTCCACTCAACTTCGCGACATTCCCATCATGCCATCAACTTTGAACTACTCGATATGGTCTTTGTATTGCCACAAGGCATTCTCATGCTCCTAGCTAGCCTCAACCTTGGGCAAATTCTTCCATTTCACAAGATATTCTCGACAATTAGGCACATCACATCAATATATCAAGCAATCGACTAGAATACACTCCACCTCTTTATTAAAAGAGGTTACCACTGTAGTAGGAGCCTTTTTAGGCTCACTCCTTAAAAGATCTTTCTTATCTCCATGGTAGGGTTTTAGCATACTAACATAAAAGATAGAGAAGATCTTTAACTTGGCAGGGAGTTAAAGCTTATAAGAGACCTTACCCACACATTTGAGCATTGGAAATGGACCTTCATACTTATGCACTAACCCTTTATGTATTTTTCTTAAGGTTTTGAATTGTCATAATAGTAGTTTGACAAGGACTAAATCCCCTTAAAGGTACTCAACATACCTTCTCTTTTTGACAACCCACTTCTTCATTCGTTTAGAAGCTTTGTTCAAGTAGGCCCTAGCCAACTCCAATTGTTCATGCCATGTTTTAGCAAACTTGAAAGTCGATGGACTTTTCCTATCGTAACTTGTCACTAAGGCATGTGCGGTCATAGGTTGTAGACCCATGACTATCTTAAAGGGGCTCTTACTCGTAGACTTGCATCTTTGGAGGTTAAAGGAGAATTGGGCTATATCAAGTAATTTTGTCTAATCTTTTTAGTTGGAACTCACAAAGTGCCTCAAGTATAACTCCAGTAAGGCATTCATCCTTTCCGTCTGGACATCACTTTGGCAGTGAAAACTAGTAGAAAAATTCAAGTCTGAACCCATTAACTTGAACAGTTATGTCCAAAATCTTCCAGTGAACCGAGGGTCAGGGTCACTTACAATGTTCGACGGGACTCCCTAGTGCTTCACGACATGCTATATAAAAAAGGTTGCATACTTACTGAAGCGATCAACTACCACTATAATACTACCAAAGCTTTCTGACTTAGGTAGACTAGTGATAAAATCTATAGAAACACATTTCTATGGCCTCTAGGAATGAAGAAAGGTTCCAATAATCTGCCCGGTGATCATTGTTCTACATTATCTTGTTGGCATATAAGATAAGTTTGTAAATTGGCCTCGATATTATCCTTTAGCTAAGGCCAATAGTAGATAGCTTTGATAAGAGTAAGAGTGCATTTCTGATCAGGGTGTCCAGCTCACAAGGAATCGTGGCACTCTTTGATAAGCTATTTTCTAAAATTCCCTCACTTAGGCATATAGAGTCGATTGCCTTTGACTTAGAGAAGTCCGTTACTCAACCAAAAACATCTCGTCTTTCCTTCCTTCACTAGGGGCAGTAGGCACTTTGCAAGAACATCGTGTTCTAGCCCTTCCTTGATTTTCTCCATCAAGGTGCTATCGGGTCTGCTTAAGGCGGCCATCTCTGCCTTTCTACTTAGGGTATAAACCACTACATTATCCTTCCTAGGCTTGCATTCAAGCCTATAGTCGAATTTTATCAAGAAGTCATTTTTAAAAGTATCTTGTGGCTATATTATAGGTCATAATCATAAAGTGAACGTCCAACAAGTAGTGTCGTTGTACCCTTAGGCAATGGATGATGTAGACATCTCTTTTTATTGCATCGTGTAGCATCTCTTTGTGTCATTGAGCTTGCAGCTTTTATAAGTAATGGGACGCCTTTTTTGCATTAGTACTTCGCTAATAGCAAATTTAGAGGCATCCATATGAAGCTCATATGTCTTAGAGTGGTCAGGCAAGCTGAGAACTTGCTCTTTGCTTACAGCCTTCTTCAAGTCTTCGAATGAGACTTGACACTCAGGTGTCCACTCCCAAGACTTATTCTTCTTAAGCAGGTTAGTAAGTGGTGCCACTCTTGTTGAGTAGGACTTAATGAACTGCCTATCATAGTTCACAAGTCTGAGGAAAGATCTCGACTCTGGTATCTTAGTAGGAGGTTCCCACTCTTGGATGGGTTGCATATTGGCTTCATCCATCATAAGTTTCCCATCCTTTATTTTATGCCCTAGGAACATCACTTCCTCTTAGGTGAAGGAGCACTTCTCCTTCTTGATGAATAGTTGGTTTTTCCTCAAGACATCGAACACCTTCCTCAAATGTTCTAGGTGTTCTTCCATAGTCTTGCTATAGATGACTATATCATCAAGATAGACTACCACGAATCGATCGAGGTAGGGATGGAATAACTTATTCATAAAGGTGCACAAGGTAGCAGGTATATTGGTAAGACCAAATGGCATAACTAAGAACTCATAAGCACCATACCTTGTCAAGCACGTGGTCTTGGGCTCTTCTTCCACTGCTGTAGTAACCCAAGCATAGATTAAGCTTCGAGAAATGTCTAGCATTCCTAAGTTGATCGAACAAGTCAGCAATAAGTGGAAAGGGGAACTTGCTTTTTAACTTTACCTTATTAAGAGCTCAATAATCAATGTACATCCTTACTGAGCTATCTTTCTTCTTCTGGAATAATGCTAAAACACCGAAAGGAGCCTTGGAGGGCTTGATGAAACCCGCATCAAGCAACTCCTTTAGTTGTTTCCAGAATTCCGCTAATTCCAAAGAGGCCATTCGATAGGGACTCATTGTCAGTGGCCTCGTACCTAGCTCAAGCTCAATTTCATGATCCACCTCCCTCCTAGGTGGACGTTTCTTAGGCAAGGTATCAGGCATCATCATATCTTGGAATTCCTCCAAGATAACTTACACTTCTATTGGCAGGTTACTCTGAAGTTCCAACTCTTCATCATCGTGCTCCTTGAGGATAGCCAAGTATCTCTCCTCCTCCCTTCTCAAATACTTCTTGAATTGAAGTACAGAGAGTACTTTATTTCCTGATTTTATAGACCACTCCGTTGGTATCACACAAGCCTTTTCACCATCCATGAGGCACATAGAGTTGGCAAAGGGAATAGAGAATGCCTGCATTACATCAAGGAATTCCAAAAGTCATCCATTGGCACTACTGACAAATCAAGTTGGCCAGCCTATGCACCTAAGCTGGCCTTGACACTGTGAGCAACCCCATGGATATGGCATGCTACTAAGTTTACTGCCTTGAGGAAGCCTCCTCCATTTGTAATTGACAAGCCCAATTGCTTAGCTTCCTCAACAGAGATAAAGTTGTGAGATGCACTCGTATCAACCAAGGCTTTAGTGGCCTTATCATTGATTGTTGCATCTATAAAGAGTAAGCCCTTAGCTTATGATTAAAGGGGCTGATTGCAAGGCATTAAAGAATTGCAAGGAACTAGCACGTGTATCTGTTGGGAATATGCCCCATAAAGCAATTTCTTTGTTTGGCATTTTAAACAATGTTTATTGAATTTAAGTGTTATCTTTTTGTTATTAATAAATTTCATATTATGTCCCAATTATATGCATGTGATGTTTATATTTTCTATTATGAAAATGTCTAAAAGTTTCCAAGACTAATGATGAGAAATAAATAATTGTTCGTGTAAAGTATTCACATATGAAAAACTAAATTCTTTATTTCATTATGTCTAAATTAAAAGTTCACATTCTGCAAATAAAGATAGAATACTTTATTTTGCCATAGAATATAGTATTATCTATTTCAACGGGATTGATGAAGTCTTCAATCATCGAAGTGTCTGACTTCGGATAGAAATACTAGTGCATTATAAGAAAGCTATAACTGCATTGAATTGGACCAACTGAAAATAGAATTTGAGGTTAAGTATCGTAACTCAATATTCTATCTTTCATTAATCTAGCACTATTGCAAGATTACCTTAGTCTTAGTGATTGTCAGACTTGCTTTCATGAGTTTTATCTTTTTGACTTGCTAAAGGACTAGTTCCGATTATATGGTTAAAGCTCCGGTATCTTGGAAGATAAGATTTGTGAATTGATGAAAACGTCTTTTATGATTTGGACACTATGCATATAATGTCACTCTGAATTTTTTCAAGGACTTGGATAATAAAAACCCAGGCGACAGGTTTTCACTTTGTGAATTTGACTGTATTTGTATGGGCAGTTACAAACACCATAATCAGTTATTATCCATTAGATGAAAAATGACAACTCAAAGGTAAATATGTACTAGAGGGGTAATACGGTAATTTCATATCACTAGTACGGCATTGCATCGGGGGTATATCTGTAGGTATAATATATGCTAAATAGATCAAGTTAATTAAAGTATTAATTAGCTTCACAGAATATATATGACATTTAGTCTAAGAGTGCAATATTGGGCCTATCGTGGAGTGCCCCAATATTATTGGATAAGGCTCAATCATAATTAAGAGTTAATTATAATTATGGGTAGTTAGCCCATTGGAGCTTATATTATTTAGATCTATAAGGTCCTATGTCTAGCTCACACATAGCCTAATAACTAATTGAATGGTCAGTTGAGCCCAATAAGCCTATTAGGGTTTACATCTCTTTAAATACTTAAGAGAAAAGTTTTCCTAAGCCTCTCTAAATGTTCTACATGCCACTCATGCACAGTAACTATGCTTTTTCGTGTGACAGAGAGAAAAAGAGAGAGTGAGAGAGAAATGAGCTCGTGGGAGAAGTCCCGTGTTCGTTTATGGCCGCTAAGGGAGAGATACTTATAGTCGTAGACGTACACTCAAGGAGAAGGAAGATCGTCTTCTGGATCATTCGCTCATCTCTCGTTGGGAATCAAGAAAGTGCCCACACACTGGATCATTCAACGGGCTCTAAAGAATAGATGAAAAGGCTCAATAGTTGTGAAGCGCTTCCAGGTTTTATCTAAACTAAGATCCATGAATTGATTTATGTTAGATCAACAGTCCTACGTTTTTGTTTTGTAAAGTTTCAAGAAAAATTTTTAAATACCTATTCTGTTATGTTCTTGATTTGTTTACAAAACTGCAGAAATCGTTTTCGGTAAAATCGTCTTTCGAAATTTATTTTTCAAAATTTCTAGCAATTGGTATCAAGAGCAAAGATTTTCGATGATCTAGCATATCTTGTTCATGTTTATTCTCTTGAAGTTTGATGATCTATTATTTCCATAATGATCTCTTTGATTATGTTTGGTCTTGTTCATGTTTATGAGTATGCTCTACTATGTATGATGATTGATTGATTCAATGAGTTTGAATGATAATTAGATGTTACTATGAGTTTATGATCATATGATGTGTTTTTTATTTTTCATTCTAGCATGTTCTTGATTTTTCTATGAATGTTATTTTATGTTCTTGATAAAAGTATTCATAGAAAATGATTTGATCTTTAATTGTATTTTAGTTTTTAGGAAAAACTATTTCTCAAATTAAAGATTTGAAAATTTTAAAAAAAATATGGAAGTGGTTTTGGTGGCTAGGGTATCATATACCCTAGCCATATACACGTTGGGTCTTACTAACGCAAGACCCATGTGACCACTTATGTGAGACCATAATGGTCTTGCGCATGACCACTCCCAAGCACATTAGATGTGCTTTGACCACACGGGTGGCACCCCGTGCACTAGCCACACGGGTGTCAGCCTGCTCCCGTGGCCGTGCGGGCTTCATCCTGCTCCTGTGGTAACTTTGTCCCGTGCCCATAGCTATGCAAATGTTGTGTGTGATCCATTGGTGCGCAGATTTAGTTCCGTACATCACCGCGTGACATCCCCGAGGACTCGTTCTTCATGCCGTATATGCGTATGACTATACATCCACATGCAACGATGTCTCATACCCATAGTCGCACCACTTTGCCCTGCTTCCGTTGCCGCATGCATGCCGTCTCGTACGCTTGTCATCGAAATCTACGTGAGCCCATTGTCGCTTGGTACTTGTCGCGAGCGAGGCTGCGTAGTGTTATGCGAGCCCATCGGTGCTTAGGATTGTCCCGAGCATGGTCGCATGACATCCCGAGGACGATTTTCCATTCGGACCTTATGCTTGTTCTAAACTATGCGGCGGCGTTCCGATCGGCATCCCGATGTCGTTGACGTCAAATTATCTATTTTAGATAATTTCCTATTTTAAATTTCCTTATTTGAATTTTGAATTAGAGATAAATTAGGAAATTTGAATTCGTTACCTTATCTAATTTTTTAAATTTAAATTTTGGTAACTAATCTGATAGGATAAGATTTTATCAGAAAATCCTATATTCTCTAATTTTGAAATTTAAATATTTAAATTTAAATTAAGGATGAGATCCTTAGTTTATGAGAGGATTTAAATTAAAGATAAGATCCTCAATTTAAATAATATCAAATTAAGGATAAGATCACTTGATTTAAGGAAATTTATAAATGACTATTTAAATATGGATAGGATTACATATTTAAATAGATTTGATTTCACATTTAAATATGGATAAGATCCCACTATTTAAGGAAACCTATTTAAGAAAATAGGGAATTAATTAACTACCAAAATTAAAATTTTAAATTAAATGATTTAGATAAGATCTATATCTTAAACATATTTTAATTCGATTAAAATATAAAATTTTCAAAATTAAGAGTTAATTCGAAATCATTTAAAATTTTAATTAGAAATATTTTTTAATATTATGTGATATTGTTTAAAATATTCAAATTCTAAATAGTTGGTTAGATATTTACTAAACTATTTATGAGATAATTAGTTATTTGTTTGAATTTGAATATGATTTAAATTCAAATCTAGAGATATTCTAGGAGATTTAAATAGTTAAATCTTTTATAATTTAAATTTGAAATTTATGAAGATTTCAAATTAAAATTGGAAAGAATATCTTATCTATCCAAATCTATTTAATTTTGAATTTAAAGTTTGTAGTTAATTTTAATGAGATTAAAATGGATAATTAGAAATTATGAGATAAATTCTGATTTGGCAAGTTTTTAAACTTTCTATTTATTTTAATGAGATTAAAATAAATGATTAGATATTATGAGATAAATCTAAATTTAAATTTATGTGATTGGATAATATTATTATATTAATTATTTGATAATTAATTTATGATTTGAAATTCAAATATTAAATTTAAATCAAGAGATAATCTAGAAGTTTTAATAAGATTGAAGTTTTCAAATGATTATCTATATCAATTATCTAAAATTTAATTTTAAAGATTAGAAATTCAAATGTTGAATTTAAATATGGAAATAATCTAACAGATTAATGTTATTAAATCTTTTAGATAATCAATATTAATTATGTGATAATTAATTTGAGATTTAAAATTTAAAAGTTAAATTCAAATTAATAGATATTTGTAAAGATTTAATTTGATTAAATCATCTACATATCTTATTTAAATCTTGTGAAGATTGTAATTAGTAAATATCTACATTATCCAATTTCAATTTAAATAGAAAATTTACATTTTATTTTAATGAGACTAAAATAACGATTTGAAAATTAAGAGATAATTTCAAATTTGAAAATCCAATAAGTGGGAGATATTTTAATTATGAGATAATTAAATTTGTAATTCAAAATTTAAATTCAAAAGTTGAATTTGAATTTTGAAATATTCAAGGAAATTTAATTTGGATTAAATCTTTTAATTAAATAAATTAGATTTTGTGAAAATCTTAATTATTTAAACTTGAATATTTTCTCTCACAGTTATTATTTAATAATATCTTTTGTGAAAAGATTGTTCAATTATTAAATAATAATAAATGCTAAAATGATTATTATATGAATAATGTTGCATGCATATTCTATATAGAGTATTTAATTACATGATCTTAGTAACATGTCGTATGGGATAGTAAAGCTACTCACATGCAAAATATGAACATGCTTACATAAATGATTTTAGGTTACTAAGTAAGTTAGATAACTGAATAAAATCATTAAATCCCTAATTATAAAATATTGAGTAGGAAAAGATATGAGATACCTACGGTCTACATTGTTAGTTCATTATGTATTAGGACGAGTCTCGTTTCAGAATCTTGCTAAGCTCCCGTAGGAGGGTTTTCGTCCGGGTAGTATTGGAAATGAATTTCTTAGGATAAGGTATTAGGTGGACTATATGAGGCCGATCATCCGTAGGAGATGGTCTTATATAGAAAGCTTAATTACTGAAATAATGGTTACACACTCAACTCGAAATACTGATATCCTCCCGTAGGAGTTCTTGTTAGTAGAGTAGAAGACTAAGTTAAATGGTAGCTAGAAATATGGGATATGAGATATTTGTCTTATTTTCTAAATGAAATTGTTTCAGTTTGACTTGTTAATTACATGACTTCCCATAGGAGGCATGTAATTAATAGTAAGTTGAATTACCATGAATATTAGTGATAGTCCTGGGGATACTTCTCTTGTATATTATAGATTTTACTTTACATTATGTTAATATTTGAAATATTTGTTACATGATGTTTGCTATTATATGGATTATTTATTTTCATTCAAGTAGATATATCCTTAATTCCTTTACCCACTGTACTCACACTCACATAACTTGTACGGTTAGACTATATTGTCTTGATTAATGTAACCTAGATTTTGAGCTTATGGCTGATAAATTATTAAGTTTTTACTTTTATATGTTCGTCCACATTCACTGGTGAGACTAGTGAAGAAAAAATAAAGCATATATGTGGTGGGAGAATTCCTAGAAAATTCATTGATATATGTTGACCTACAATATCCAATATGTTACAATATAAAATTCAAGGAATTCAAACCACTATAATATTATGCTAAATCTCAATGAAATTTCTAATGAACATCATCACCAAGCTATAGTAGCTAAAGGTGAATTTTCTAATCCCTAGTTAAAAGGAAAATATTTTTTATATAGCATTAAAGGATATTGAAAGAAAATTATTAGGGATACCTATACAATACTTGATTGGAAGGTAATAACAATTATTATTCATTAACTTATTTTAGTGAATGACTTAATGAGTCTTGGATACGATTCAAGAATCA
Source organism: Parasponia andersonii (assembly GCA_002914805.1). Classification (NCBI taxonomy): domain Eukaryota; kingdom Viridiplantae; phylum Streptophyta; class Magnoliopsida; order Rosales; family Cannabaceae; genus Trema; species Trema andersonii. The sequence goes on from JXTB01000057.1 coordinate 227,560, forward strand.
TTAACCATGTTTGCAGGTCTATCAAAGGGTCTAGTGAAGGAAAATTCACTAAGAGTAAGGACTTCAATGGTTATAGTGTCTGTACATAAAATGAGAAATATTTAAATTCATATTTGATGAATTTATAAATTAGGACATTAAAAATTGTCAACGATTTAAGAAAATTTTGATTTTTGTTTCATACTTGATGAAACGATATTATTCTATTTGTCTTAACGACAAAGTTTCTATGTGAAAGAATAATATTCTTAATTGCACTAAATGAAATTTTTATTGGCCTAAATTATTCTCATTATATAATACTAATAATGATGAGATTGAATATGATAAATCTGTTCATAAGAAAGCGAGTAAGTACTAAGAATAAAACATATTTGTACTTCGGTTATATTAACCTAAATATGATCCAAAGATTGGTTAAGGATAGGCATCTAAACTTGTTAAAAGCCATACATTCACCAATCAGTAAATCTTACTTCAAAGGTAAAATGACTAAATCGTCCTTTGTTAGAAAAGACCTTAGAGTACAAGAATGTTTTAAAAGTAGTACGTATTGTTGTCTGTGAGTCCTTAAGCAATCGAGCCCAATGAGGTTTTGAATATATCATTATAAGTTATTATTCAAAATTTTATTATGTTTTCCTAATATTACTGCTAATTCAATTCTTCCAAAAAATTCAAAAAATTAAAAGCAGAAACCAAAAAGTAATTAGGAAAAGTATAAAGACTCATCAATTGGATCGAAGTATTGAATACCTCTATAGAGAATTCTTAGGAATATCTCATAGAGAATGAAAATTTTTGGCTGTGATTAAGTTGTTGTTCAATTATTCATTATTACGACCCCAAAGTAAGTTATTTCTTGAGGAGTTAACTGATGATGTAATCAACCTATCTATGAAAGATAGATTAGAGTAAGCACTTAGGATGGATAAATCACTAGAAGATCAACATATATCGGACCCTCATTGTAGTGGGAAGATTGTGAGACAATCTGGTAGATATTTAGAAATAGAAGAGTCCTATAATCTAGAATCTGATTACTTTATCTACTAAGAGAAAATAGATGATGTTGATATAGATCTTTGGCAAAAGATAATATAATACATATTAGAGTCTACGTACTTTAATAGAATCTGGGATCTTATAGATCCACCTGGGGGGGGTAAAATCTTTTAGGTGTAAAATTATTCTGTAAAAGAAAAAAAGGAATAGATGGGAAAGTAAATATTTTCAAGGCAAGTTAGTTGCAAAAGGATTATATACAGAAGGAATGTCTATTCGGTTGTTATGATCAAGTCTATTCATATACTCTTTTTTATAGTTGTATCTCTTGATTATGAGATATAGTAAATAGATGTCAAGATAGCTTTCCTGAATAGCAATCTTGACGAATGTATCTAAAAGGTACAGCCAGAGAGATTCATTGAAAAAGGCCAAGAAAGAAAAGTTTGTGAAACCTTATAGATCTAATTTATAGACTTAAGCATTTGTCTAAAATTTATTGATTTGATCGATACATACACAAATCTTGTATCTATAAAAGATTCAGGGCAGCAAAGTGATTTTTCTGGTTATATATATTGATGATATACTAATCATTGGGAATGATATAGGATGATAATCATCAATAAGAATTTGGTTAACATAATAGCATGATATTTATTATGCTGTTGGAATAGTAAGTTGTTACTAGTACAATCTAGAACCTGAACATAATGTTATAGTCAAGTATATACTTAAGTATCTTCAGAGAAATAGGAACTATATACTTGTCTATTCTGAAGAAAGATTTAACTTATGTAAGATATATTAATTCGGATGCTCGATCTAAAAATATACTCCAGAGGATCAACCTTTTTGTTATGTGTTAACCTTAATAGGGAGACGTTATAGTGAGTAAGATAGCCTTAGCAGAAGAAATTTACTAGTCCGTTTAACAAATCTTTAGCAATCAAAATATTTAAGGATCACCTAGAAGGAATGGGACTGCGTGATACATCACATCTGCTATAAAGAACAAGTGGGAGATTGTTGGGAATATGCCCTAGAAAGCAGTTTCTTTGTTTAGGCATTTTCAATAATTTTTATTGGATTTAAGTGTTATTTATTTGTTGTTAATAAATTCCATATTATGTCCTAATTTTATGCATGTGATGTTTATGTTTTCTATTATGAAAACATCTAAAAGTTTTCAAGACTAATAATGAGTAATAAATAATTGTTCGTGTGAAGTGTTCACATGTGGGAGACTAAATTCTTCATTTCATTATGTCTAAATTAAAAGTTCACATTCTGCAAATAAAGATGGAATACTTTATTTTGCCATAGAATGTAGTGTTGTCTATTTCAACGAGATTGATGAAGTCTCTAATCATCGAAGTATTTGACTTCGGATAGAAACACTAGTGCATTATAAGAAAGTTATAACTGCATTGAACTGGACCAAGTGAAAATAGAATTTGAGGTTAAGTACCGTAACTCAATATTCTATCTTTCACTAATCTAGTACTATTGCAAGATTACCTTAATCCTAGTGATTGTCGGACTTGCTTTCATGAGTTTTATCTTTTTGACTTACTAAAGGACTAGTTCCGATTATATGGTTCAAACTCCGGTATCTTGGAAGATAAGATTTGTGAATTGATGAGAATGCCTTTCATGATTTGGACACCATGCATATAATGTCACTTTGAGTTTTTCCAAGGACTTGGATAATAAAAAACCAGGCACCAGGTATTCACTTTGTGAATTTGACTGTGTTTGTATGGGCAGTTACAAATACCATAGTCAATTATTATCCATTAGAAGAAAAATGGTAATACAAAGGTAAATATGTGCAAGATGGGTAATACAGTAATTTCACCGCATTGCATCGGGGGTATATCTATAGGTACAATATATGCTAAATAGATCAAGTTAATTAAAGTATTAATTAGCTTCACAGAATATAATGATCAGTTGAGCCCAATAAGCCTATTAGGGTTTACATCTCTTTAAATACTTAAGAGAAAAGTTTTCCTAAGCCTCTCTAAATGTTCTACACACCACTCATGCACAGTAACTGTGATTTTTCATGTGACAGAGAGAAAAAGAGAGAGTGAGAGAGAACCGAGCTCGCAGGAGAAGTCCTGTATTCATTTATGGCCACTAAGGAAGATATACTCATGGTCGTAGACGTGCACTCAAGTAGAAGGAAGATCGTCTTCCAGATCATTCAATCATCTCTCGTTGGAAATCAAGAAGGTACCCACACACCGAATCATTCAATGGGCTTTAGAGAATAGATGGGAAGGCTCAATGATTGTGGAGTGCTTCCAAGTTTTATTTACACTAAGATCCATGAATTGATTTATATTAGATCAACGGTCCTACGTTTTCGTTTTGTAAAGTTTCAAGAAAAATTTTAAAATACCTATTCCGCTGCATTCTTGATTTGTTTACAAAACTACGGAAATCGTTTTCGGTAAAATCATCTTTCGAAATTTATTTTTCGAAATTTTCAGTAGTATCACCATCTTCTCTATCACCTCATTCTTGGCTTGGCTTAGAAAGAATTCGGGCATTGAGAGCATTCTTCTTAGGACACTCTCGTGCCCATTGTGCCCCATCACAAAGGAAGTACTTGACTCTTGGCTTAAAGAAGTCACGATCTTCCTTCTCCTTACCCTTGTCTTTGTGCTTGTCGGAGGAATTATCTTTGTTCCATTTTCCTCCTTTTGTTTGCTCTCCCTCACTTTTTGCTCCACCACCCTTCTTGTTTTTAACCTTAAAAAGGTCTTTATTGGTAGAGTAATCAATAAGGCTCTCAACTACAACAATTGTATCGACCAAGTCCTGGATACCACGACGCTTGAGCTCTAACTGGACCCAATTCTGAAAACCATCCATGAACAAGGAAAAGGCATCTTATCTGAAGTGTCAAGGACTTTGAGCAAAAGTGTGATAAACTCTTTTACGTAGTCTTTAATACTACCAAATTATTTAAGGTGGTGAAGAGGCCTCTTTCTTCCTCTTCAGTATTCTCGAGGAAGAATTTCCTCTTAATCTCTCTCTTGAAATCATCAAAGGTGACTATGGTGCACACCCCTCCTTGCATCTTCCCGTGCCTACGCCTCCATTATAACATAGCAGTATCAGTTAGATATAAGGTAGCATTCCAAATTTTACGAGCATCATCTATCACATCGGTGGTCTCGAAGTATTGCTTGAGTCCCTATAGGAAGTTCTCAACTTCCCGAGTATTTCGAGTACTATTGAAAGTCTTTGGTTTAGGCACCTCAACCTTCTTTGTCTTAATGGTTGTTGTAGTGGTTACCCCTATGACCACCGCTCACTTGCACAAAGCAAAATCACTACCCATCTCATCAACTCTAAGTAAAACAGTCTAGAATCTTCTCAAATAAAATAGTAGTATCTATAAAGATATTTACAAGGAGTAATCTAGAACAAGCATGGCCTAGATCCTTCTAAGAGCTTCACCTACTATCTTGTCTCTTCTAAGTCATTCTAGGAGTTTCTAGGACCATCTCAACCCATCTAACATCATCCGGCCTTGTCTAAAGCCTTCTAGGATTTAGTAGTACTAACTAGAGTGTTCTACTATAGCCAAGATCTCTCTTAATCATTCTAGAAATGTCCATTATATTCTAAGGCCTTCCCTTATTCTCTCGAGTGAGCAGTATTATATATAGAGGATCTTAGGGCCATCAGACAATAACATTTGGATTTAGGGAGTCAAATGAGCAAGGTGTAATATAAGCCTAGCTATTAGGTACTTGTGGTATTCCATATTGCTTAGTTGAACACTAGACTGACTTTTTGGAATCTTGCTAGTCACTTTGCAAAGCAACATTTCCAATAGTTGCTCAATGTTCCTAACAGACTTGATAATTGTCATTGCAACATCAAAATTAGCTATAAAGCATATCTGGCTTTTCATCTAAGCTACTGAGCCTAAACCCGAGCCTTAGCATGCAAAACGAGGCTAAAACCAAGCCGCGTTGGTATAAGTACCATCAACTGATGACTCCAATGGTTGATAAGTATGTTGATTTTCTTCTCTAGATGAGTACTTTCTAAAGATACAACCAATTTCACAATTTAATGGGCAGATGAAAAATCATTCATTAAAACCATTGTTATCAAGGGCCAACAATGACAACTTTTCAATTAATGGGTGTCAAGGTGCGAAGCTGGTCAACTGATGGAGAGCACTAGCTAAGCTACCTCTACTCTCAAGCGTTGAGATTTTAGTGAATAGGTGATCTGGCATATAGATTAGCACTACCTCTATCATTATCGGGTGTAATATATTCCACACATTAATATTAAGAAAATATGTTTTCGATACTTCCCATGTTTTGATTTATGAACCGTTAGAAATTCGTAACGATCTTTCTTACGAGGAGGCTCCAGTAAAGATTTTGGATCGTAAAGTTAGAAAGTTACGAAACAAGACTATTCCTCTAGTTAAAGTTTTTTAGGGGAATCAACGATTGAGGAAGCGACGTGGGAATAGAAAGAGGAGATACATGCAAAGTTTCCCAATCTTTTTGGTACATTCGATTTCAAGGATGAAATTATTTTGAAAGGGGAAGAAATTGTAATACCCATGATTAGAATGTCCTAGAATTGCTAAGTGTTACTTGTTATTAATTGCATTTAATATTATTTAATTTATATAGTATTAGTACCTAACGTGATTCTATTCAATGATAATGTCCAATAGTACTCGATCGACATATACGTGCCTTGACATAAAAATTATAATGTAAAGTTTACATTTAGTAAATGTTGAGATTTTTTTTTATTTGTCATTTCATATTTTATTATGAGTACATTATTAATTTAATTGTCTTACTTGCCAACTAAAATTTTTGTAGATTCTTAAAATAATTAAAAAGTATAATTAATACAATCTAATATATTTATTTAAAGTTATTTAAATAAGTAATTGTCATTATTAACAATATTGATATTTAATTGATACAATGTGGTATTTAATTATAATATATATATATATATAACTTATGTATCGTGTAAAAAAAAGGGAAGAAATCCTTCATGTAGTTTTTTTATTTTTTATTTTTTTCTTCTTTGAATTTCATATAACATATATATATTAATATTTAAATAAAAATTAGCTATATATATTTGTTAAAGTAACTATCACATAAAAAAAAAAGTGGCATGAGTAATTAATATGTTTTTATAAAAAAAGAAAAATAAAAAAGGGAAACCTATAATTTAATTACTAGGATTTTAAATATAGTTGCTAATCCAGTAGATATTCTTTTTTAATCTATGGGCTGGTATTTTTTTTCGGCCGTTAGATTATCATCTAATAGTGATCCAATAGTTATAATATAGTGCATGAAAAGACGTGCATCATTAATGCTATTTTCTCTCTTATTTTTTACAATAAAAAATATACATGTTAAATTTTCTTTGGCTAAAATAATATCTATATATAGGTTAAAAAAAGATATCTACTGGATTGGTGCCCTTTAAGTAATATATATATATATATATATTGATATTAATATTTATATTTCTATTCTTCTCTAATTCCTGACAACCTCTTTCTCTTTCTCTTCTCTCTAAAAACACAGAAAGAAACTCTCTAAGCATCATTTTTCATCTATTTCTCCATCTTTAAATTTTTAATCTCCAAGAGAAGTCTAAGTCTAAGAATTTCAAGATTTTTATCACTCTTATTTGATTTGAAGGTAAAATCTCTACACATACTTCTCNTATGATAATAAGTCTTAATTGACTGTATTTATGTGATTAAATATAATTTTATTGATTACTTTGTGATTTTAATATTCTTTAGCATAAACATGTCACTGTTTTATTTTCTCATAAAACTGATCTCTAGTACTACAAATTTTATAAATAGCAAAAACATTATTTTCGCATTTCTCTTTTCCATGGATATTTGTGGAGATGTCTAATTTGGTCTCAAAACCTTTTAAAACCAATAGTATTTTAATTAAATAATAATAAATTTTTGATTACACGTTGTCAATATGCTAAAAATTTATCAATAAATATTGGTCTGTGATTCCAGATTTTATATTATTTCTATAGATCTCTCCACGATCTAATATTTGTAGGCAATAATTTAAAATATGTTATATGATCATTGTAAAATTTAGATATGCTATTTCTTAATGGATTATTGTTCATGATTTTATAAATTTTATGTGTACTGTTGTGATTTGGTAGAGGCAATTTTATAAGAGAATGGTTATAAATTATGAATAATTAGTTTAACATCACTTTTTGAGCCAGTAAAAATTTTTAGTTATATTTCTATATGTCTAATATATCTCTACAAATTTCCAGTATTAAAATATATTTGTAGTAGGAAAAATAAATCGTTTTGCTCCGATTAGTTAGATAACAAATGAAATTGACAGATTATGTGTTTAAATTCTAAAAATGCATAAATATTATTTTAAGCATATTTTTATCTTTTTTAATTTTATATGGTAAAATATTGTATTAAGAATCTTATGAAATTTTACATCAAATTAATTGGTGAGTAATGAGATATAATTTTACATGTACTATTATTAGTTTCGGTTATTGTTTTCTATTAATTTTTAGAATTTCAAACTACAAGCATATTCTATGAAATTATTTGTGGGATTATTATATGTCATGCTGGTTATATTCTATATTTGATATTTTCAATTTTATATATAAATTAAGTTCATCTTAATTGCATCAAAGATAAAATAGTATTTCAAGAAATTTTATTGAAATAAGAAAATAAAATTGAGTAATTTTATATTTATAATACTGATAATGTAGGCGAAGCACATAAGTCGTAAGCATTTAGAAAATATTCTCACTTTTTTTAACTCTTTATTTTGCTTAGACTTAAGGTAAGTAAACCATATTTAATTGTTCTAATTGTTTATCTATTTTACATTATATAATTATATGTTAAATGTATTTTACATGGAAATTCATGATATATAATATATTATTTTATGTGAGGCATGATCATCCTTATGTATGACATTATTTTATAAAATAGTATGTTTCAAAAGAACAAAAGTTTTACAATAGAATTATTTGTCTAAAAGTTTAATTAAAGATTTTGAAAAGTAAGATTTTAAAGAAATTAGTGTATATCTACATCTAGAGGGTTGAGTGGGTACGAGCATAGGGGACTGATATACCCACCAAGGATAAATAATAATAGACTGTGTTAGAAAGGTGGCTCATATAATTTTGACTCCATGGACAATAGGCCTTTTTTAGGATCATTAATATGTGTGTAGCTATATAGACTAGGTGCACTCACTTTATATCTCTGATATGGTTCTACCAAGGACTCGATAGCAAAATAAGAACTAGTTCAGCAATCATGGCCCACTAGTTACCAAAAGCTTCTCTTTGGTTTGCATGATTTTCAAATTATTGTTAGTATTTTCTTTATGAATTTAGTAGAGACTTTAATGAGATATTTATTTTTCCAAAAAAAAAAATATTCTGTTTTTTTTTATGTTTTAAAGAATTTAATGATAACATCTCCTACTCTAATAACTTTAGACTAAGAGAATGTTATAAGAACATCAATTTCAATAATCCAAGATCAATAAGACGACATGATGAGGATGATACAATACTTCTTTGAGTGATTTCCTCCTCCATAGATCCATTTTTTTTTTTTATCTTTTTACTTTAATTCTCTTGAACTTCTATTCTCTTTGGTTGTTTAATATATGAACTCTATATTTTTGTTTGAATTGAATGCTTGATTTAACGAGTGTTTTGCCTTATGTGCATCTCATTGCTATTTATTTACTTGTATTTGCTTTATCTTTCTTACTTGTAGTATTTTTTGATGATATCGAAAGGAAGAGAAGAAGAAAATTTGATTTGATTGGTAAAATTACTTTTCTTCAAGATATAATTAGTATCAAAGTTAGCATAGTTTTTTAAACTATGCATTTAAAAACCCAATTTTTTTAGGGGTAGAATGTTCATTTGACCATCTTTTAAAAAACAAATCAGACTATATCACTCTCTCTCTCTCTCCCTCTCCCTCCGATATCATTCTCTCTCTCACCTCCCTCTCGTTCCCTTGGCCGAAGGAGGACCAAGGAGCTCCGCCGCCACCTCGCCCATCGTTCGACTAGGCCTGTTGCCGGTGAGCTCCTCCCGTGTCATCAGGAAGCCATGCCGCCCACCCCCAATCACCGCCGAGAGCCATGTCGCCGGAAAACGCCATTTTTGGCCGTTTGGAAGTTTTCGTCACCAGCGACGATTCTGGCTGTTTCAAGTCGCGTTCTTGGGCTCGTTGGGTTCGTATCGTCGCAAGGATCGCCAAGGTATATATTTCACGATCCAATTCTGGCAAGATTGAAAGTTGTCATTTTAGGGTATTTTGAGTTTTGAATTTTAGTTTTTGATCCCACCGTTAGATTTTATTTTTATTGTCATTTTTGGAATGTACTCGGAAAATAGAGAAGTTTAATATATATATATTATGTCATTTGGTGATCGGCACAAAAATTGAGATGGGACAATCGAGATTTTGCCTCGCTTTGCACGCCACCGATCCGGTGTGGGCCCAGACCTGAATTGGACAAGTCATATATCTAACCTAGCTATTTTGGGTGCTAGGAATTCAGTGATGAGTTCCGTTTGTAGAATTGAAGCTCCAATGAGAAGTTGACTTTTCGCAAGAGGACGATCGAGGGTGTGTGATTAGTTTCCGACCCTCCAAGTGATTGTCCAACGGCATCTTGAGCATCCAATAGCGTGGTATCACTATTCTAATGAGGTAGGGATTTGATTACCTCTCTTTTACGTTGTTTTGAATAAAACTTATTTTCTGCAATATATGAGAACAAATGTGATTTTAGAACTTTTAAATATCTATGATGGAATTGAATGATATGATTCATATATATTAGATAGCTCTGAGACTTTTCTAAGTGTAGGATATTTTTGGATATGTTAAAATTGGGCCATTATGCTGCCCATTTTTCTCCAAAATTTAATAAATCATTTTATTAGAAGCCAGAACATCATTTCAACTTAATTTACTACATGGCTACTTTTACACATTAGATTAGAGTACACGTGTCTTAGGATCACACATGAATCTCAGGTTAGCATCATAGGGGTTTTATAGTATGGCACTACGGTGAGAGTCCGTGAACGCACACAGGGTATTTCTTCAGATTACCTTCCCATTTGGTAGGCAAAGGCAATACGGTTGCCCCTCTAGGTTTGGTAGGCGACACACGGGTGTCCCATCCGGTTATGGGCTAGGTGTCAAGCAGGTTGTATGGCATACGTAGTGCCTACACCCTCATTTTCATTGATGAGAGGTGGTGAACTCATGGGTATAGGTGGATTTATGTTATGTGTTTGTGGACTGATTAGTTTTGGGATATTATGTTTTTCGTATCTCTATATATATGTATGTGCATATGGACTCTCAGTTTTGGATATTTTATGAACATATACACATATGGTTTTGCAAAGTTATTTTGGATTAAACTATAATACCCCCTAGTTTAACCATATTGTCATATACAGTCAAACTATAAAGTATTATTCTTTCTTAAACATTATCTTTTGTTTTGATAAAAAAGTGGGCAAATTTTGAACTTTCTAAAACCTTTAAACAAAAGCAACTACATGGCATTTCTTGTTAAAAGTGTCTTTACAAAATGTTCAATCAAAGGAGGTTTTTACCAGTCTATTTTGCCATCAATAGTAGTATATACAAGACACCAAAATATCTCAAAACAAAAATATCGCCCACGGGTTAAGCTCGTCTATATCTGTATGATCATGGCGACAAAAGGCAACCTAGGCAACCAGCTAATCAATACCAAAATATACCTCCTCATCTGCATCACAAGACTAAAATGAGCTAAAGCTCAATAAATAAAAACTATGCATGCTTATGAATTCTTTAAAATCTTATAAAGTTCCCATTGTACCCATTTCTTTCGTAAATATTTGAGTCTATGCATTTTCCTTAAAAATTATTCTTAGTTGGGCCCCTTAGAACATTGCTTGTCCCGTAAGTCGATAAGCCGTGATAATATTGAGTAAAAACTCTGGCCAAGAGTAAAAATAAGGTGCAACCGTCGTGTGAGGTTTATTTTGAAAACTGCTTCTCTCATCAAAAGGGCATCCCACACGACGTTAATATTGTCCCACTTCAACAAGACACATTATAAGATCCGCAACTCCTGCTTCAACGGGAGAGTCTGCATCAACAGACTTACCTATCTAGCTCTGACAAACTAACAATTGCCATTAAAACTTATCTTATAAAATTCGTACAATGGTACTCACTTTCAAATACTCTTATAATAAAAATCTCCATTTGCATGCAAAACATGGCATGCACATGTCATTTCATAACTTTCAAGAATAAGTAAGTTTTACATAAATACATCTTCCATATAGTTTTTGTGATACAATTGTAAGTCTTTACTTATCTCGTGTCCTAAATAGGAATCGATAGTGGAAAAATCAATATCCTCTAGAGATTGTTGTGCTCATCACCTGTCATAAATTACTATTATTCAAGATGCACATTTTACAAAAAGAATGCATTAAGATACTTGAACAAGACTAAAATCAGAACTTTCAGCAATTTAGGAAACTTAATCTTAAAATGACTCAGGAGTATATAAATCACTTAAGGTACTTAGTAGCCAATATCTAGCATTGAAAAACTATTCAAAAGTAGTAAAATATGAATGCTTATTCATTAGCATAAAAATGATCTAAAATGGCACCTAATTTTGTAAAACTAGTTCATTTGTTTCTAAATGGTACCATTTGATTTTAAAAATATTTGAACTGCACTTCCCTATTTTTAGGACATCCCCACATGATTAAAATCATGGTTTAAGACCTGTGGTTGCAATCAAGAAACAAATTCCCACATATACTAATCAAAAGAAACACCTAGGATAACATAAAAGCACATTATAAATCTTTTTCAGTTTAGACAAGTTTAAAACAATTTTTTCACTTGTCAAACAGCAGCTAAATTAATACAATAAATAATAGAATCCATGACATATCCATTGCAAGTTGAGGAAATCAGATTACAAGTCTAGAAAGCTTAATACACCCACGGAAACACTTGAATACACAATTAGAAATTTTGGGGCTCTAGGTGTCACCTGAATTCTCCACTTAAATTCTATATTTCTAGCAATATATAAAAGTTTCTAGGACCATTATTAATCAAATAATTGCTTTCGCTTAAGGGCTAACACAAAATAAATTAACTATAAGTTCAAAATCATACATAATGCTCACTTTGACTAGTTTGAGCTTTTGTTGGAGTTCTTGCCTTCTACCTCCACCAAATTGATTCTCTAGGCTTAGAACTAGATTTTTGGACTTAGAAAGACCTGAAGAAACTATTATTTAAGTGAGAACAAGCAGAGAATTGAAATTAAAGGACAAGACCTAGAAAGAAGAACTTAATAGAATTACCTTGACTAGTTTTGGTATATCTTGCTTTCTAGGGCTCCAATTTGAGTTCTACCACTTGGAAACTCTTGGAAATGTTTGAGGAAGTTGCGAGAAGTTAGAAAAAGCATTGGAGAGTTTCAAGTCGTGGCAAGAGAGAAAGGGAAAGAAAATGACCAGATTTGACCCAAAATCGCCACTTAATGGCTAAGAAAAGGTATAACTTAAATTCTAAGGGATATTTTGGATATTTTACACATTACTTTCCATGTGTTCAGCTCTAGAACATCCTNNTTTAGCACACCGAGCTCTCTCTCTGAGGGTATTGAACCTTTACACTGCATTGGGACACTTCGACAATCATTAGTGTAATAACATGTATGTAAATGTACATAACATAATGAATGGGTATGTTACTATGAAACTAGTATTAACGACTTCTAGATGCCTAATAAGTAATTAGAACCTGTTTATTATTGGCTTAATATACATGTGAGAATCTTGGGCACCACAATTCTCCCCTCCATATAAAATTTCGTCCTCGAAATTTGGTTACCCAAATAAGTATGGTCACTTAATTTTCATCTCTTCTTCTCTTTCCCATGTTGCCTCTTCCACTTCGTGGCTCTTCCACAGTACTTTGACCAAAAGGATTTTTTTGTTTCTAAGTTCTTTATCTTTTCTATCAAAAATCTTCACTGGATGTTCCTCATAACTCACTTCTTGATTTATCTCCAATTGCTCAAAATTCAGAACATGTAAAGGAATTGAAATGTATCTTCTTAACATAGAGACATGAAATACATTGTGTACATTCGACAATGATGGCGGCAAAGTAAGTCTATAGGTAACATCTCCAACTTTGTCGAGTATCTCAAAAGGACCTACATATCTAGGACTTAGCTTTCCTTTCTTCCCAAATCTCATGATTCATTTCATGGGAGCAACCTTCAAGAACACTTTATCTCCAACGTTAAATTCTAGTTTTCTTCTTTGAGGATCTGAATAGTGTTTCTATCTACTTTGAGTAGCTAGTATCCCTTTTCGAATCTTTTCTGCTGCCTCATTTGTCTCTCTTATTAATTCTGGACCTAGAAATTTTCTCTCCCCCATCTCATCCCAATGAATAGGAGATCTACAGTTTCTTCTATATAATACTTCATATAGGGGCATTTCAATAGAAGCTTGGTAACTGTTATTGTAAGCAAATTCTATAAGTGGCAAGTATTTGCTCCAAGATCCATGGAAATCCAACACACAAGCTCTGAGCATGTCTTCAAGTGTTTGTATAGTCCTCTCTGATTGCCCATCAGTTTGAGAATGAAAAGCTGTACTAAATGTCAATTTTGTACCCATTGCCTCTTGAACACTCCTCCAAAATTTTGAAGTAAATCTAGAACCTCGATCAGAAATATAACTTTTGGAACATGTAGTCTCATAATCTTCTGAACATATAACCGAGCAAACTGGTCTAAGTTATAGGTTATTCTAACTGGAAGACAATGAGTTGATTTGATATATCTATCCATATTCACCCAAATAGCATCATGTCCCTTAGTTGTCTTAGGAAGTCTAATGACAAGATCCATAGCAATCTCTTCTCATTTCCATTAGGGTATGTTCAAAGGCTTTAATTTCTCAGAAGGTCTTTGATGTTCAGCTTTGACTTGCTAGCACGTGAGACATTGCTCTATAGACTTAACCACATCTTTCTTCATACCAGGCCACCCGTAATACACCTTTAAGTCTCTATACATCTTTGTTGTACCAGGATGCACAAAGCAGGGAGTGGTATGAGCTTCCGTCAATATCTCCTTCCTAATAATTGCACTGGACATACACAATCTATTTCCATATCTGATTACACCATCACTAGAAATCTGGAAGGCCATCTCCTTTCCAGATTCTATTTTACTCTTTAAATTCATCATATAGGGATCCATATTCTGGCCTTGTTTGATTTTCTCTAAAATTGTTGGTTGAAGAGTAAGAGCTGCCAATCTTTCTGTTAAACCTGTAGGCATAATCTCTAACTCTAACTTATGTAAATCCATTAAAATATGTTTTTTATATCAACATGCTTAACAGTCATAGTAGCCAATGATTTCCTACTTAGAGCATCAGCAATCACATTGGCTTTTCCTGGATGATAGTTAATCTCACAGTCATAATCTTTCACTAGTTCAAGTCATCTTCTTTGTCTCATATTCAGTTCTTTTTGGGTAAAGAAGTACTTTAGACTCTTGTGATCTATGTAGATCTCACACTTCTCCCCATAGAGATAGTGTCTCCAAATTTTTAGTGCAAAGACAACTGCTGCTAGCTCTAAATCATGAGTAGGATACTTCTTTTCATATTCCTTCAATTGCCTAGAGACATAAGCAATGAATTTGCCATTTTGCATCAGAACACATCCTAGACCATTTTTTGAGGCATTACTATAAACAAAAAATCCTCCTGATCTGGATGGTATTGAAAGTATAGGGGCTGTTATTAAACGATGCTTCAATTCCTCAAAATCCTTTCACAATTTTCATTCCAGTGAAATTTCACATTCTTCCTTATTAAATGAGTTAATGGAGAAGCCAGCTTTGAGAAACCTTCAACAAAACGTCTATAATAACCCGCTAATCCCAAGAAACTATGAATCTCAGAAACATTTGTAGGTCTTGGCCAATTGCTCACAGCTTTAACTTTCGTTGGATCCACAGAAATACTATTTTCAGAAACCACGTGACCAAGGAAGATAACTTTCTCTAACCAGAATTTGCACTTTTTAAACTTAGCATACAATTGTTTTTCTCTAAGAATTCTCAATACGGTCCTCAAATGTTCCATATGCTCTTCTCGTGAGCGTGAGTAAATCAAAATATCATCGATGAAAACTATAATAAATTTATCTAAGAAATCTTTAAATACTCTATTCATCATATCCATGAAAGCAGTTGGGGCATTAGTTAATCCAAAGGGCATTACCAAAAAATCATAGTATCCATATCTGGTGCTGAAAGCTATTTTTGGAATATCTTCCTCCTTAATTTTTAACTGATAGTATCCTGATCTTAAGTCAATCTTTGAAAACACAGAAGCTCCTTGCAGTTGATCAAACAAATCATCAATTCTAGAAAACAGATACTTGTTTTTTTGATGGTGACCTTATTCAGCTCCCTATAATCAATGCAAAGCCTCATGGTCCCATCTTTCTTCTTTACAAACAAAACCGGAGCACCCCATGGTGAAAAGCTTGGGCAAATAAAACCCTTATCAAATAACTCTTGTAACTATATTTTCGGTTCCTTTAACTCTGCTGGAGCCATTCTATAAGGTGCTTTTGAAATAGGAGCCGTACCGGGCAATAAGTTAATAACAAACTCTATCTCTCTATCAGGTGGTAAACCAGACAAATCTTCAGGAAATACATCAAGAAATTCACTAACTATCGGCACTTCCTCAGGCTTCACTTTTAACTCTTCTCTAGTATCTACTATGTTGGGCAAGTAACCCATGCATCCCTTTTCTAGTAACTTCCTTACTTTTATTGAGGAGATTATTGGAATCATCGAGTTTCCACTAGTACCAATAAAAGCGAACTTCTCCGTTCTTGGTGGCTAAAACACCACCCTCTTCAAGTAGCAATCAATAGTAGCATGATATTTTGATGACCAATCCATACCTAAGATAACTTCAAAATCTTGCATATCCAATACTATTAAATCTACACACAAATCTTTACCAGCTATTTAGATTGGATATGCCTTGAGAACTTGATCAGAACATAAAACTTCTCCTGATAGAATGGTTACACAATATTTGAAATTCAAGTACTCTAGTGTTTTACACAATTTCCTCACAAACGTAGGTGATACAAATGAATATGTAGCCCCTGAATCTATTAATGCATGAATAGGAATACCAAAGATAAGAATCTCACATGCTATAATAGATGGGTTCACCTCAGCATCTTCTTTGGTTATTGTATACATACGAGCTGGGACTTTCTTCTGCTCATCTGTAGCATTCAGACAATTTTTTGCATAGTGTGCAGATTTTCCACATAAGAAGCAAGCACCAGAACCCATTAAACACTCTCCACGATGAGTCTTCCCACATTTAGGACAAACAGCCTTCTGAGTAGTAGCTGATTGTGTCTGTTGGCCTATTGCTTGGCGTTTCTATGGCTCTTATCTTTCTCTTTGATTCTGTTGCCATTTTCTTTTATTTCCACTAGCCCCTAGTTGAGATCCTCCTCTAAAGGTTCTATTTCTCCTTGCCATATTTATATTCCTGCAAATTTCTTGAGCTCTTATAGCTCTTAGTTCAGCTTCTTCAGCTTTAAGAGCTTTATCTGCAACCTCAGCATATGACATATCTTTATGAGCAGATATCTTAACATCCCTATAAATTTCTGCCTTGAGGCCTTGAAGGAAATGGTTTACTTTTAGCTCATTGGTACTCACCATGTGCGGAGCAAATCAGGATAACTCTTTAAATTTCTTTATATAGTCACTAATAGACATACTTCCCTATTTCAGATTAACAAACTCAGCAGCCTTCATCATCCTATGTGCATTGCTATAATATTTTTTGTAGAATATTTCCTTAAACTGCTCCCAAGTAAGCCTAGTAGTATCAGTGATAGACTTCATAGAATCCTACTAGTGTCTAGTATCTATCTCGAACATAAAAGTGGCACATGAAACTTTTTCCTTATCAAAGATTCTAATGTAATCGAAAATACCCTCAATACTCCTAACCCACTCTTCTGCCAGCAGTGGATCTGTTTCACCCTTAAAAGCTGGAGGCTTATTTTTTCTAAAACCTCTCACAAGCAAGTTCATAATTTTCTTATCTAACTATGGCCTGTGGTAGTGCTTGATCTCTACGCCTTTCCTCCTATTCTATAAGCCTTTCTAACAGTCTTGCTTGTGTCTCAACCAACTCTATCAACCTTCCTATAACAACATCCTTGTTGATCTCATTTTCAGTAGTACTTGTCTTATCATCCCTTCACTTACTTGTTTGACCCTTAGTCCTTGGCATGAATCCCTGTATAGTTGCCATTTCACTTATATCCATGCATAACAGCTACTAACAAAGATATAACATATGGCATCAAAGTTAATGCTAACACATGAAATTAAAACTTATAGGTTGACTGAGCTTTTTATCACATGATCATACCTATGTAGACAGTCTTCAAAAATGATTAAACCTCCGCTCTGATACCAACACTATAACACCCCCTAGTTTAATCATATTGTCATATACAATCAAACTATGAAGTATTATTCTTTCTTAAACATTATCTTTTGTTTTGATAAAAAGATGGGAAAATTTTGAACTTTCTAAAACCTTTAAACAAAAGCAACTATATGGTATTTCTTGTTAAAAGTGTCTTTACAAAATGTACAATCAAAAGAGATTTTCACCAGTCTATTTTGCCATCAACAGTAATATTTACATTACACCAAAATATCTCAAAACAAAAATATTACACACGGGTCAAGCTCGTCTATATTTGTATGATCATGGCGACAAAAGGTAAGCCAGGCAACCAGCTAGTCAACACCAAAATATGCCTCCTCATCTGCATCACAAAACTAAAATAAGCTGAAGCTCAATAAGTAAAAACTATGCATGCTTATGAATGCTTTAAAATCTCATAAAGTTCCCATTATACCCTTTTCTTTCTTAAACATTTGAGTCCATGCATTTTCTTTAAAAATTATTCTTAGTTGGGCCCTTTAGCACATTTCTTGTCCCGTAAGTCGATAGGCCGTGATAACATTGGGCAGAAACTCTAGCCAAGAGTAAAAATAAGGCGCGACCATCGTGTGAGGTTTTTTTTGAAAACTCCTTCCCTTATCAGAGGGGCATCCCACACCGTGCTAATATTGTCCCGTTTCAACGAGACACATTATAAGATCCACAAATCCCGCTTCAACGGGAGAGTCTGCATCAACAGACTTACCTATCCAGCTCCGATAGACTAACAATTGCCATTAAAACTTATCTTATAAAATTAGTATAATGGTACTCACTTTTGAATACTCTTATAATAAAAACCTTTTGCATGCAAAACATACCATGCACATGCCATTTCATAACTTTTAGGAATAAGTAAGTTTCACATAAATACATCTTCCATATTGTTCTTGTGATGCAGTTGTAAGTCTTTACTTACCTCGTCTCCTGAATAGGAATCGATAGTAGAAAGAGTCAATATCCTCTAGAGATTGGTTTGCTAATCACCTGTCATAAATTACTATTATTCAAGATGCACATTTTACAAAAAGAATGCATTAAGATACTTGAACAAGATCGAAATCAGAACTTTCACCAATTTAGGAAACTTAATCTTAAAATGACTCAGGAGTGTATAAATCACTTAAGGTACTTAACAGCCAATATCTAGCGTTGAAAAACTATTCTAATGTAGAAAAATATGAATGCTGGTTCATTAGCACAAAAATGATCCAAAATAGCACCTAATTTTGTAAAACTAGTTCATTTGCTTCTAAATAGTACCATTTGGTTTTAAAAATATTGGGACTGCACCTCCCCTTTTTTTAGGACATCTCCACATGATTAAAATCATGGTTTAAGACCTGTGGTAGCAATCAATAATCCAATTCCCACATATACAAATCAAAAGGAACACCTAGTATAACATAGAAGCATATTTTAAATCTTTTTCGGTTTAGACAAGTTTAAAACAATTTGTGTACTTGTCTATGGCTCCAAACAGCAGCTAAATTAGTGGAATAAATAATATAATCCATGACATATCCATTTCAAGTTCAGGAAATCAGATTACAAGCATAGAAAGCTTAATACACCCATGGAAACACTTGAATACACAATTAGCAATTCTGGGGCTCTAGGTGTAATCAGAATTTTTCAGTTAAATTATATGTTTCCAGCAATATAAAAAGGTTTCTAGGACCCTTATTAATCAAATAATTGCTTTTCTTTAAGGGCTAATACAAAAAAAATTAACTATAAGTTCAAAATCAAACATAATGCTCACTTTGACCAGTTTGAGCTTTTATTGGAGTTCTTGTCTTATACCTCTACCAAACTGATTCTCTAGGATTAAAATTAGATTTTTGGACTTAAGAAGACCTGAAAAAACCATTATTTAAGTAGGAACAAGCAGAGAATTGAAATTAAAGGACAAGACCTAGAAAGAAGAACTTAATAGAATTACCTTGACTAGTTTGGTGTATCTTACTTTCTAGGGCTCCAATTTGAGTTCTACCACTTGGAAACTCTTAGAAATGTTTGAGGGAATTTGAGAGAAGTTAGAAAAAGCATTGGAGAGTTTCAAGTCGTGGCAAGAGAGAAAGGGAAAGAAAATAACCAGATTTGACCCAAAATCAACACTTAATGGCTAAGAAAAGGTATAACTTAAATTCTAAGGGGTATTTTGGATATTTTACATATTACTTTCCATGTGTTCTGCTCTAGAACATCCTTAGCATAGTCACCACATTACTGGTCACTCCTATACACCCAAGTGTAGCCAACGTTGGTGAATCCTACCTTAGAAAGTGAAAACTAGTCATACTTTGACTTATGATTCTATATGGCCAATCTTATTGTAATTTGGTGGAACCTAGCCTCATAACTAATCATTAAGCATACAAATAAGCCAATTACACTTCAATTAACAATGAAAACATAGTATTACTTTCATAATTATATTCTTTGTTCTTTTAGCACACCGAGCTCTCTCTGTGAAGGTATTGAACCTTTACACTACATTAGGACACTTCGACAATCATTAGTGTAATAACATGTATGTAAATGCACATAACATAATGAATGAGTATGCTACTATTAAACTAGTATTAATGACTTCTAGATACTTAATATATAATTGGAACATATTTATTATTGGCTTAGTATGCATGTGAGAATCTTGGGCACCACATAAACTAACCATGCAGGGGCTTTCCATTACTAAAAAGGTTTTAATTGAAGTAACAGCTTTCCTACTAAGCTTTCAAGCTCTCCCCTTCTCTTTTCCCCTCCTTTCAGGTGATCACTCATTCGAGTCAGTTGTATCGATGGCTAGGTAAGTCACTTGGCTTAGGCTCGTAGTCTTATTCCTCCTTGGGTTGGTACTTTAGGCTCGTGGTCTTATTCCTCCTTGGGTTGATACTTTTCTTTGTCTCATTCTTTCTCTATGTCTAATTATTTAGCCAAGTTCATTGAGTCTACTAAGTGAATGTATGAGGATTTATTTACTACTATTTGAGGATTTTGTATATATACATATATGGGACCCTACAGTTCCCAAGGAGCATATGTTTAAAGTTTTAAGTGCTTGGAAATTTTGATTGATTCTGTAAATCAATTTTTGGACTTTCTGACTCAAGATTTACGAACTTTATTTTAATCAACGCTAAAGTTTTTATCAGATCAAGTTTTCGTACAAATTAACTATGTTTCATCAAATTTTAATTGGCCTATCTCTCTTAATAAATTAAACTAAAGATGCATTCCCTTTTTGTAGAATTTCTAATGAGTCAAGGACTAAAATGAAATATCCAAGTATTGGGTTTTCTCCAAATTTTGTAAAATTCCTTATTTATATTAATTTATACTCAAAATTACTAAAAAGTCACGGTCTAGGATTTTGGGTTGTGACAAAATTAGTATCAGAGCACGGCTTCAGATCTGTCTGGATTCGAGCTTGTATATATTTTTAGTGTTTAAAAATGTTTTGGAAATGATTTAAATACCTCATACATTACTTAAGGATTAGCTAGGTAAGTTACTTTTGCTCTACTTCCTTCCAAGTCCTCTCTTAAACTTTTTTCAAAGCGAAATTCTGGTTTCTTTGGGATGGTGAGTTTCCAGGAGTGTCATCTCTGAAGTGTCGGGTTGACATGAGACTATTGATTTCCGCTCTTAGCATAATCTTTCATTTCGAATGGATTTTCGTTCTTGTACTCTTCCGTCCATTCAGATTGTGGGCTACGTAAACCTCGTGGATTCTAAAGGTAGCAATTCGGTATCCTATACCTTAGTTGTTGTGTTTGATTGTCTTAAGGGTTATGTGGTTGCTTTTGTTTGTAGCATTTGATTATGGTTATATTTTCTCGAGGATTTCAGCATGTGATACACTGGTAAAGTGTTTGCACTTCACTGTTGTGGCTTGACTTTATTAGTGTTTATTAGACTGAGATAGTATTTTCTTGGAATTCGACATCTTCATGATCACTTGATTTGGATGCATCATGACTTGGCTCTACATTTGAGTGTTTGGAAATGATACCTTTTTGCATAGCATGCTCGTTGATTAAGTGATTGGTTCGGTAATTTGAGACATTGTTTAACTATAGTGACTGCATTTTTCTAGTTTCATCTGGTTCTCTTATTAGGGTTCTTTGAATGAGGCTTATTAACTTGTTGAGAGTTTGGTGGGATTTTAAAAACTAAATTATTTGATTTTGGAACTTTTGAAAATTTCAAGTTGACAATTAACATTTTAAATGACGTAGACCTTTGTATTTGACCAAAGTGATATGTTTGTTTTCAAAGGAATTATGAGCATTTTAAACTCGGGTATTAATTGGGTAAAATTAATACACTTTTTCAAAAGAGCTATTGTTTTTAAACTAATATGCTACTTTGAGACTAAGTCTTGTGAAACTACCAACTTATTCGTATAATAGTGAAGTTTTATTTTACATTAGGTGGTGTTGATTTAATAGACATCTAGAACAAAGTAGTTTATTTCCATGAATGTATATACGTAAACCAAACTTTTCAAGTACCTTCTCTAATTTTTGGACTTAGTAGATTACTAAGTATTTTTCAATCCCTACTTAATACTTAATTTGAGATCAAATGAATGTTTTCATAAATTGACTCACGAGTTTACTTAAGATATAAACGAATGAATGTAAGTTACTTAAGAAAAGATTTGAATAAAGATATTCGCATGTTTGAATACTCGGTAATCTTTGGTGTGGATTGAAGATGATTTGGGGGGAAAATCATTAGCTTCACGAGTGTGTTTGAAGATTTGTACTTCTAATTTTCTCTAGAATGTATTGCCTATAGAATGGAAATTTATATAACTGTTTGCGTTATGAAAACATTTGAATTGAGAATTTTGATTTAAATTCTGTGCAGCTTGTCACTTGTGCCTTGGGTGTTCGATGGTTCCAATTGCATATTTCTTCTAAGTTTGCTTTTATGTGGTTTACCTTGTTGGTTAATACATGGTCCCTTGGTATTTTTGGATTGTTTAGTATAATGACTCATGTTAACTTAATTTCCCATGGTGTGAACAAAATTACATTGGAGTTATGCGGGATTGGTTTTAGTTGGGTTTCGGGCATTGTATGATTGGTTTTGGCCAGTCTTCCCAGTGTTGAGAAAACTTGGGAGGAAGGTGAAATTTTGATTTACAAAAATCAATGAAAGGCATTGAGTTATATGTCTTAGTTATACATTTGATAAGTTTTGGGCTATATGCATTGGCTTTATGTATAACAAACCTTGAGTGGTGCATTTGAATATGTGATATTCTTCTTGAAGATTTGATTCTAGCTTTCCAATGAATGGAGTTCATATATATGTTAATTAGTTTGTTATGCCTAGTATAAACCTTGATGAATTTTTAATGCTTATTTTAAAGGGTTAAGTAAGAATCGATGTTTGTTTTACCCACTTTGAGAAAATATTTTGGCAATGTTTCATACTTTAATATTTTCTAAACTACCCAATTTTTCCTTCCGTATGTTAAAGTGTGAACTTTCAAACTTTTTTTGAGAAACTTGTTTAATTAGTTTGGAGAATATTTTGGAATTCTATAAAAATATTACTTTGTATTTAGTTGTGACATGGACTGAGGCCTGAATTCCTTATTAATTTTGTAAGGAAAATCGACCATGATAATTTAAATATGGCCTCATTTATTATTTTATCAATTATGTGCGGATTATGTGATAAATGTCTGTTTGGTTGGTTATGTGGGACAAACTAGTATCTTTTTCATGCATTCCATGTTTATTTTACTAAATGGTTACTGTGTATCACTCAACCTTAGGTTGATGCTTGTGTTTACTAGAGATTTTCATCATATATGCATGGAGTGAACTTTTACTAAATGTTGATGTTGAATTGGATCTGATTCCCTTATTGGATTTAAATTAGATATAACATGGTTATTGTTATATGGCTATTGGTGATTGGACTGAGATCACTTATGGATTTTTATCTTAAGAGTCGTTGGGCTCTAAGTTTATATTGTAAAGGGTAATCAAAATTCAGGTGTGGTTTACCTCTAGCCAGGGAGAAACTATATTGTGAACTAGTGTAGTATTCCTAGGCCCCAACACTTTTTACATTCAATGTTTTCAAAATTGTTTATAAAAAAAAAATTTGAAATGAGGTTTCATAGGAGACAGGCATCACTCGAGGATGGTACCAGGCAGCCTATCTTGTTAGAACCTTATTTCTGGGGCATTAAGTGTCGATTTCAATTGTTATATATGTATATTTTTAGGACATTGGATTGTATCCATGGAGTTTTTTTTATATCAAGGACTTATAGAGTCTTTGGGTCAGTATTCGTTCTGATTTTCTTTAATGAGGCTTTACACTGGATAAAAGGTTTGAAATGCTTTTGAAAATTCCTATGTTTAGATGGTTGCATTTGAGATTGAAGTTTGCACTAATGTTTTGCGTGCTGATTTCGTGTTTGGGTGTTTTAGTCTTGTATTTGACTAGAAGTAGTTTGTGTTTTGTGTTATTCCTCGCTCTAATCGGAGAACAGAAAATGGTTGTGAACCATTGATCTCTCTTTGTCACCTCTAATCTCTAAACTCGTTTATCTTGTGTGGTGTAGCACAAGGATCCTTATTCTTCATTTTAACTCTATTCTATTGTGTTCTGTGCTTGAAATGAGACTCTTGTTAGAGTCATTGATTCGGAGATTGTCTAGGACCAGAAACTAGTTGTAGACAAATGTGTATGTCCCAAGAGATTATTGATCTGGTATGATCAGGGGGACGGTATTTTTGTATCTGATGTTTGGTCTATTGTCCTAGTTTGGTTCCTTAAAATCAGTGTTCAAAGTCCTGCGTTCTTGGTTTCTAGCCATGGTTATTACCATTATCTTTTGACTACTCACATACTTAAGGTTGTCGTTGCCAACAATGGGTGTTGAGATTCTCATACCTATTGTTGAGTCATCTTTTGATTATGTATCTCTTTGTGCATGTCCCAACACCATACTTGTGTGCGGTACGGTATATTGGCGGGGCTTTGATACCAAGTGAGGACTGTCTGTTTCACGCTTTCATTAACTCACGTTCGGTTTCCTACTCGTAAATTTTGTAGTCAAGTATTCCCTACACTCTTGGTGGCTATTTCTTAAAGTATTGTTCTTATTCTCGATTTGTACTTGAATTTCGGGACGAAATTCCTATAAAGAGGGGAGAATGTAAAAACCCAATTTTTTTAGGAGTAGAATGGTCAGTTGACTATCTTTAAAAAAAATCAGATTATATCACTCTCTCTCTCTCCCTCTCCCTCCCGATATCACTCTCTCTCTCACCTCCCTCTCATTCTCTTGGCTGAAGGAGGACCAAGGAGTGCCGCCACCACCTCGTCCATCGTCTGGCCAGGCATGTCACCGATGAGCTCCTCCCGTGTTGCCAAGAAGCCATGCCGCCCACCCCCGGTCACCGCCGAGAGCCACGTCGCCGGAAAATACCATTTTTGGCCATTTGGAAGTTTTCGTCCCTGGCGAAGATTCTAGTCGTTTCAAGCCGCGTCCTTAGGCTCATTGGATTCGTATCATTTCAAGGATCATCAAGGTAAATATTTTACAATCCCATTTTGCCTGGATTGAAGGTTGCCAATTTAGAGTATTTTGAGTTTTGAATTTTAGTTTTCGATCCCACCGTTAGATTTCGTTTTTGTTGTCATTTTTAGAATGTACTCAAAAAATAGAGAAGTTTGATATATATATTGTGTCATTTGGTGATCGGTATGAAAATCGAGATCGGACGGTCGAGATTTTGTCTTGTTTTACGTGCCACCGGTCAGGTGTAGGGCCCAACCCGAATTGGACAAGTCATATATCTAACCTAGCTATTTTGGATACTAGGAATTCAGTGAAGAGGTCCATTTGTGGAATTAAAGCTCCGGTGAGAAGTTGGTTTTTTGCAAGAGGACGATCGAGGGCGTGGGATTAGTTTTCGACCCTCCGAGTGATCGTCCAATGGCACCTTGAGCATCCAATAGCGTGGCATCGCTATTCTAGTGAGGTAGGGATTCGATTACCTCTCTTTTACGTCGTTTTGAATAAAACTTATTTTTTGCAACATATGAGAACAAATGTGATTTTAGAACTTTTAAATATCTGTGACGGAAATGAATGATATGATTCATATATATTGGATTGCTCTAAGAGTTTTCTAAGTGCAGGTTATTTTTGGATATGTTAAAATTGGGCCGTTATACTGCCCATTTTTCTACAAAATTTAATAAATCATTTTATTAGAAACCAGGACATCATTTGAACTTAATTTACTACATGGCTACTTTTACATATCAGTTTAGAGTCCACGTGTCATAGGATCATACATGAGTCCCAAGGTAGCATCATAGGGTTTTTACAGTATGGCGCTACGGCCCTACTAACGTTGAGAGTCCGTGAACCAGCACGGGATATATCTTCTGATTACCTCCCCATTTGGCAGGCGTAGACAATGCGGTAGCCCCTCCAGGTTTGGTAGGCGACACACGGGTGTCCCCTCTAGTTATGGGCTAGGTGTCAGGTAGGCTATATGGCATATGTAGTGCCAACACCCTAGTTTCTATTGATGAGAGGTGGTGAACTTATGGATATGGGTGGATTTGTGTTATGTGTTTATGGACTAATTAGTTTTGGAATATTATATTTTTCATACCTCTATATATATGTATGTGCATATAGACTCTCAGTTTTGGATATTTTATGAATATATGAACATATGTCTTTGCAAAGTTATTTTAGATTAAACTAATCATGCAGAGGCTTTCCATCACTAAAAAGGTTTTAATTGAGGTAACAGCTTTCTTACTAAGCTTTCGAGCTCACCCCTTCTCTTTCTCCTTCCCCTTTCAGGTGATCACTCATTTGAGTCAGTTGTATCAATGACTAGGCAAGTCGCTTAGCTTAGGCTCGTGGTCTTATTCCTCCTTGGGTTGATACTTTTTTTTGTCTCACTCTTTCTCCATGTCTAACTGTTTAGCCAAATTCATTGAGTCTCCTAAATGGATGTATGAGGATGTATTTACTACTATTTGAGGATTCGGTATATATATATATATATAGGACCCTATAGTTCCCAAGGAGCATATTTTTAAAGTTTTGAGTGCTTGGAAATTTTGATTAATTCTGTAAATCAATTTTTGGACTTTCCGACTCAAGATTTACGAACTTTATTTTAATTAACGCTAAAGTTTTTATCAAATCAAGTTTTCATACAAATTAACTATGTTTCATCAAATTTTAATTGGCCTATCTCTCTTAATAAATTAAACTAAAGATGCGTTACCTTTTTACAGAATTTCTAATAAGTCAAGGACTAAAATGAAATATCCAAGTACTGGGATTTCTCCGAATTTTGTAAAATTCCTTATTTATATTTATTTACATTCAAAATTACTAAAAAGTCACAACCTAGGATTTTGGGTCGTGACAATGCACTCTTACAATTTTAACAAATAAAAGGGGATTTTAAAATCTTTTTATTAAGCATATTTTGAGAAGGTTTATTCAAGAGTTTGGTAAGGATATTTATCCTTATTTATTAAAATCTTATTCCTTACTCTTTCTTTTTATCCCCTTAAATCAAAGGCTTATTATCATCAAAAAGAGAGAGATTATTGACTCATATTTTATATCATCGATTTTATTCTCATATTTTGAAGTTAACCAACATATAATTAAGAACTAATAATCTACTTGAGTGCATAGCAATCTAAATTGAAAAAATTACAAGATATTCAAGATGGATTATGAAAAAGAGCGTAAAGATAGAGATCAAGAATACAAGACTTAGACTAACAAAAGTTAATTACTTAATTCTTGTATTTGAATACTTGTTTACATATAATATGATCTTAATAGCTCAAATTTTTCTAAAAATAAGAAATTTTCAAACCAAATACAGTCAAACTAGTTTATGTTCAATTAAAATTTGAAAATTTATTTTACACAAGTTTAATCTTGGGCTAATAATTGTGACCACTAATCTTTAGTGAATAATAAACTCTTGTTAATCGGTTGTGTATGTGGATGTTAGACAATGGGACGTAATTTTATGGTTTGTTCCGGTATCTTGGAAACACAATTCTACAAATAGTTGATAGAAATGGAATCATAAAATTCACGAAAGTGAAAACTTATATCTCGATGTGTTTTACGAGTACTTAAACGATTAATCTTTGCTAAGTAGTTCAATGAGGCTCGTTTATTGAATTGAAAATTTTGTTCGTTCTCGCAAATATAAAGAGTCTCACTATCCATTTGATTTAAAGCATAACACATGGATTCAAGAGATAATTAGAGGGGTAAAAAAGGAAATTTCACTGAGCACATTTTTTATACTTTCATGTCAAAGCCAATGAGCTAAAATAATTTATTCGATGGTTTCTTATAAAATTCCCGACCCAAATTGCCAAAAATTGAAAAATATTGGATGAGCTAAATTTTTTGAAAAATTCTAGATTAATTTAGCAAATATCACATTTTAAATTTTTTTAAGAAAAATAATATTTAAAGTAAAGATTTAGAAAAGAAATACTTGGATAGCACTATATGTTCCAATTTTTACACCAAATTTTTTATATCAACACATGTGGCATGTAAGTTGTCACAATCTAATTGATGTGTTATTATTTACTATAAATAGAATAAACATCATCACCAATTAAATGGTGACAAATCACATGCCACATGTATTAATATTAAAATTTTGATACAAAAGTTAGTAGCTCAAACATTATCCATAATACTTTTTCTTCAAAATTATTATTTTCAATGATATTCTAAGTAATCAGTTGGATTACTTGGGATAATAAATCTAATTATTTTGATTAGTTACTTCAAGTATCTCATTAATTAATAAATAATGATAAATTTCTAAATAGTTTTAAAAGTCGTATTTTTTTAATTAAAATCTTAGATTCTTCAAACAATTTCAAAATCCTGGATTTTTCAATTTTTTTAAAAAAATTAGCAAACAAAAATCAAATTTCCTGTTTATTATTTAAATTTCTTATACTATTTACATAATTCAAGAGTGTAATTTCATCTTTAAGCAGAGTGGATCAAAAGAGTTAATCGAAAACTAAGCTTAATTTATTGGAGCTTCAACTGGCTTCAATTGTATACTGTAAGGTCTCTATCCTAACTGTAAACCAATTATTTGCTGTAAATATGCACATATGGCACAAATGGAGGAATTTAGTAGGGAGTGGTAACAAAATAAATTGTTGATAAATAATATGATTGTGGCGTTATTTGATTACTGGGATAGATAATCTCAGTCTAAATATAAAATACGTCTTCCTGCAGAACATAACTTTTTAAATTCTTGATGGACTTTATTTATATGTCATTGTGATACATTCTCCCTCTTCGCTATTTTTGCATATCCCCTAAAAGCATTTAAAAAAATAAAAAAAGCATTCACGAGTCCCTGTTTCCTTTTTTTTTTTTTTTTTATTTTATAAAGTGCTTCGGTTCGGTCATATATAGTACTATGAATCTCTTTAATTTGTTGGATGGATCATCTCTTGACTCTATATCTGAAAAAGAAAGAAAAGCACGCAAATGATTCGCATTGGGAAGCATATGCTGCCTACCATAGCAAAACTTCTGTAGAGAAATAGTGGAAAGCAACAGAATCCTATAGACTATACAAACTAAATTATATATATATATATATATGTGTATATATATCCACATATACTTATGCATAACGCTCTCATTGCTTTGCTATTTTTTTTTACGTGTGAATAATTGGTGGGGAGCAGCTAGCTAGCTTTAAAGATTCATGGCAATATTTGACGATGTTTAAACAAAAAAAAAAAAAAAAAAAGAAAAATATTTATGACTTCCAGCAGGGATATCACGTTCTATGGATAAAGTGCATTAACGTTCCTAATTACAATGTATCTGCATATGTAGTAGTAACCACATGACTGACTTCTAATATTGTTGAAATATATACCTCAACTTGAATATTTAACGTCAATTTCAGTCCGCACTCGATATATTTTTTTTCTTTAAATTGAAATTATTATGCATATAGTTTGCTACTTTTCTTCTAGTACAACTTTTTAAATAATTTGACAAAAAAAAAATTCTATTTCATTTTTATCTGCATTTATCAAAAGCTAGCTTCAGCTTTAGTTCTTTTTCTCTTGGAGCATAAATGTATACGGGGAATGATATAAATATCTTTCTTCCCATTTTTAAGGATGTAGGTGGAGAAATTAATTTCTTCCTTCAGGGTTATTGGCTATAGCCTATAGTTATTTAAAGTGCAAGTTAGGTTGAGGTCCTGTATACTGTCCTGCCTTTGATTATATAATACGTAGCCAACCTATAGATCCATTATAATTACCTAGAATTTATTATTTAGCAATATATTATGCCAAACTATGTTGATACCTCAGCAATCGTAATATATATTGCTGGCATGTGCCGTAATTCATCACTTAATTCTTCACCTTCACAAAAAGTGATTGAGATGAGCTGCCCCATAATGCTTTCTTATCTACTGAGAAATTGGCAACCAAACAAAAGAAAAATCTAACATAAACCTTATAGATCTCCTCTTTATTAGAGGACGTTTCTATCAAAAGCTGAGCAGAGACTCCGTCAAAACTCTTCCACTAAAAGGAAATCAATATTTCTGATTAAAAAAAAAAGGGATTGGAAAATAATTAAAACAAAAATAAAATTCAAACTAAAAAAGGTTTCTATGCACTCATGCCTTACTCTGAAGGAGATAGCCATCGATGCATTATTCGAATTTGCTTCCTCGAATCTAAAAACCATGGCCATCGACCAATCAATTCCTAGATCGTGGAAAGAATTTTCTTTCGATGTGTTAGTTTAATGGAATTTGGTGGACTCCTTCGTGGATGAGTGACTTCTATAGTTTTGATTTTAATGGGTATTGTTGTATATAATGAGCAAGGTTTTAAATTAGTACATTTTTCCTCACATGTAATGTTCTTGGCATATCAAATCTCTTGTTTCCAATAGACATGGATAATATGCTGATAACAAGAAAAAGGTTCCTACGTTATTACTCTCTTTTTGAGTTACGGATTGTGGTTATTTATATTGCAATATGCCTGCTACATAAATTGTCTAACCCGGAATTTCTGTGTAGAAGGAAGACAATAAAAGCTTCAGAGTCCGAACATAGCGTGTAAATATTTTCAGCCTTTAATTTCATCGTTAATGGCGTATAATTGGATCCAGTAATAACCGAATTTGACTGTGCTATTTTGCGCAAGAGTTTTAGAGGAGCTTCTGCTCAACCTTTTTGATGGAAGTAAGCCTTAAACTTATAACAATCAGTTTAGTTCTATTGTGTTTTTCTTTGTGAAGTCGTGAATTTCTGAGTGAATAAGACAATAAATGGGACAAATTTATGGTTATGAGACAACTGAATCTCAATATGTTTGTGTGTATATATAAATATTAGTATTATTTTTTAGAAGATCATATATAAAAATATATATTTTATGGAACTAACAGACTTTATGAATCGTAGTCCTATTTTTTAAAAGGAACTATATCATATACAGTCTAGTCTCTGACCTTTCTCTCGGGTATGAATTAGGTCTTCAGTCTTTTTTTTTTTATTGTTATTTTTAGATCCCAACTTTATACATTTATATCACTTTTTCATTTCTATATTTGCTTTAATAGTTATTTAACAGTTTTAATATCACTTGGGTCCTCAATCTTTACACAATGTATCACTTAAAACTTTATTCTCTATTTTGTAGCTTTTGTTCTCAAACTTTTATTTTTATAACATTTAGGTATTTGAGTTAATTTTGAATTAAAATCTAACTATAATCAAATTGTACTAAATAAATTAATGAAAACTACCAAGGGAATGTTCAATACCAATAAGGTATTTTTTAAAAAGATAATCTAAACAATAATACTATTTTTAGTTAATTCTTACTACTAAAAATATTATACGATTTAATCGTGAATGTTTTTTTTAAAGAATTTAATTGTAAATTCTGACTAATGGTGGTAAAGTTTATTTTCTCTAATTCCTTAAACTTATCAACATTTTTTTTTAGTTAAAACTCAAATATAATAAAAGAAGTTTAAAAACATCCTAAATAACGAATAGACATTAATTCGTAGGAAATCATAGGTTTTAATAATAGTAATAGTTAATAACAGGAAAATTAATATTTATGAATAGATATCAATCAAGTACATACATAGATATAACAATATAAAAAAATGTACTATTTAATGATGATTTCTTATTAATGGTCGTGAAATTCATTATCTGTAGTTTTATAAATTTACAATCGTTTAAAAATAATCTAAAAGCATCTCAACTGACAAATAGCTATTAATTTAATTATACAAAAATATAAGTTTTGATATACGTAATTTTGGTATGTATTTCAATGGGTATCTAATTGAGTCATTTTGGTGGTCATTTTGGTATTATTTTTAAATTTGGTAGTTTTCACTAATTTATTTAATACAATTTGATTATAGTTAGATTTTAACTTAAAATTAACTCTAAAGGACCTAGCTCCTACATGTCACAAAAATGAAAGTTTGAGGAGTCAAAAGCTAGAAAATAAAAAATAAGGACCTAAATGATACATTGTGTAAAGGTTGACGACCTAAGTGATATTAAAACAATTAAATAACGGTTGAATTGTACATAAAAGTGAAAAATAAAATGAGTAAAGTGATACAAATGTGTAAGATTAAGGATCAAAAAACTACAAAAAAAAAAATTGGGAACCTAATTAATACTTGAGAAACAGGTTAGGACCGTACGTGATATAAAGCGTTTTAAAAATAGATATCGATTATATAGTATAATCTAATGTTCATATTATACATACGAGTGAGAAATACTAGGGACAATATTTTACACTAAAAACTAGCACTATCTCACTAAAACTCTTATAACAAAAATTTTAAACAATGTAGTCTCACTTAAAAGAAAAATAATTAAAATGAATATCATCTCCTGTGTATAAATTTTTTAGGTAAAATATGAGTATCCTTGCATTAGACAATATATATTACAAATTTTGTAGTTAGGCTGTTATACATAAGAAATCCTTAAATTCGTTGAGAGAGATTGCATATATATTATTTCAGATTTTTCGATCTAATTGGAAAGTCTTTTAGTATTAGAATATGCATGTGGATAACACACAAAAGTAAATGAAAAATTGTGATGATAAATATGTCCTACCATCTTAACTTTATTTTAAATGATGCTTTTTCTCTCCCGGCTAAATCTGCACTAAACTTTAAGACTTTCACTATAAAAGAGTTATTTTCTTTTTAACAATAATAGTATATAATTAGTATACAGCCATTCCGGACCTCAACATGTGGTCCGTGGTCGGTGATACGTGGCGGCCCCTCACTTGTCAGCTTTTTCGCAATGTCATTCTCAGCCATATAAAACTCCCACCGTCCTTTTCGAAGTTCATGCTGCATGGTCAAAAGCATATGCAAACCCATACAAATAATTATCTTATTTAATAAACATTATTTTCACAAATAATGATGCTAATCAAAGCTTAAACTTCGCTCTCATCGGTGTTAAAATAAACACAAAAATAACTTTACTGATGGTATCAAAATATTGCATGACAAGTGATTGATAATCGTTTAATTATATTATAAGAAAGTGATAATTACACTGTGATTGTTTGTACAAGTTGGTATTTTGTTATAACGCCTCTGAGTGACTCTCACTGTCATTATTATTGTTCTTTTTATTTTTTTTTTTTTTTTGCCGTTTTTCTTTTTGGCTACTTTGCTTAGCCCTGTGGCTATAAACCCGGTTCCTTTTTAATAACACTTCACAATTAGACGAGCTAAAATACTCTATATAAACCACCTTCACCACAAAAGCTTCTTCCCACTCAAACCACAATTGTCAAGAGAAATATCAAAGCTCTCCATAAATATTCCATATATACAAAAATAGAAACTTAAAGAAAAACCCTTAAAATTTCTAAAGAACCCATATTAAGTTTTCACATCACCCAATCCAATCCAATACAAGAGAGTACTCTCTCCAGCTACTACTACTACTACTACTACTATTACAAGAACATGGCAGGAGGTTACTACTCTGCATCATCTTCAAGGTCCGAACCGTGTTTGCCTTTGCATCTTTGCTTCTTCCTTTGCATACTCCTCATGTTCGTCTGCTTCTCATGGTACTCCATCTACGAGTCGGTAATCGAAAGCGCGGTCGACCAAATCAAGCTGGTGCTCATGCTCTCGCCGCTGCTGCTACTGCTGGCCGTCCACTTGCTTGCAAACGTCGAAACCGGGGCCCGCCGAGCCGGGTTTTCGACTTTCATACCTTTGCCTCAGAGGGACTCCCTCCACAGGGCAGGAGGGACACCCTGGGGAGTCGGCTTTCTTCTTGTTCTCCTATTCTTCATGATCTCTTATCAGTCTGCTTTGCAAGAACGTTGGTTCCCTCTTCTCAGCAAATAAATTATTAGATATTAAAATGGAATATTTGTCTAGATCAATTAGAATTAGATATAGATTTTTCTTTTGTTTTTCATGTAATTTAAGTGTTGTACAAAATTAGCAGGGTGCATGTTTGAAGGACATAATTTTGGTATGCAAAGGTACTAGATAATGGGTTTTCCTTCTCTTAATTTTTGCTTCCTCTCCTTCGAATTTTGTACATGTGAATATATGTATATGGCCTCTCAGAAAATATTTATGTTTTTTTGTTTTTTTTCTTTTGTCTGGGGAACAAGTTTTTGTACTTTTTTAATTATATTTTGTATAATATACCTTTATATAGGTGGTTTTTGATCGAAATGTGTGAAGATAAAGTTATCAATTGTAGGTGCCGCGCGATTTACGTTTCTTGGTTCTAAACATCGAGTCAATTAGTCAAAGCATGTATGTAAATATACTACATATTATTTTTATTTGTAAACCTGCTGGAAAGTGTTAAAACTTAAAAGTTCATTGAAATTACTTTGACTAATTATGTTGGTAAGTGAAACTAGATCGAACTTCAATATGAGCTGATATAGTAATGGACAACTGACCACTGAGCTTAGATATTCCACATATAACATAGTTTATATTTAGACTATTTCGGTGAAACTATGGTTTTTCTAAGTATATCTCAAGTTTTGAAATTTTTTATTTAGAGATTATAATGAAATTAATGGAGAGATCGATGTGCAAGCAGATTCTGCTTAAATTTTCAGAGGGATTAAATCCAAGTAATGTGATTAATATACATTAATCCCAATTGAACGAGGGGGCCGGGCGGTCAATTTTAGGAATTCCCAAAACCATGTCAAATTACTTAAAGCAAAGATGTCTCTATTAGCAGATCAAGCTAAGATAATACTGAAAACTGAAACGGAATTTTAGAGCTCAACTACAGATTATAAGAAAACTGATCGGATAAAAAAGAATTACATAAGCCGAATAATTATTCATAAATATATTTTGGGACCTAATATATAATGTAATTTTGAGTACACAATCCATTTGCATCTTACCATATATTTGTTTTTCTGAATGAATATATATATATATATATATTTTTTGAGGAGTGGGGATTAGAATTTTAGAGGCAATATGGTCTTAATTTAACGCATTTTGTGACTTTAATTGAATGGATTAATCTTGTTGTCGAGACTCGAGAGGGCTTTGAGCTATACCTAAATATGGGGACAAAATTAGGCCATATTTTAAGCTCACCTAGCCAACCTACTACCATTATCTTTTGACTTCAGTACCATAGACATGTTTGGCAAGGTTACCTACTTTATTGACAATTTAGTGATATTTTTCTTTTCTATTTTTGCGTAATATACGGGATATTGAGGAATAAAGGCAGGTTTTAGAATGGTTTCCTTTTTTTTTTTTCGGGAAAATATTTAATTTGTCCAATACTACAACTAATTTCTTTTTATTTTCTCAAAAAAGAAGACACTGAACAGGGAAGGAACTTTAGTATTTCAAGTGGTCAACAACAGATGAAGAGATAAAAAGGGGACAACAATTAACCTGAACAAATCTCTGAGAATGAAAAATACTACCACTCTGCCACTTTCTTGTATTGATCAAGTGACGACTCTAGAGCTACCCATCGATGTGGACAATGGACGCACCAGTGACCCAATGGATGATTGGATATTTTCATTTTTCTTCGTAAAATGAAAAAAAAAAAAAAAAAAAGAAAACAAAAAGAAAATATATTGCCAACTCCTTGCTCAAAAGCCTACTAGATCTCCTCGATACGGAAATTCTAGGAGAACGGAATTTGTCGGAGTGTTATCCTAACTGGGCCACCGAAATACGAATTGAGGCCCAACCAATTAAGTTATTCGGCTTTATTGATATTTAGTCTCAAGACCTACTTTGTTTTCTTGCCTAATATTTTACCAATTCCCTTTTTCAATTTAATAGTTTCGTACCTACAATTCGTATATAGAATACCTGTGGTATATATTTACAGTGTAAATATATATTTATGATACATTTATATTATAACTATACTTTTATGATATACATTATAAAATTAATACTAGTTTTTAGATATATTTTTACCCTTAAAATGAATATGGTGTCTACAATATTTGTGGTATACGTTTCTCCAAAAACGAGTATAAGAGTGTATATAAATCTACTTTTTTAATTAAAAAAAAGTCTATGTAAGTACACTTAAGAAATTAGGTATTTAATTATGTAGTTTTCCTAATTTTCTTTTAAGAGAAAACTAAAGATATGTGGCATCTAGTGTAAGCGTATATCTCCCTTTTTAATTTGCAACTTTTATATCTTTTTCTTATTTATTAAAAAAATAAAAACTATTAGAGTCAATTTTACAAATTTACCCATATTAATGATGGCCAAATAGATAAATGACATAGCTGTTTTCCTAACTTGCTTGGTGAGAAATTGATTCTCCCCCTCAATTTTCTTGGGAAACAAACAGTTTGCCCAATATTACTGAATTCAATTTTGTTAGGAGTCAGGGCCGGCTCCAAGGCTAGATAACTAAGACCATTGTCTAGTGCCCCTAAAATCCAAAACCCACTTATATGAAAAAGGCTTACTTTTAACTAAAGAAAAGTCTAAATTTTTTTAATACTCTCTCCATCCACTCACAACAATATTGACGGGCATATATATCTCATATATGTTTGACTTTAAAAAAATAATAAAATGCCAATCTCTAGAAGAACAAAGCATATCTTGCCCATAAAACACTCACTTAGGCATGCGTGTTTAGGCTTAGGCTTAGCTATTACTTCTCAATTATTCTTTGATTCTTATCTCTCTATTATCACCGAGTTAATTTTAGCTATATCTTTTTATTATTTATCTCTCTCATTTTCGGATGCTTTCCAAACATCTCTCAAATTTCATCACCATTTTTCAAGTGCAAAAAGAGAAAAGAGGACCAACCGAGTTACTAAGTCCAACCCCTTTACTTCAAGTTTCAGGTTCAATCTTTAATTGTTGTTGTTTATTTTATTTGAGATTCATAAAATATAAGTTAGTAAGTCTATTGTTAATTTTATTTATGAAATTTAAATTTGTCATTATATTTTTCAATTTTCATTGTAGTTGTTCTTTATAAGAATCTAAGATATTATATTTTTGTTATTAGGATGTTTATCTTCTATATAGTTTAATTATCAATAATACTTATAATTCATAATCCTAGAATGTCTAATAGAAAATATGAATCCTGTTATAAAAAACTTAAGAAAAAAATAAAGAGTAGAAAAATTGATTGAATCTCAAAAAGGTGCTCTTGATAAGTTTTTTTATAAGTAATAAAAATGATGAAAACACATGCGAAAAGTTTCAAGAAAATGTAGAAGAGTCTAAAATAATTGAAGAAAGTGAAGATCTCAATCAAAATTTACAAAAGGTTTCTCCAAATATTTTTGACTCAAGAAGATCGGAAAATATTATTATTGACGATAAGTTAAGAGATTTATTAGTTGAAAAAGGTCCAATTCGAGAAAATAACATAAATTTTTTAAAAGACAAAAATTCTAGGCATTTCTTTATTATAAATTCTATATGAAAATTATCAAGTGGAAAAAAACATGATAGAAAATGGTTGGTTTATTGAAAAGATTTGATATCAAATAGATAAAAAAAGAAAAAATGTTGAGTCATACTTTGTATCATCAATTCTACTCTCATATTTTAAAGTTAACAAACATATGATTGAGAACTAGTAATCAACTTGAGTGTATAGTAAGTTAAATTAAAAGGATTACAAGACATTCAAGATAAATTATGGAAAAGAATTTGAAGACAAAGATTAACATAACAAGACCTAGACTAGCAAAGGTTACATATTTAGTTCTTGTACTTGAATATTTGTCTACATATTATATGATCTTTAATGGCTCAAATTTTTCATATAATTGAAAATTTTCAAAGCTAAACTGTCAGATCTATTTATTTTAAATTAAAATATAAAATTTATTTTATACAAGCTTTTAAATTGATTTATGAATATCTATAGTCTCTTTATTACATATTAAATCAATTTATAAAGTCATTTTTTGGAAATAATTGAAAAACTGCTCTCAGACAGAATCAGCAGACCGGTGGCCAAAATCAATCGACTGATTCTTCTGTTTTCTGTTTTCAACGACTTTTTAAAATCCAACTGTTAGAACCATACTTTTAATGGATAATATTTTTGGTCTATCCAAACTGAACTTTCGGTCTGCTGAAAATGACAAATTATCTGTCAAACAGTCATAAACGGCTAGTTTTCTTTCAAATCTATATTTATAACTTTTCTAACACTTGAAATAACTTTTGTATATTCTTACATTGCTTTATATATACTTTCAAGTTGTTCAAATCATCTTTTGTTAATCAAACTTTCAAACTTTTTCACAAAAGTCAATTAAGCTAAACTAGAACATACCTTGTGTAACACTCTTTAGTTTAACTATATTATCATATACAGTCAAACTATGAAGTATTATTCTTTGTTCTACCATATCTTTTATTTTGATAAAAAGGTAGGTAATTTTGAACTTTCTAAAACCTCTAAACAAAAGCAATTACATGATATTTCTTGTTAAAAGTGTCTTTACAAAATGTATAATCAAAAGAGATTTTCACAAGTCTATTTTGCCATCAGTAGTAGTATTTACATTACACCAAAATATCTTAAAACAAAAATGTCGCCCACAGATTAAGCTCGTCTATATCTGTATGATCATGGTGACAAAAGACAAGCCAGGCAACCAGCTAGTCAATACCGAAATGTACCTCCTTATCTGCATCACAAGACTAAAATGAACTAAAGCTCAATAAGTAAAAACTATGCATGCTTATGAATGCTTTAAAATCTCATAAAGTTCCCATTGTACCCTTTTCTTTCTTAAAATTTGAGTCCATACATTTTCCTTAAAAATTATTCTTAGTTGAGCCCCTTAGCATATTGCTTGTCCTGTAAGTCGATAGGTTGTGATAACATTGGGCAGAAACTCTGGCAAAAAGTAAAAATAAGGTGCGACTATCGTGTAAGGTTTTTGAAAACCCCTTCCCTCATCAAAGGGGCATCCCACACCGCGCTAATATTATTCCGCTTCAACAAGACACATCATAAGATCTGCAAATCTCGCTTCAACTAGAGAGTCTACATCAACAGACTTACCTATCCAGCTCCGACAGACTAATAATTGCCATTAAAACTTTTCTTGTAAAATTGGTATAATGGTACTCACTTTCAAATACTCTTATAATAAAACTCTCAATTTGCATGCCAGACGTGCCATGCACATGCCATTTCATAACCTTAAGGAAAAAGTAAGTTTCACATAATTACATCTTCCATATAGTTCTTGTGATGTAGTTGTAAGTCTTTACTTATCTCGTGTCCTGAATAGGAATTGATAGTGGAAAGAGTCAATATCCTCTGGAGATTTGTGTGCTAATCACCAATCATAAATTACTATTATTCAAGATGCACATTTTACAAAAAGAATGCATTAAGATACTCGAACAAGATCGAAATAAAAACTTTCACCAACTTAGGAAATTTGATCTTAAAATGACTCAGAAGCATATGAATCACTTAAGGTAGTTGGCAGTCAATAACTAGCATTGAAAAACTGTTCAAAAGTATTAAAATATGAATGCTAGTTTATTAGTACAAAATGGTTCAAAATGACACATAATTTTGTAAAAACTAGTCCATTTGCTCCTAAATGGTACTATTTCATTTTAAAAATATTTGGATAATACTTCTTCTATTTTTAGGACATTCTCACATGATTTAAATCATGGTTTTAAACCTGCAATAATAATTAACAATCCAATTCCCACATATATATATCAAAGAGGATCATTTGGATCAACCTAAGTGCACTTAAATTTCTTTCAATTTTTACAAAGTTTAAACAACTTTTACACTTGTGTGCCATCACAAACAGCCATCAGATAAGTGTAATAAATAATAGAATCAATAAAATATACATTATAAGTTTAAAAAATAAGATTACAAATATGGAAAACTTAATCTACCATATATGAAAATGCTTAAATTCATAAATAGTAATCGTTGGGGCCTTAGGTTTAACTTTAATCTTCCACCTAAATTTTATATTTACAGTGATATAGAAGGGTTTCTAGGATCATTATTCATCAAATAATAGATTTAGTTTAAGTGCTGAAATAAAAAAATGAACTACAAATTCAAAATCCTACATAAACCTCACCTTGACTAGTTTGAGTCTTTGCTAGACTTTTTGCCTTCTATCTCTACCAAACTGATTCCCAAAGTTTAGAAATAGATTTTTGGACTTAAGAAGACCTGAAGAAACCATTATTTAAGTGGGAACAAGCAGAGAATTGAAATTAAAGGACAAGACCTAGAAAGAAGAACTTAATAGAATTACCTTGACTAGTTTTGGTCTATCTTGCTTTCTAGGACTTCAATTTAGTTCTACCATTTGGAAACTCTTGGAAATGTTCGAGGGAAGTTGAGAAATGTAAGAAAAAGCATTAGAGAGTTTTAGGTCGTGGCTAGAGAGAAACGGAAAGCAAATGACCAGATTTGACCCAAAATCAACACTTAATGGCTAAGAAAAGGTATAACTTAAATTCTAAGGGGTATTTTGGGTATTTTGCACATTAC
Source organism: Parasponia andersonii (assembly GCA_002914805.1). Classification (NCBI taxonomy): domain Eukaryota; kingdom Viridiplantae; phylum Streptophyta; class Magnoliopsida; order Rosales; family Cannabaceae; genus Trema; species Trema andersonii. Next base: position 268,491 of record JXTB01000057.1, read on the forward strand.
TTTCTATGTGTACAGCTCTAGAACATCCTTAGCATAGTCAGCACGTTACTGGGTCACTCCTATACACCCAAGTGTAGCCAAAGTTGGTAAATCTTACCTTAGAAAGTGAAAACTAGTCATACTTTGACTCATGATCTTATATGGCCAATCTTATTGCAATTTGGTGGAACCTAGCCCCTTAACCAATCATTAAACATAAAAGAAAGTCAATTACACCCCAATTAACAATGTAAACATAGTATTAGCACTCAATTATTAGAATACACAAAAACAACATTATACGATTAAGCCTAATCTAAGCTAGCTTAGTGCAACTAAATACGAATTAGTGTCCTGAATGCCACCTCGTGCTTACCTGGAGCCGACAAATAAAATGTTATAAATGAGTCCTAGACATTGAATCAAACCTATTTGACATATTAAACACACTGTGAATTCAGCTCTGAAATACGTGAAAATTATATTTTACCGAAAAACTACTATTTAACCAAGTTATCAACAAGTACGATCTTAATACATGTGCACATAGTATTACTTTCATAATTATATTCTTTGTTCTTTTAGTACACCATGCTCTCTCTTTGAGGGTATTAAACCTTTATACTGCATTGGGACATTTCGACAATCATTAGTGTAATAACATGTATGTAAATGCACATAACATAATGAATGAGTGTGTTACTATGAAAGTTGTATTAATGACTTTTAGATGCCTAATATGCAATTAGAATATGTTTATTATTAGTTTAATATGCATGTGAGAATCTTGGATACCACACCTTGTGTTTTCACTTATTCTCTCTAGGCTTACCTTGTATCAATCCTTTTTATTAGAGAGATTTTAGTTGTGTATATCAACAAACAAAAGTTAAATTGTATTTATGAGGTGAGGTTGATACTGGATTCATAAATAATCTGATTTAGGTAAGATTGGCATTAGAGTCAAAATAATCTGTATTAGGTATGATAGAGCCAGATTCAAAGTTATTGTAAAGGCATGAGTATGCCTAAGGAGAATGCACTTACTGTGTAAAAGGGATGTCAAGTCCTTTCTCTTGATCTAATAGTGGATAGCTTGAAAAAGATTGCCAAGGGCCGGGGACCTAGACAAACCATCATGTTTGTTTAACCTTGTAAAAATAGTGTTTGCATTTTTCTATCCCTATCTCCTTAAATTTATTTATCTTGAATTTATGCATGTAATTTGTCTATTTTTACTTGTTACAGTTTTTGCTTGCTAAATCTACTTGTCTTTTAAGAAAAGTTTCCAAAAGTTTTTAAAATCCAATTCACCTCTCCTCTTGGGTTAGCTAATCTTGGACTTACAAAAAGGAAGAAGAAGAAATACAAAATAAGTGAGAAAATGAAAATGGTTCAGTAGCCTAGAAGAGGACATATGAGATGGAATGAAACTCAGGCATGGCAGAGTAAATGATCTCAAAGAAAATAGAAGCATAAGTGGAAGTGGATGACTCTGGATATGAAATCGATCTAGGGAAAAAATATAGAGCAAACATATGCCAAAGTCTATTATTAAGATAAATAGAAGAATAATTGCATGTTTAAGACATTTTTGATGTTGGAACGAGTGAAGAAAGTACAAAAATATCACCTTTGCTAAGTCTCTTGATTGCAAGGGTTAGGCCTAGGGGCGTTTTCTTGTACGTTAAGTCTTTAAGATGAAATAGGGTAATCCATGTGAAAGTTTTATTAAGTGCATCTATAAATGCACTTTGATTTGAGGTACATTTTTTTGTGCTGAAAACATTTGAGTAGCAGTAGAAAATTAGGGTTTTTTTTTTAACAGTTCTGTTGGTTTGAGGTTATTAACTTTTAATTAGCTTTATTTGATAAAATTGTAAGTATGATTTATTAAAATCCACGGGTTCAAGAACTTATATTAAAAAAATTATTATTGTAGTAGAAACTGAGGGTTTTGTTTATATGGTTATTTTGGTCCGGGTTATGAAATTGCTATTGGAAATTGGACTAACACGTAGAAAAAATCAAACATGCATACAAACTATGAAAATGCATGATCATATCATGAATGCAGCAAAAACGTTAGCAGATTTAGGTTTTAAAATTTTCATAATAATAGAACATGCATATATCAATTATAAGATCATGTAAGTCTATATATATAAATCAAATCTAGATACATAAACCTCAGAGAAGAAATTAGGGTTTATCTCTTATAGCATGCTCCTCCTTGATCTCCTTGTTGATGGTGATCAAATATCTAATCTTAAATCTTCTTATCTATACTCTTGCTCTTAGTTGATGAGGTGAGTGGACACCAAGTTGAATCCTATATTGGAGAATGATCAATAATACATTCTTGATCCTTTGGAACACCGGGACATGAGATGAGACTGTGAGATTGTAAGAAACTTTTTCTGTCCTCTTTTTCTAAGCCTTGGTCGAACAAACACACACACACACTATCTCTCTCTCTATTTTTCGTGTAACACTCTAGGGTTACTATAAAAGTTTTTCTCTTATATATATCTTATATATATATAGGGCCTAAAACTACTAATCCTAGTCTAACTAGGATTGGGTTTGTTATCCAATTTGAACTTTAGGTATAATTCTATAAATATGTCCAACTCATGTAACCTATTTATAAAAATACCAACTTCTATGTAGAATCATTATTTTACACAATTTCATAAAATTAATTTCATCAATATTACCAACCAATTAATGAACTTTGTTGAGTTAGATAAGGGACCCAATGGATCCAAAGAATCTAAGCTCTAATAGTATGATAAATACATAATAACTCCTATTATGGTATTTATATAAATACTATTAGTAAATGGAACACTTCACTAAAGGCCTAATACTGCACTCTTAGATTAAATGTCATGTCTTTTATAGAGATTTAATCAACTAGTTTTGATTAACCGATTTATTTAGCATATTCTATACCACATGTAAAATCTCTATACAATGTCGTAGTTGGATAGGTGAAATTATCGTAATACCCCCTAACACATATTTACCTTTAGGTTACTATTTTTCTATCAAGGAATAATATTATCAATAATTTTATTCTCAATGATAATTTAGATAAAATTATCAACCAATTCACAAAATGAATACTAAGATCTTAGATTTAATTATTCTATGAATCTTGAAAAACTTTAAAGTAGAATTAATGTATAGTGTCCTTAACTATTTAGTGTTCCCGTCAGTTCATAAATCATATCCTCCAATATGCCAGAGTTTGTCTCTAATTTCATAGAGGCTAGTCTTTCAACAAATCAAAAAACTAACCCATGAAAGCAAGTCCAGTTAAACATCAAGAATTAAGATCTATATGGTAAGAGCTAGTTTGTAGTAATGTAAGAATTGAGTTACGACACTCTAATTCTTTATATTACCTAGTATAGTTTAATACATATAATTTATTTATGTTATACTAGTGCTTTTATCAGAAGTCAGATACTTCAAAGATTTGAGACACATATTTTCATTGAAATAGACAAACACTATAATTTTTAGTAAACAAAATATTCTATCTTTATTTATAGATTGTGAACTAATTAATTTAGACTTTGTTAAAAAAACATGTCTCCCCATAATTAACACTTAATCGTGTTTGTTTCTTTATATAAAAATAAAGTCATGGAATCTTTTTTAGATAAATAAACTATTCAACTGGGACAATTTAATCTAGAAAATATCATAATTGCATATAAGAGAATGTTATTTACACTAAAAGGGTAAAATTAGAAATATACTTTTAACAGCAAATATCCCAACAATCTCCCACTTGTCCAAAAAGTAGTTACTCAAAATAACTTTTGAAAAGCCCAAAATATTCCAAATGACAGAAATTAATAAAAGCAAAAACTAGGTATTCAATGAGCAATGTAAATGACTAAGAAAAGTACTGAAGATCATAAGCTCTCTCTTTATCATTTTCCTGATGAACTTCTCTCTTATCCTCCTGAAAGTCTCCACTTCTACTGATGAATGTAGTATTGATAGATTGTCTATAAAGAAGGTAGCTCCTCTATCCCTTTGGGTATCCAAGCATAAAACATTTTTTTAAATTCTTGTCAACTTCGTCTTCCACTTTCTTACACGGGTATACTTCACAACCTTATACTTTTAGATGCTCTAAGCACTCTACGTAGCCCATTCACATCTAAAAAAAGTGTTGAATTCTCTCTCTCTCTGTCTCTCTATTTTTTGTGTAACACTCTAGGGTTACTATACAGTTTTTTCTCTCACATATCTTTTATATATATATATATATATGTATTGGGCCTAAGACCACTAATCCCAGTCCAACTAGAATTGGGTTTGTTCTCCAATTTAGACTTTAGGTATTATTTTATAAATATGTCCAACTCATGTAACTTATTTATAAAAATATCAAATTTTGTTAGAATCATTATTTTGTATAGTTTCATGAAACTAATTTCATATATACCACTAACCAATTAATGAGCTTTGTTGAGTTAGACAAGAGACCCAATGATCCAAATAATCTAAGCTCTAATAGTATGATAAATAGATAATAACTTTTATTATGGTATTTATATAAATACTATCAGTAAAGAGAACACTTCACTAAAGTCTCAATATTGAACTTTTTGATAAAATGTCATACCTTTTATGGAGATTTAATAAATTAACCTCGATTAACCGATGCATTTAGCATATTCTATACCATATGTAAAATCACTATACAATGCCGTAGTTGGATAGGTGAAATTACCATAGTACATCTCAACACATATTTACCTTTAAGTTATCATCTTTCTATCAAGGAATAAAGTTATCAATAATTTTATTCTCAATGGCTATTTAGACAAATTTATCAACTAATTCATAAAGTAAATACTAAAATCTTAGATTTAGTTATTTCATGAATATTAAAAGACGTTAAAGTGATATTAATATATAGTGTCTTTAACTATTTGGTATTCCTGTCAATTCATAAATCATAACCTCCAATATGCTAGAGTTCGTCTCTAATTTCACAGAAGCTAGTCTTTTAACAAATCAAAAGACTATAATCCATAAAAGCAAGTCCAACTAAACAACAAGGATTAAGATCTACATACTAAGAACTAGTTTATAGTCATATAAGAATTAAGTTATAGCACTCTAATTCTTTATATTATTTGATCCATATCAATATACATAACTTTTTTATGTTGTACTAGTGTTTCTATCAGAAGTTAGACACTTCAATGATTTGAGATATATCATTCCCATTGAAATAGACAAATACTATAATCTTTAGTAAATAAAGTATTCCATTTTTATTTACAAATTGTGAACTAATTAATTTAGACTTAGATAAAGAAATAGGTCTCCTCATAATTAACACTTAATCGTATTTGTTTCTTTATACACAAATCAAGTCATAGAATCTTGTTCAGATAAATAAACTATTTAACTGAGATAGTTTAATCTAGCAAATATCATAATTACATATAAGAGAAAGTTGTTTACACTAAAAGAGTAAAATTAGAAATCTATTTTTCAGGGCAAATATCCTAACAATTGCAAGTAGCTCCATTTCATAAATTTAGAAGTTTGATTTATTTATGATTATTGCAATAATGTATGTAGTACTATTATTTGTTAGTTTATTGTTAAACAAAAATTTGTGGCTTCAAGCATACTTGATAGTATCAATTATGTTAATTTTTTATGAAAGCTAGTATTAGGTGTTAAAGTTTGCAATATTATCTTTTTATTTGATATGTACATAGTGGCATGGATTTTATAATAATTGAATTTCATATTTTATTGCTATATATATATATACATATATATATATTCTATTAGATATATTAATACTAGGGCAACGCTTTGGAACTACTTAAAATGGAGTTCCAAGGTTCTAACATCTGGAGACATGAAAGCAAAACTCAAAGAATATAGGCCTAGAGATATAACAGTACGGTTGAGTAATGACCACACCATATATAAGATGTAGGTTATTATTTTTGAAAAGCATGACAAAATCAAAGATGAGCAAAAACATAAAAAATAAAATTTTTGCCAAATTATAGTTTTTCATAAATCCTTTTAGGATCTCTGTTATGGTATAAATACTTACAAGTGATTATGTACCTCAACCAATAAGTCTTCTTTCCTATGCACGAAGTTGTAACTATAGAGGTGTGTGGGTACCTCAATCTTGACCATTCTTCAAGTGAGAATCCAAAATCTCTACTGGCCTCCAATGGAGGCTCTGAAAATTTCTCTCTCTCACTTTTCTCTTAGTTTTCTATATAACCACCAAACTAATGTAGTTGTTTCAGGTAGCCCTAGGATATGGGTTGGCCAAACTTTGCTTTAAAGAGTAGATTAGGTGGGCCTCAATAGCCCACCTTCCAATTTAGCCCTTTCCACTTTTGTGTAATTGCTCAAAAAACTATTTGAACCCAATTGATCTCATGCAGCCCAAGATATTGGTGTATATTAGGGACTGAAATAGATCTATTTAATTCAAGTTCCAATAAACAAAGCCCAGTAACAATAAACTCTTAATAAAAGTGGGCATGTACTATTAATTATCGACTTATTCTACTAAAGATCCAAAGTGCACACTTAAATTAAATAATTATTATAATATAGTTTATAATTAAAATTATATCCATTAGATAAATAACATATGCATGTGTATTCCTACATAAATACCTATAATTGGAGTTAGGTAAAATTACAGTTTTGCCTCTCCAATTATATCTTTCAATTATTTGATACAAGACTACATCTAATAGATAACTAGATTTACAGAAAGTCTTCAATTAATAAAATATCTAAGTAATTTCTTAACTAAGATTTAAATCATTTAAACTCCTATGGCTCTTCAATGCGATATTCACTTCTCTATATAATAGAGTTATGAATATTGTATCTATAGGCATATGTTCCCAATGCTTATAATAATGCATTACCAAAATTCTAGGGTCTAGATCGCCAATTTCTTGATCTATACCTTTTAATATCTCAAATAATACAAGCTGTGAACACGAGTTCATCACCTATTTCAGGATTAAGAAACACATGCATTATTCATCTAATTTGTGAGTATATATTCTTGTTAATGCCACTTATTGCAAGAATAACATATTTCACATAGTATATGTTCAATATTTATACAGTAATATTTTTTACACATGGTCACACCTATATAGATTAAGACACACTATAAATGTACAAAGTCTTACAACACGATCTAATAGAATTGTCTAGCTTCTCTTATTAGTTGTAAACGAACTTATTTAATTTAATTAGAGAAAATATGTCTTAATTTTAATAAACAGCTTTATTAAAATATTTCTCTAATAAATAAATCATAGAATTTTTTTTTTTACATTTACTATTGTATTAATAATCAAAAAATTATCACAAATACTATGCATGAAATATCCTTTATTAAATATCCACAATATACAATAAACATTCATAAATAATAAACAATTTTTTGGGTATAATCCTAACAATCTTTTACTTGCACAAAAAGTGATTTATTACATTTTTCGCAGCCTAAACCTATAAAATGATTCTCAAAACTCTTTCTAAGTACAACTTTAGTTAATGGATCAACTAGAGTATCATCCAATGCGATCTTGCACACAACACTTCTCTTCGATCAACTATATCTCGAATAAGATAGTACTTGCTCTCAATGTGCTTCACTCTTTTGTGGCCTCTACTTTTCTAGATGAATTGAAAGGACTATGAGAACATGTTATTGAAACTAGAGATGTAGTTAATGGTATGACTTTTATAATACACGCAACTATAATGTGGACAATTAACAACTATCTAACGTATGCCTTAGTGTCAGGATGGAGTACAATAAGGTATAAAGCATGTCTAACTTGCAATGAAGAAACCTCATCTATTGGCATTAGAAGTAAAATTGTGTACAATGGCAACAGATAGTTCTTGCCAGTAAATGATCCTATGAGAATGAGCAAATAGTTTGACAAATATTCAGAGTTAAGGCTGCCACCTAGAAAGACACAGGTGATGAATTATTGAAATTTGGTAGTGTGAAGTACAAATGTATCTCTGCTGAGCTCAACTGGTCTGAGAAGAAGATATTTTTCAAACTTGAGTAATGCAAACACTTATCACTGAGATATAATCTAGATGCACATTGAGAAGAATATTTGTGATTCTGTGCTTGGTTCGTTTATTAACATTGATGGAAAATTGAAAGATACAGATAAGGCTAGGCTTGATCTGGCTGACATGAAAATTTGCAGTGAATTGTACCTTTATAAAGTTTGTAACCAGTAGATAAAACTGTAGGCTAGTTACACTTTAATTATCGAGGAGCAAAAGAAATTCTGTGAATTTACCAGATCTATGAAATTTCTTGATGGGCTTACAAGTAATCTTGCAAGAAATTTCAATGAAGCACATGACAAAATTTTGGGGTTAAAATCACATGATTTTTGTTCTATTTCAACGTTTGTTGCCAGCTAGAATTCGACCCTACTCGAAGAAAGACATCTATGAGATAATAATTGAATTCTGCATTGCTTTCTAACAAATTTATACCACGATTTTGAATGTTGTCGATCTTAAGAAATTTTAAGATAATATTGTCCTCATACTAAACAAGTTGCATAGAATTTTTTCTCCAATATTTATTGATATTATGGTGTACCTAATAATGTATTTGCCTAATGAAGCTACTCTTGGAGGGCCTGTGTATTTTAGATGAATGTATCCTATTTAATGGACAATGGCTATCTACAAGCAATATGTCTATAATCAAACACATCCAGAAGGGTCCATAGTAGATGCATGTATTGTTAATAATGCATTAACATTTTACTCTATATACTTTTATGGTATTGGGACTCGTTTCAATCATCAGGACAGAAATAATGATGGCGTTGATACAAGTCCATCTCAAATTCTATCTGTGTTTAAGCATGTTGGTCGCCTATTTAGTAAAAAGAGCATTATTTTGCTTAAACCATTTGAACCCTTGAAACTAAAGTGGTATATCTTGAACAATTGTACGAAGATACAAAAATACTTTGAGTAAGCGGTCAATTGTATTCTCGTTTCAATATTTCATTCTTATTTCTTATTATTATTGTCATATAATCCTTTCTATCATAATTGTGTAGTGAACACATGAAGGAATTGGAAAATAGAGACATTCTAAATTTTGAACAAAAACAAGAATTTGAATTCCCTCAATGTTTATCCTGAGTAAGTTTCTAACTGCTAAATTCATTTCCCTCTAATGTACTCCATGTATAACAATTTATTTTTTTATATTTGATTTGATGTAGATCAATCAATTACAAGATTCAGGATCAAACGAGTACAATGATGCATTACATGTGTTGTCGAATAGATCAAACTTTGCTACCTTTTCGTATTCTCAATATGTCATTGATGGTGTCAAATTTCTACGTGAAACCCGTGATGTAGAACACAAAACACAGAATTGCGGTATCTGTGTTCCTGGTGTAGATGGAATTAATTTTTATGGTATTCTAAAAGAGGTTTTAGAACTATTATATGTAAAAGAATACTCCTTTTTATGTTTAGATACAAGTGTTTTGATACAAACCCAAGAAAGAAAAGAACTCAATAAGATGGAAGATTCGTAGGTGTGTATATCAGTACTCAGTAGTACCAGAATGACTCGATCATATTTGCCTCATAGGCAGAACTTATCCACTACAGGATTGATGACAAAAATAGTCCACTATGGAGGCTAGTTTACAATTTTCACTCCTTGCAACATATAGGACTTTCCTGATACAGAGAAAGATATTGAAAAAGTTTCAACAAGTACTGAAGTTCCAATTTTATAAGAAGATAATTCTTCTCCATTTCAGTTATAGTGGTGGATGTGGACAAGAATTCTGGACATCCTATCTTAAAAGATGGCAAGATGTTCAATAACCTTCTCGCCTAATACTTGAGAGATCAGGTACTACCTACCACATTGTCCTTAGTCGATGTGACGATGGAGGACATCGACCTCATCCTTCAGCATTTGGAGGTAAGAAATTTTGCATATGAAGTTTTACCATTTTCTATTATTTAATTTACCATTACCAATATGTTTTTTTTAAGCTAAAATTTGATTTTCCTCGGGGAAATGTTCTCTTCATGGATGACGTTATGCAAACAATAATACATATGTTGAGATTAGCATAACAATATGAAAATGTATTTTGATAGAAACAATGGGATTGCTAACATCGAGGCAGCAAAGAAAAAGTCCTACCGGAATGTTGAACCTGCAGATTGGGATCTCTTTTGTGCATATTTTGAGACATTGGTGTTCTGGGTAATTTTTTTTTGTTCTATTAACTTAGTGTATATTTATAAATTTGTTTTAGGAGCATTCAGTGAAATTGACCCTAATGCCATCACGACGCAGACGCCTGGTCACAGCTCTAGATGGGTGAATGGTGTTAGGTTGATGCCTAGGCTGAAGGCTGTTGGAGGACAACGAGTGGCGAGAACTAGTAAGGTGTCTACTATTCAGCACTAATAGGTAGAGACAATTGCCATCCTCCAGAGGCAATTGGATGAATGAGATGTGGAGTACAAATACCAACTAAAGGAGACTCAGCACCAACTCCATGCCAGACTCAGTAGGAGTTGGAGTAGCACCGAAAATTGATGATGACGTTGATCGCTCAACTAAACTCCTTAGATTTCGATTTTCCGGAGCCACAACCTCCCCCACCTAGTGTTTAGGGTTAAAATGTATTTTTTTTTTCGAATATTAGTTGTATTTTAAATAAATATTAAAAAACATTATGTAATTTTGTATATATTTAATATTTTTTATTTTTTTAATTTTCTTTAAATCTTTGCCGACACAATATTTCATCAGAAAATGTATATATATTTATAATTTAATTTAATTTTTCAACCTTTTATGACGCATTTTTATGTTGCAAAATGAATTTTTTTTATTTTTATTTTAAGTCTTATTACGTTTACCGACTTGCTTTTCTGTCACCAAATGCTTTTTTATTAGATTTTTATTATATTATTTACACATTTTCCAATGCATTTCTTTGTCACTAAAGGACATCCTTTGCCGACGCGATATTTTTTCGTTGCAAAAAAATTGATCACAAGGTCTTTTCACAACATCATTTGCTGATAGATTGACTTTACCGACGCTGTTAGATGGTCGACAATTGTTGTTTTTTCCGATGCATTTGGCATTTTGTCAGAAACTTACCTTTCCCCATAGACTTTAGCCGATGCTATCTATCGATGAGGTTTCGCGTCGATAATTGACAAATTTTCCATATTTTTCCCGATGCTTTAATGTGTCAGCGAATGCCTCTTCTCTTCTTTTATAGTGTGATTAAATATTAAAAAAATTCAAAACAAAATCAGTATAATAAATAAAAAGATCTATTAAGACAAAAATTGATTAGATTTGAATGAAAAAAGGTTTTGAGTAAAGAAAGATAGGTAATACATTTTCATTGAAAAGTACAAATATTTTTAAGTACATTTGACAAAAATATGTTATTCAATTATTTAATTCAAAAATACATATGTATATATATAATACGGGCATTATATATAAAATTAATAACTATGAAAAAGAGTACTATTTTTACTTTTTGGACACCAAAAATTATATTGACATGACCCTAAGCCAAACAGAGGATATATATAAATTGTATTAATTTTAAAGCATATATTTTTCACATTCTCTTAATTATTACCTGTGATGTGCATTACAACTTCTCACAAATTCTAAGCTAAAAACACCGATTTATTCTCATTATACCCCTTAGAAATAAAATTAGAAATTGATTCTTGTATTTGAAATTGGAGAGTTCTACCAATTATAGGACTGAAATCCACTACTAAAAATATGTACTATCACGGTGCGTGTACGGAAGCGCCGTGATAATTGATTAACTATCACGGCATTTAACAAGCGCCGTGATAAACGGAGAAATACCACGGCACTTAAAAAGCGCCATGGTATAGGATCTTTAACAGCACCTAATGGGCACCGTTGGATATAACTTTCACGGTGCCTATAAAGCCCCATAATACACATCTACCACGGCGCCTAAAAAGCGCCATGGTATTTAATTTTCACGGCGCCTATAAAGCACCGTGATATACTTTTCTCGGCGCCCATATGGCGCCTAGGTAGGAGCCCTATATAAAGGACCCAAAATAACGAGGCCATGTCACTTCTTTCTTACTTTTCTCACCCTTTTCCCTTTTCACTTCTAGCCGCGGCTAGTCTTCCCCTTCCACCATTTTCACCATTTTTTCTGGTAAACAAGGTATGTTTAAGCTTTTAAACTCGTTTTGTCACTAAAATTAGATTATCCATTATTTTAACCATGATTTTGAACAATTATTTTGTAGAAATTTCATGTTTTAGGTTATATTTGAAAGAGTTTATATTTGGAATCCTAATTTATCAAATGTGAATATCTTGAGCATGCATTGATAATCTTTACTCTTGTAATTTCGAGTTAGACTATTTATTTAGTAGAAATCTTATTTTTGGGTATGTTTTCCTATTTAAGTGCAAATTAATCCGAATTTGTTATTATTTTGTTGCTATTTTTTTTTTATTTTAGGTGAAATGTGAGTTTATTTAGTTGTAAAAAGTTTCAAATTGAAGGTTTGTTATATGAATTTAAACCAATTTCATGTTTATTTACTAGAAATCATATATTAGATTATGCTTTTTAATTTTCATCCTTAGTGTCAATTAATCCAAATTTATGCAATTTTAATTGAATATGGTGTAGTTTTTTAGAAATTTACATATTCAATGTTTAATTTAAAGTATTGTGGATTATAGATGTTTAATTTTATTTATTATTTTAATTTGCGTATAGGTTTTAGTAGAAGTTAGAGTACTTAGATTACTTGTGAATTAGCAAACTGAGCAAACTGAGGTATGTTTTCTCAAATTTTTTTTCTTTTATTGACTTATGCATGTCACTTTCATATTGGTTTTATCTTATTATTTTAGAAAATTTAAACTAGATGAGATATGATATCATATA